>VDFB02047230.1:269807022-269830728 GCA_007258455.2 Sequoia sempervirens
TGGGAGAGAGATATAGGGTATAAGGGTTAAGGGTAGAGGGGAGAGGGGAGAGAGATAGAATTAGGGTATAAGTGTAGAGGGAAGAGAGATAGAACCAGGGTATATAGGGTATAGACAAAGAGAGAGAAAAGAAATCTATTAAAAAACCAAATTTCACATAACATGAGGACGTTTTGAAGAAGTAGAGAGATGGCCGTTTTAGGAAGAAATAGTGTGAGCATGTTTTGTGTTGCACTAAAAATGGTAAAAAAAGTCAATATACCCATGATCTCATGGCCCACATTCTACATATTCTCCTGGTTTTGTGCATGTTCCAACAAAAAATAGCTTTTTGATGATGTTGTGAAGTGTGCATACATGTTTTTCACATTCCACCACCTTTTCATGATCTTTCTACCACCTTTTCATGAAATAGCAAAGTTTTCATGTTGAAAGACATATAATATCAAGTCAAGTTTGAATTCCATTAAAAACTAATATACAATTGAAGTTTGGAGGGGAACAAGCTTTTGAAAAAGTCAAATTATTGAGGAGTTTGAAGAAAGAAGCTAAGGCTACATAATTGGGTTGAACTCCTCCATTTGAAACTCTGGTTTTTTAGGTAAGTGAAGTCTTTATAGATTTTCTTTCATTCTATTACATGGATTCCTTTCATTTTTGTTATTTTGCATATTCCATGTTGATCATTGTTTGTTTGTCATTATAACCTTAGATTGTTAATGCACATTTTAAATTACACAATTCTATACACTTGCTAATTACATTTTTAAAAATATCTTTGAGGCATTTTGTTATTTAACAGTTGACTTACCTTGTGTATGCTTCCACATTTTGTATACACATATATATGACATATGTTTTAAGGAAGTAAAATAAAACATCATTTCTCAATCCTTTATTATGGAAGTGCATACCACTCTCTGAAGCTTTCATTGAGGTTTTTTGTCAAACAATTATACCAAGCAACTCATTGCCTTGTGTATGCTACCAAATTTTCCATACATCTCTTTAAGAAAATGGAATATACTCCTCCCACATTGATAGATCTTAGTTCAACTATTTTGGTTTTCATCTCTATTTATAAATTTACCTCATCACTAAACGTACCTCATCACTTTTATTTGTGATATATTTTAAATATTTCATTGATTAGTCTACCTACAAGGGATTCTAGCCCTTCTCTCCACTATTAGAAGACTCTTTATTGAAGGCTAAGTTAGCAAAATGGGGAAAGGTGCAACCTATCTTGTAATCATGGCTCAAAATGGAAGCATGGACAAAGCATTTAAATTATGATGCAACTAGGGGAGGTCCTACGACACAACTAAACACAAAAAATCAAGCAACAACAACAATTCACAAGTCACAATTCTCAAAACTCTTCACTTTTCACCAAATCAACACTCTTCCTTTTAGCATTACCAACTCATTCAATCAGGTATTTCTTCTCGATAAGATTCTTTCAGACCAATACTTGAACCATTTCAAGGACCATTCAAGGTACACAATCACATTCCAACAAACCACTATTGGTTACTTTGTAACAACTTTCTCAAATCAGGCTTTCTACGCCAACTAGGCCTCAAATTAGGACACTTTAGCCAAAAAAACTTATCTTGAAACTTGACCAAAACCTCCAAACACATGTGGGAAGCAATTTATATGTATTCAAACCAAAGAATTTACAATTAGTTCTTAGAAATTCATCCACCAAGATGTGAAAACCAAAAACCCTCTTTTTAAGCCAAACAACCTAGGGCTTATTGGAAAACACACTTCCCAACCTTATCAAAACATGCCACAACCTCAAACAAGTCTAAAATGACCTGCACAAACTCAATTCAACAAGAAACAATGTTTCCCTATCATAATACTCACTTTAGCATGTCAAAACCTCTCAAATTCACATGGAAAACACCAAATTTCACTCTAGGGCATCATGCACAACTCAACTCTTGACCTCCCCTACACACACTCAACATTCCCACACCTTTTTAGTGATGTTATAGACCCATTCCTCAAGTTAGAGTTATAACAATGAGAGGAATAGGTCAAAACACCATTTTAAATGACTTTCAAACCTTAAAATTGTGTGTTCAGGCCGGTCTCAGAAATGGTTGACATGGTAGGGATAGCGTATGCCTCATAGAAATGGAGTGTCATGATGATTACATCACCATGACACCCCATTTCTATGAGGCATACTAACCCCTACCTTCTCAAACTGCGTGGTGGGTAAGCATAGCTGATCTAGCTTGCCAATCCACTGAGGGTTGAGAAGGTAGGGGTTGGTATGCCTCATAGAAATGGGGTGCCATAGTCACTGTGGCAACCCATTTCTATGAGGCATACACTTCCCCTAACTTCTCAACCCTACTGCATTGGCAAGCTATTGAGTGAGCTAGCTTACATCACCATGACACCCCATTTCTATGAGGCATATGCTGCTCCTACCTTCTCAACCCTACCATATTGGCAAGCTAGTGAGTGAGCTAGCTTGCCAACACTCCACTAGCTTTCCAATGCACTAGTGTTGAGAAGGTAGGGGCAGCGTATGTTATGAGGCATACGCTGCCCCTACCTTCTCAACCTTACCACATTGGCAAGCTAGTGAGTGGGCTAGCTTGCCAACACTCCACTAGCTTTCCAATAGGGTAGGGTTGAGAAGGTAGGGGCAACATGGTAGCAACGTAGGTGGTGAAGACCCCAACCAACTCAAAATGATCATACTAAAATAACAAACCAGCCCCTGCACCACCTTTGTCTATGCTAGAAATTGTCTTGTACAAGATGATTATAAGTATTTTTTATGAAGCCTTGAATGACATATATTTCATTTATTTGAATGGACAAATACTTTTGAAAATAATATTCATCTCATTACCATGCTATAGGTAAAATTATCTGCCATGCCAAAGAAACAAAGAAGGAATAAACTAACAGACAAAAATTATGAAACCTTCAAATCAAAGGAGAGAGAATGGGTGGCGACATACCATGAAAAGAAGAAATTGGGCACTATTGACAAAAACAAGCCAACTAAAGAGGAACCTCAACCATCAAAAAGAGAACATGATTTAGCAACACAAAGGGCATGAATGCAAAAGCATCGTGCTAAGATAGATTTGGATACTATAGTTGGAGACACACCCTTTATGAAAAGTGAATACGAAGGGACACCATTAAGCACAAGTGAATATGGAGGGACACCAGCTACCACAAGTGAATATGGAGGGACACCATCAATCACAAGTGAATATGGTTGGACACCATCTAGCGCATCTCAAGTTGAGAGTACATCATCACTCAGATTTGAAGAAGAAGGTATGCCATCATCCCCATGAGAACCTCAAGGTATGTCTTCTACTCCACCATCGATCGAAGGTATGCAATCTAGCCCACCTCAATTAAATATTGATGAAATTCCTAATGTTGAGATGTATTTACCTAGGAGAACACCACCTAGAATATTTTGTAGAAAGCCAAAGTATTTGATTAAAACTGATGAGGATATTTTGTAGCACATGGAAGGTAAGATTCCAGCACACACTTGTAGAAGATATGCTGATAAGATTTGGAAATTCTACTTTGAAAGGATAAATGAGACCGCAAGACATCGCCAACTATTTTTTGAAATGATGCGGGGTATAAAGGATAGAGACATCATGAAGACTCTTGGGTTGAGAACATTGAATGCATTGAGTGAAAACACTATTGTGACGAATCTAATGGATGCATATGAGAGTGTGGGTAAGACCTCACACTCAAAGGATAGTATTGTCACACGACGTGTCATTACATCGACTTTGGTAAGTAGTCAAACAAAGAGAGATTTTCTCATTAGAAAGACGAGTGAACAAATGAGAATTAGTAGAAAAACTTTATCAAAAGCCGTTCAAAGGCAATAAAGAATTGAGGGCACCGATTCAAATGAATTATGGGAATTCTCGGCGAGACTGCCAAAAAAAGATAAAAAAGTTGTTGAGGAATTGAGAACACTAATTGAAGAGTATTGAAAGAATAACACAAGGCCATCTCTAAATCAAATGGATGTGGTAAGAAGTAGAATCAGTAGTCGGAACTATGAGCCACATCCAAAGCATTTTTTTGGATATGAATCAAACCCAATTTTTTCGTAAATTTCAAATGGATTATCCTCAAATTAGTATTTGTCAAATATTTTTTGAAATTCTTAAACCTTTTTATGTCAAGATAAATCACACACGCACTACTTGTTGTTGTAGACTACATATTGAAATCTCTAACCATTATGATGTTTATCATTCTATATATTGTGATTTGCATTCTAACAATGTTTTGTAGGATTGTGGTATAGAAGCACCACCAAAATATTCAAGAGAGTTCTTATTCAAGAACACCTTTCCAGTTGGCAACATAGTATTAGTGGTTGAATTTGTAGAGAACTACACTTTACAACCACAACATGAGGTGTAGTCATAGTATTACAACTCCACATAGGTTTTGATATTTGTACAAATAACATTCATTCATGCAGCTGATAGTACAGAGGACCAAAGGAAGGTATTGAGGGAGTATCACTTTTATATTAGTGATGATTACACACATTATTTAGAGTTTGTGCAAGGTTGCTTCTTGATGTTCTACAGTGATTTGGGTCAGAAAGGCATAGCATACGGTTGGCATATAATATGGTTAGATAACTATGCAACACAGTTCAATAACTTGTACATGTTCTATTGGTTGAGCATGATGCATGTCATTACAAGTGTACAACATATGTGAAACTTTTGTGAGGCCGAGCATGGAAAGGGGGAGCATGATGGTGCAGGAGCATGCATGAAAAGAGCATTAGTATGAGAAGAGTTAAAGTATAAAGACAATGAAAAGTTGAAAAATGCAAGATCAATTGTCGAGTGGTGTAATGCTTCGATGGGTCTAGGTAATGAAGGTACATCTTCAATTCATAGGTATTTTTGGTTGATGGATGATACTAACATTGCACCATATGAGGATTGTTGTACACTAACAGGATCGAGTGAGCTACACTCTTTCCTTAGCTCAAGTGCAGGTTCATGGAGTATTCATACACAAAAGATGGCATGCTTTTGTTCTTCATGTATAATGCAAGCCTGGAATGATTGTGAGTCAGGGGAGTGGGTTGAAAAATGGTTGAGAAGTTATCTCAGCCCACTTCACACGTATCGCCCTCAGGGGAGTGGGTTGAAAAATGGTTGACAAGCTATCTCAACCCACTTCACACGTATCACCCTTAGATGATATTGGAACTAACACAGATGGAATTTGGTCGACTTTGACCACGTATCAAATTTAGTTCAACCAAGTAATATATCTTCTTGCTTAGTTTTTGAAATTCCATATTGTTATATTACTTTGTAGTGTATTCATAAGGTTGACTAATTTCGAGAGATTTGCTGCACATATCAATGCAGGGAAAGTTTATGTAGTTATTGCAGATGAAAACAACAAAGAGGGAACATACTATTACTTGTGTTGTGTTGAGGCCAAAAAGAAATTGGAGGAGGCCCTAGTTATAGATCCAGAGAAAACATCGAATACCCTATAGGCTCAATTGTTGTTACTGGAATGTGGCTTAGAAGGTACCCACATAAGAGTGTTAAATATTGGGTATTTTAGGACTTTGACACACATCGTAAGATTCTTCATTACTCAAACCTTGTCGTGGCATCCAATGTTTGTTTCAAACCAAATATAGGGGTAGACCTTTGAACAAGGTCTTGTGGAAGGTTCGTGAGTCTAACCACGAAGCAATACTGGACACAATAAAGAGTAGAGCAGACCCGGATGGTTCATTGGATTAATTTGTAAGTATGCACAAATTGATTGGTGTCCCCTTGCAAAAAAATGCAGATTTATGAGACATCCAAGAGAATGTCACACATAAAAGAAATGCAACATCCTTATTTTGATGATCTTGACAAATCTCAATCATGATTTTAAGCCATTACAAAAGTGTGTACAAAACTTGGTGAGGGAATTTCAAGTTATTCATTTGAATTTAACCTTATCATGAGCAGCCATGATGTAGTTATTATAAGAGCATCTCAAATTTCAACTTACTCTACTCATGAGAGGTGTTGTGTGCAACAGGTATCTTGGAACTCGTAGTGAAGATGTATGACTAAGAGTGACTAAGTTGAGAGACTGGCATGCCTATCTGTAAGTACCTTCCATCTATTTTCATTTCATTTCCATTTTGGATGCTCTTTCTTTTTCTCTTTTACTTTGTGTATTTGTAAGTGAACTACTAAAAATTGATTGGTTTCTCATTGCAAAAAATGTTGATTTATGAGCCATCAAACAGAATCTCAGCCAAAAAAGCAATGCAACATCCTTATTTTGATGATCTTGAGAAATCTCAATTCTAATTTGAAGCCATTATAAAAGATCATGTGAAGCTTAGCGAGGGAATCTCAAGTTACTCAATTGAAGTTAACCTCATAATGAGCACCTATGATGTAGACATTTAAAGAGAATCTCAAATGTATAAGTGACATTGTAAAAGATCTGTGAGAACAAATTTTGTAAGGAATTGTAATGAGATTTACTTGTAATGAGATTTACTCAAATATTGTAATTTTAGAGTTCATGTTTGGTGCAGTAGCACTGTGTTCAGTAAATGCCTTCAATAGGAAAATTTGCAAAATTTGAATTTTGAAATGTAAACAATGTGAAAAAGGTCATGTGAAGGTCATATGTAATGTATTCAAAGTCTCAAAGAGGTCATTAGGTGATTAGAGAAGTGATATTGCACAAAAGATGTCATTTGGTGTAAAAATGCAAAACTTGCATTAGTTGCACAATTGCAAAATTAGTAAATAAAGGATGATGTTTTCTGTATTTGCAACACTTTTCCTTTTTTCTTTCAAGCTTGTGTGGATTGTAGGGCACCTTATACTTTGATTGCTGATTAGTTTTCAAATGTAAAAATTGAATTTTGAAATGTAAAATGTATGTAAAAGGTCATGCGATACAATCAATATGATGGTTTGTGGATTGATGCAATAAGTGGAGGCCTGCAACACACAAAGTCACAATTCCAATTTGCAAATACAACTGTCAGGCCATAAACTCCTCACAATTTCATCATTTCTTCAAAATCACTCTTTTCCCTTGTAGCACTAGGAATCAACTCAATAGGGTAACTTATCTCAATGAAACCTCATCAGTCCATGACATGAACCTCTTCAGGGACCCATTTGAACAAACTTTGACATACTCAAAATCCATCTATGATCACTTTAGATTAGAGCACTCAAATTTCACCTTTTCACTGTTTTAGGCTTCTAATTAGCCTCTTTTTCCAAAGCAACTATACTTGAAACTTATCCAAACCCTAAAAAACCTTGGGGAAACAATTTAAATGTGTCAAAACCTCCAAAACCACAATCAGACCTCTAACATACCAAAGTACAAAGGGTAATCCATAAAACCCTACTTTTTAGCGAAAACCCTAGGGGTTTATTGAAAAAGTCACTTTCCAATCTCCCCAAAATAGAAATCCTCTTCAAAAAAGTTTGAATTGGTTTGCACAAGCTTAATCAAACATGAAATAATGCTGCCTTCTCACAAAACTCACTTTGGCCCACCAAAACCTCCACTTTTCATGAGGAAAACTCATATTTTCACATTAGGGCATCACACCCAATGCAATATCAGAACTCCCCTTTGCAAAAAAGCTTGAAACCACCTATTCAAAAGTAACAAAATCCAATTCCACCAATCACATTAGTCACAGGGGGTGGAATGGGAAAAAATTACATTTATGTGACTTTGAACACCCCAAAAATAGGGTTAACAAGACAAATTAAGAAAATATGAGATAAAACTCCACAAATTTAAAATAAGACTCTCAAAACTTCTGAAAATGTAAGTTAACACATGCTATAAGAGATTTACATAGTTTGCAAGTCAAAACACCCCTGTATGAGATCGTACAAGTCTTCCAAGAATGGAAAAATACAGAAAATTTGATAAAAAGCAATGCTAATCAACTTTTATTGCTTCAAATCTTCAAGATCCCCCTCTCATCGAGTCTTTACAATGTATTTATAATGTTTATACATCAAACTAAACTTTCCCGATGGATCTAATTACCTTTTGAACTCCTGAACTGTTTGATCCCTTAAGAGTCCAAAGTGTGAAATGGCTACAAACTTTAGCCTGTTGTTACTTGGATACCGTGATGCTTAGAAAATTCTAGTATGATCCAACAAGATTGCTTTGGGTGCCTCTAAAAAAACCTCTATCAATTTTGGCTATCTCAGAGTGATTTTCCTGGGGCGTCATATTTTCACTTGATGGATAAAGTGTCAAATGAAAGTAGTGCAAAGTTGCAAAGTGGTGCAACTTTTGTTCTACAACTCATCTGATGAAACAGACTGTTCCAACACGTATGAATATATATGTTTATGCTAAGCATGGTCCTCTTTTGCACCCAAACATGCAGAATCGCTCCAAGCTATGTTCAACTAGATTGATTCCTTGAGTCCAAAGTGCGAAATGGCTACCAAATTCAGCATGTTGTTACTCGAATATTGTGACACTTGGAAACTTCTTGTCTGATCCTATAGGATCATGTTGGGCCCCTATACAAAAACCTCTCTCAATTTTGGCTATGTCGGAGTGGCTTTCCCATAGCGGTGGATTTTCACTTGATGGAAAAAGTGCCAATGCAAGCAGTGCAAAGTTGCAAAGTGGTGCAACTTTTGTTTTACAACTTGTGTGACAAAATGGACTATTCCAACACATCTGAATAGGTATGTTTACACTAGGCATGGTCCTCTTTTGCACCCAAACACACGGAATTGCTCCGAGCTATGTTCAACCAGATTAATTCCTTAAGAGTCCAAAGTGCAAAATGGTTGCAAACTTCAACATGGGTGAAGCCATAATAGTGGTTTACAATTTGGAGGAAGGAAAACTAAGAAAAATGACCCCATGGCAAAAAAATTGGTTTTAGGGGTTCGAATGAACCTACAAGTTTGACCGAACCAAAAAAGGGTTTGACCAAACTAGTGTTCGAGTGAACCTGTTAATTACTAGGCCCACATCTCCCGCCAAAAAACAAAAGAAAAAATGCATATTGAAGGGGGTTCAAATGAACCCTAGTTTACTCAAACCCCCCTTTTCCTTGATTTTTGAAATTGTTCACAAAAAAACCTATTTTTTTAGGCTTCGAAGCTCAGGTTGAGGATGAAAATGGAGGATTCTTCAAAAACCCAACTATAATCAGGTAGTCCTGGAAATGAGCTATCCAACGAATATAGTTTTAATATGTATTTATTTTTTTAGTTTTATTAAACATAGGTTTTTCATCAAAAATGAAGGTCTATGTTCTGCACACGTGGAAAAATAACATATTATCAAAAAAAAGATTAAAAAATATGAGTGCACCAGATATTGAAGTCCTTGATCCAACACAAAAAAAAGAATTTTGATATATAGAAAAAAAGTTACGCGTTATACGGTCGCGCTATGTCTGAATTGTAATTAGTTTTACTTTGAAACTTGATTAAAGAAAAAATATTCAATAAAAATCTATCTAACCAAGTGGAAAAACTAGATATCAGAGTTACAAATCTAAATTCAAAATAATTATAATTTTATCCTTTATTGAAAAAAAATTATGCATTATACGATGTGTGTCACTTTTTAAAAATGTTGTTTTCTGAAAAAAACCAATTTTCGTGGGAGATGGAAAAAGAAGTGCAATCTAATTCCAAATTTTTTGAAAAAAAACATTTTTAGAATCTACAGATAAAATGTGACGAGACTCTAGTTTGCATCATCTTTAAATTCCTCACGGTTTAGCTGCTATAGGTGCCCGAATGTGAAGATTTAGTTAAAAATAATAATTTAAGTGTCTAGTTTGGCCAAAAATTGTAAACCACTATTGTGGGATCACCCATATGTTATTACTCGAATACTGTGATGTTTAAAAACTTCTTGTCTAATCCTACATGATTGCATTGGGCCCTTTACAAAAACCTCTCTCGGTTTTGGCTATTTCGGAGTGGTTTTTTCGTGGCGGTGAATTTTCACTTGATGGAAAAAGTGTCAAATGCAAGCAGTGCAAAGTTGCAAAGTGGTGCAACTTTCATTTTGAAACTCGTATGACTAAATGGACTATTCCAACACATCTGAATAGGTATGTTTATGCTAGGCATGGTCCTCTTTCATACCCAAACATGCGGAATCTCTCTGAGCTACGTTCAACCAGATCGATCCTTGAAGAATCCAAAGTGCAAAATAGCTGCAAACTTCATCATGTTGTTACTTGGATACCGTCAAACTTAAAAACTTCTCATCTAATCCTATAGGATAGTGTTGGGCCCATCTATGAAAACCTCTCTTGGTTTTGGCTATCTTGGAGTGGTTTTCCCATAGCGGAAGATTTTCACTTGATGGAAAAAGTGTCAAATGCAAGCAATGCAAAGTTGCAAAGTGGTGCAACTTTCATTCTGCAACTCGTCTAACCAAACAGACTGTTCCAATGCATCCGAATAGGTATGTTTATGCTAGGAATGGTCCTATTTTGCACCCAAACACGCGGGATCGCTTTGAGCTATGTTCAACCAGATCGATTCCTTAAGAGTCCAAAGTGCAAAATGGCTGCAAACTTTAGCATGCTGTTACTTGGATACCATGATGCTTAGAAACTTCTTGTCTGATCCTACAGGATCACATTGGGCTCGTCTACAAAAAAATCTATCATTTTTGGCTATCTCAGAGTGGTTTTCCCATGGCGGTGGTTTTTCACTTGATGAAAAAAGTGTCAAATGCAATCAGTGCAAAATTGCAAAGTGGTGCAACTTTTGTTCTGAAACTTGTGTGACCAAACAGACTGTTCCAATGTGTCTGAATAGGTATGTTTACACTAGGCATGCTCCTCTTTTGCACCCAAACATGCGGAATTGCTTTGAACTATGTTCAACCAGATCGATCGCTTAAGGGTCCAAAGTATAAAAGGGAAGAAAACTTCATGCTATTACTCAGATACTATGATGCTTAGAAACTTCTTGTCTAATCCTACAGGATTGTGTTTGGTCCCTCTACAAAAACCTCTCTCGGTTTTGGCTATCTCGGAGTGGTTTTCCTGTGGCAGTAGATTTTCACTTGATGGAAAAAGTGTCAAATGCAAGCAGTGCAAAGTTACAAAGTGGTGCAACTTTCATTTTGCAACTCGTGTGACCAAAAAAACTATTCCAATGCATCCAAATAGGTTTGTTTACGCTAAGAATGATCCTCTTTCCAACCCAAACACGCATAATCGCTCCGAGCTATGTTCAACCGAACTAATCTGTTAAGGGTCAAAAGTGCAAAAGGGAAGCAAACTTTGACGAGCTATTAATCAAAAGCTGTGATGCTTACGAACTCTTCGTCTACACCTATGAGATTGCATTGGGTCCCTCTACAATAACCTCTCTTAGTTTTTGTTATCTCACAGTCATTTTCCTGTGAAGTCCAGTTTTCACTTGATGGAAAAAGTGTCAAATTGAAGTAGCGTAAAGTTGCAAAGTGGTGCAAATTTCATTTTACAATTTGTGTGCGAAAACTAACTACTCCAACACATCCCGATAGGTAGGTTTATGCTATGCATGGTCCTCTTTCACACCCAAACATGTAGAATCGATCTGAGCTACATTCAACTGACTTGATCCCTTATGATGGCATGCAAAACAATGGAAAAGAGAAATATACACACGATAGTTGAGAAGTTTGAGTAGTCCACACAAAAATTGTATGATCATTGGTGCAAAGCACCTTATTCCTCCATTTGATGAAGAAGGTCTCGTTCAGTGGTTTTAGTTATTATAATGTGAAATAAGGCCATGATAGCCTTTTTGTAATCTTGATTTTAGTTTTGAGTTAGTGTGGAGTCATTTGAGTCAATTATGTAAGTACGAATAAGAAAATAGCATTGGTAAAGGCATTGGAAGAAATTACTAACACTACCCCTATTCAAAATTCATAATTTAGGCCTTAAAAGCAAGGCTAGATGAGGTGAAAAGAAGAAATTGCTTGAAAATAAGTTAGAATAGGTTGGAAATAGGGTGACATTGTGGAATTTGATGTGCTCAAATGGTCTGCAAGGACAAGGGAGGTCAAAAGTATGTTATGGCATGATGCCCTAATTGGGAATAGAGGGGTTTTGAATGAAAAAGAGAGGTTTGAGGGAGTAAAAGTGGGTAAAGTCAAGGGGCAACATAATTTGGTAAATGCTACCCAATGGTGTTTCCAATTGGAGGAGTGATTGAGAGCGTGTTGCTTTGTTAAATGGACCTATTCGGAGGTCTAGGACAGCGTTGAGTCCATTTCTTATTTGTATTATAAATTATAACTTGCTTTCTCTTGAGTCCATTTCATAGACAAGAGATAATATTGCAAAAAGTTGACATATAAATCTTTTGACGTGTTTATATGGTGATGCATCAAGAACATAACAATTCATTTTGGACTATCAGGATTATGCTATGAAATTTTTTAAAGACTATTGAAGATAAATGTCTGTATGATAATGTGTCAAGAAGTTAACTACTTCATCTACTCTGAATATTATGTTTTGTAAGTGTTGTGAAGATTATGTATTCTTTGCTTAATTAAGTTGTTCCAATCAAAGAATTAAATATATTGGAATCTTTTTATGAATCATTTCAAGGAATACCAATTGAAAATGTGTTTTTTGCTTTCAGATAAAGTTTTTTAGCAGCAATCAATTAATATTCAAGACAAACCATTAAGGAAAACAATTATCAATGCTAGGGCTAACCAATTAATAAGTATACACATGAATAAGTCAAGCATGTACATGTGAATAAGGGAAGAACAAGTACTCAAAAACACAAGCCTTGAAGTATACACATGAATACATAGTATATACAAATTAGTACAAAGTATATGCACGAATACAAGGTATACGCATGAAAACACGTAAGTCACAAAGTATACATTGGAACACATGTAAGTTGTAAAGTATAAACTTGAATACACATAACTCATATCTATTGAACCATCAATTTAGAATGCAAAAATGGACACCATCAATAAAAAATATTTGTATTAACCAAATAGCCATGTAGGCATACATCAATATATGCCAATATAAGTATGAAATATAGGTGCAAAATAGCCATATAGGGTTACGAGAATGCCATATAGGCATACAATGTCAAATATATCCAATACAAAATATGTACAAAATTGCCATGTAGGCATACAACAAAGGGCTATGGAATCAAAAGTCATTGCTCTCCATGCTCTAGAAATAAATTCTTTCCCTTTGCTTGTTGATAGGATGGTGATAGGTCTGTCACTTGTTTTTGTTACACTCGAGGAGTGCTCCTATTGCTCCTCCTAGTGTTTAGTTCATGGTGAAGTTTTAACTATTACAATAAGAAGTAAAGACATTAATATATAGAAATTACATTATAAAAAATGATATATTTAACAAAATAATCACTTACCGCCATCTCATGATCTCTCTCCATGAGGGAAATATTCACACGCCCATGCTCAGGGTGTGATCAAGCCCTATGATCTCTCTATTGTTTCATAAGGAAATATTGTGGGACTTCACAATTGTTGCACGGTGGCTAATCAAAGACCATGTACCACCTATCATAAAAATAGTTCCTAATCTGTTGGTGGTGGCACCAATGAATAGGAAACCTCTTCACATTGAGGGTAAGATTTGTATTTGTGTGTGGGTCAGTTAATAATGAGCACAAATCACCTTTTGTAATTTTTAAATCCTTCACAACTTTATATGATAGTTTATCTGCATAATAAGTCCTAGCCGCCTGCCTCCTATCTTGCCATCCAGTTATTTGTTTTCTAATTGAATCTACATTTTTTAACATATGTTTCAATGAACTTTCTAGGGTCATTCTTTCTATGATTGAACCATTTGGATCACTCAACCTACTAATTAAATCCTTAATTTGATTTTTGTTCTTAATTTCACTCATCAAATTTTGTTGAGTGTCAGGAGGGTGTTGAGTGATTGGTGGAGGAGGTTGTTGTTATGGTTGATTTTGTTCTTGAGGATTTGGTTGTTCTTCTAGTTGAGGATTTTGAGGGTTTGTAGGTTGATTTAAATCTCCTACAAATTCAAAAAAAATAATCAAATACAACCCAAAAATAACAAATTCAACCTAAAACTAACAAATTCAAAACAAAAAGCAAACAATCCTTACCTCCCACACCTCCTCCTCATCATGGCACCATCCTTGTGAAGAAATAGCAACCCTTGGTGAATATTTTTGCACAATGCCTCCTCCTAGAACGTGAGCGTGAAAAATGGGGGTTTTGGCCGTGGGCACAAAAAAAATAGTCGAAATGCAGAATGAATGAATTTTCACTTTTTTCTTTTTCTTTTAACATGTCATAATGCGAGCGTGTTATAACACACTCGCATTATGGGCTCATTGTGCCAAGCCTTAGGCTTGACACACCAAGCCATAACGTGCTCGTGTTATGACTTTTCAAAACTTGTTTTTGAAAGTGGCCACAAATTAGCTACTCATCTCCATGCACCCACCCCATGTAGTGTTTCACCATATACTTCCATACCATCAAATACATTCACATTTCCTATGAATTTCCTTGCATTACGCTACTGTCCAAGTCAATGGCATGTAGTAGATGTAAATATTGCCCGACGACCCATGCTAATGTAGACGCATCATAACTCTGTTGGCCTATAGTGCATGTCATCAAAAGTATTCTAGAAACCATGGAAAATACCACGACTGGTGATTTCTTGGCAAATGCCATGAATTTTAAAGTCATGGAAAATGCCATGATTTCTATAACACTTCATTGCATCTCTGCAGGCCAAAATAGCTCCTCTGTTTCATATTCCTCCCAAACTTAGATGCATATCTTGTTTATCTATTTACCTTTCCCTGAAATTTTCTATGTTGAACAATGGGTTTCAGTTGGCATCGAGGTTTCATCACATGAAGCTTCGTAGACAATGCTATATTTTTTTCAGATTGTACATATATACATGACATTCCTGTATATATATACAATCTGATAAGAATATATCATTTTCTACAATTTGTAATCTTTGTATTTGCAGAAAATGATATATTCTTATTAGATTGTATACATACATACATAAATACATACATAAATACATACATACATATGTACATACATACATATATACATACATACATACAAATACATATACATATATATATAGTCATGCCATGTACTATTTCATCATATCAAGCCGTGTAGGGTTTACATGTGATTGGTAGAAATTTGATCCACCTCTCTTCACCTACAATATTGTTTGTTCAACAGTGAGCTCTTGTTGGTGTTGACAGTGTTTGACTTCATTTTGCTGTGTTTAAAAATTATTTCTCTATATGGCATTAAGGGTTTGATTGTAATCATTTCTATTTACATGTGACTGGTAGAAATTTGATCCCTCATGAATATTTTTGTCTATGGCATCGAGAGTTTGACTACTATGCATTTTTTTGCCATTATTCTATGAACTAATCACATGTAATGTGATTTAAATAGAACATTGACAAAATTTTGACCAAGTATAATCATGAAATTTAATGGGTATACTATCAAATGCTTGTATAATCATGAAATTTTATGGGTTTCAAGATATGGGTTAATGGGTAGACATTGTCTATTTTAAGTAATTATAATATGCACATTAAATTAAATGGGTATACAAATTTTGTCGAATTCTCTTTGAATCCCTACATTATAATCATGAAATTTAATCACATGAAGCTTCATAGACAATGATATGTTCTAATCAGGTTGTATATATATTTTTGTAGAGAATGATATGTTCTTATCAAATTGTACATATATCTATACAGACAATGATATATTCTTTATTGCTCTAACAAGTTATTCAATTTTTATTGTCTGTGCAGGTTGAGTGGAAAATTATGGCACATGCTAGAAGGACAACAAGGGTTGTAGGAAGAGGAAAACACACCATTAGAGTCACTCATGGGGTGAATTTCATTGAAATAGAGGCTGATGAGGAAGTGCATGCAATTCCCAACCAACAAGATGTTCTTGACTCTATAGATGAAGCCACAAACACAACAAAAGATGAACCTCTTGTTCAGCCAAATGTCCAACCAGCTATGCAACTTCCCTCACCTATACTCATTAGGTAGTGGACATATGTTGATATGGAAGGAGTAGTTAAAAGTGTCGAGGAACACAACATGTCAATCAAGGAAGCAAAAATCAAGTGGGGTATGCCACCTAGCAGTTTGAGGGTGCAGCTATTAGGAGTTACCACCACGAAGAAGAGGGGTCCACTACCATTTTATCTGAAGAGGAGACTGAAGTTGTACAATGGTGCAAGGACATGGTAGAATTGGGCCATGAACTACAAGTAAATAAGCTACAAGCCACAATTTCCCAAATAACTATAAATTGACCCAATCCTTTCACAAATGGGGTCCCCGAGAGGTCATGGTGGGTAGGATTTTGAAGAAGGCACCCAAATTTAACAATCAAAACAGTTGAAGGAGTGGACAGTGATAGAGAGATTATGGTTTGTCCTTCTATCATGTAAGCATTCTTGACAACCTTGAGAATATGATCAACCTTAACCACTATGGAGCAAGTTAAATATGGAACTACAATGAGACTTGTATTCAGGCTGGTAGGAACTATGGCATGAGAGTTATTGCCAAATTGGGTGCAAAATGTGTACCACATTTGGTATCAAAAATTAGAGAGTGGATGATAGTGCTCGCTTGTGTAAGTGCAGCTGGGATAAGCATTCATGGGTTCTACCTGTTTAAATCAAAGAGGAACATGCATAACTATATCATAAATTGTGAGATAGGGGCATTGATGGCAGTCCAAAAACATGCTTGGATGACAAAGGAACTATTTGTCAAATGGTTAGACCATTTTGCACCTAATATCCTCGATAGGGTTTCACCAAAAAATAGGGCCCTTCTCATTTTTGATAGTCATGGAAGCCACGTGGCTTTCAAGACCATTGAAGAATCAATAAAATTAGGAATAGACCTACTAATGCTGCCTATACCATTCACAAGCTGCAACCATTGGATGTCAACATTTTTGCTCCATTCAAGGCATATTTTAGAAAGAAAAGAACCATTTGGTAGGCTGCAAACTTGCATATTGATATTGGACATGAAGAGTTGGCAACTTTTGCAAGCCAAGCTTTTAAAAAAGCATTGAAACCAAGCAACATTGTTAGTGGGTTCCACAGAACAAGAATTTGGCCTCTTAATTAGTTAGCCCTTGATAACGACATGGGGCCAAGTGAGGGCTATTTTGTTGAAGATGATGTTGCAACTCCTACAACAGAAGATGAAGCAATCATAATAGAAAATGAAGACGATGTTATGGCAGCAGAGACATGCTTGCGTCTACTTGGTTATGATGAGGATGTAATAGATGGTATTATGAGGGAATACTATGCAAGGGGTGTGGCAAGTGATGTTCCAGTAAAATGCAATGAGGGTGATGAAACTACAATACACATTCAATCAAAAATCCAACCAATTTTTGTAGATTTCCAACCAAAAGTTCAACCAGTTATTGCACCCTACAACAAAGATACAATGACTACATTAGTAGGCCTGAGTTTTTCAACTCAAGTTAGCCAACTAGGTATTGCACCTTGCAATGAAGATATGGTGACTACATCAGTAGGCCTGAGTTTGTCAACTTAAGTTAGCCAACCAAAATGGATGCATAAAGTAGCCACAAACCTTGGAGTGCAAATAAATCTAACTGAGGAAGAAGTCAGCCTTTCTATGCCTTCCCCACCACACATTTATCCAGCTGAAGTAATACATTACTTCACTACTGCAAGGAATTGGCAAGAGCATAGTGATGTCAAAGTGAAGATCACAATGCTATTAGTGAGGAAGAAGTTGATTTTGTGCCATGCACCCCACATGATGGACCACAAACAACAAGACCAAATAACAAATTCTTGAAACTTCAAGTGCATAGGGTGAAAGGAACATCACAGGGAGGTTGTTCTGGAGTGATTTTCCTTAGTAGGCAGTCCCAAGTACTAACATTTGACGCCTTCATCGAATTGTTCAACCAACAAGAGGTAGAGAGGAAAAGGCAAGAGGAGTTGCAACAATGTAAGGAGCAGATGTTGCAGAGAAAGGTAGAACGTGAAGTGGAAGCAATTCTAAAGGAAGCAATGAGGGCTGACAAGCAAGCAAGGAAAGTGATAGAAGATGAGCAGAAAATGATAAGAATGTGAGAGAAAGCCATTAGATAGGAGCAAGCCAAGGCTGAACATCTACAAAAGGTAGTAGAAAAGAAAGCAAAACAAGTAGACATGATAAAACGTAAGTCTACAGTGGGGAATCCTATACCCTCCCAACACCCTATCTTGCTTGATATGATGAGAATTTTTTCACTAGCCTTTACAACCATTAACAATATGCAAGTTGGGAGTGGCTCACAACAAATGGGATTAACTGCAAATGCAAGCCAAGAATTGCTTGCTCAAATTGCAACATGCCTTCATGGAGGTATTAACCAAGTATCACCTCTTACAAGTGGACCTAACTCAACTATTGGCGGATATCTCATGCCACCTCCTTTTCCTAGAAATATGGACAATTGATTATGTGCATATTGAATTTTGTTTTTTGATTGATGTAACAGTATATTTTGGTGTTTTACTTTGCAAATCAGATCTATTTATTTGCTTCAAGTTATAACTGTGATATGATTATAAGATGTGATAATGCTACTGTAATTATGTTTGGAACCTCACATATGTTTAAGGTGAGAAGTTCAATACAAGCTTTGAGTAATATTTTCATATTTTTCAAGTATGTTCAAACCATGTTTTTCTATCACTCCACCCAATCAATTATTGCAGTTTGATTCAAAATATAACTATGACATGATTATAAAATGTCCTAATGCTGTTGTTGTTTGTTATTAGAACCTCAAATTTGTATCTCTTGTATGTTTGATGAGGGTTTCAACCTTCTATTTTCTATGGTATCACTAATTACACTATGTTTTAGTGTTTGTCAATAAAAAAAAATCACAAAACTTTGATTGCAAGCACAATTTGTAGACAATGATATGTTATTATAAGATTGTATATATATATATATATTTGCAGAAAATGATATATTCTTATCAGATTTTATGCATATATATATATACCTACAATCTGATAAGAATATATCATTGTCTGTAAATAGTAACCTGCCAAAAAATCCATGGGAGATGATGAGTTTAGGGCTTAAAGATGCTTGACAAACCGCGGTTAGGTAAACCCATAAACATAGTTTGATGAAGGCATATGGGGCATGTGGTTAACAAGGTAATGTGGTCGGGTTGAGATTAAAGTGACCACCTCCTAGTAGACAATGATACATTCTTTGCAGATAATGATATGTTCTTATCAGATTGTATATATGTATTTGCAGACAATGGTATATTCTTATCAGATTGTATGTATATATATACAATTTGATATGAATATATCATTGTCTACAAATTATAATCATTGTATTTGTAGACAATGATATATTATTATTAGATTGTATGTATATATATAACTATATATATACATACAATTTGATAATTATATATATACATACAATATGATAAGAACATATCATTGCCTGCAAATTGTAATCATTGTATTTGCAGACAATGATATATTCTTATATTAATTATCAATATCAAAATTGAACAAAACTACATATTAATTATCAGATTAATTATATATATACACGTAGACACATACACACACACACATATATATGCATAACCATATATATGTATGTACATATATACCTATCAATATAGATATGTATATACATGTAGATATATAATTAATCTAATACTAACTAATCTCATAATTATTGTATACTATTACTCAACTCATCTAACTTTCAGCCATATATATAAAAAGACACATTTTCCAGTATTACTAGGTCATTGCTAAAGTAAAGTCATAGACTTTACCTTTCATTAATGTTGAAAATATTTTGTTGATTGCGGAGAAGTCCTTGCATGCCTACCATTAAGAGACCAATGTAGTTAAATATATTCATCCAATCAAATAAGCATTTGTAAGAAAACTATATATTTATGAACATATGTATAACAAAAAATGTAAACATATCATAAAGAATTTAGAGAAAAATGTCCCTATAGAGTTTATTGTGTTAACAAACACAACTTCATTGGTATATTGATAATCCACATACTTGATTCACCTCTCGACACTCCTGCTTTCCTAAAAAATAATTGTAATAAATGGGGGTAGTACTCAGTACTCATAACATTCCCACATCAAATCATCCTTACAATATTGCATGCACAACAATAAGAGTTTTGATTGGAGTATTAAAATCCACAATGTTTTGATCCTTAGTATGAAGCTGAAAATAACAGTGTATATTGCATATGATGGCACCCTACATGGCAGTGCAATAGAAAGGACATATATATACATGTATATGTATGTGTATACATGTATATCTATATGCATATACATGTACATATACATATATTTATTGACAACCGTGGCATGGAAATATTTGAGGGTGTGTATTGTAGGTCACATTAAATGTATTGTACAGAAGATTTGATAACAAACATGTTCTTTGAAATATTTCTACACACTTCTCAAACCTTCAGTAAAGTACATTTAATGTGTGCTACAATACGAACCCTCAAACAACTTTGTGCCATGACTGTCAATAAATATATGTATATGTATATAAATATACATGTCTTTGTATATACATATACATGTATACATATACATTCATACATACATGTGTATATACATGTGTATATGTATTTGTATATACATATACATATACATATACATGTATATACGTATATGTATGTGTATATGTATTTGTATATACATGTATGTGTATGTGCATATGTATATGCATATATGTAATCTGATTATTGAAACACATAAAATAAGTGGAACAAAAAAAAATTAAACCATATCATTGTATGTTGTGATATGATTACATAATGGATATGCTCATTTGAACAACTAACTGAAAACTGAATAATTTGTATGCTTGAAAATATTGTAAACACTAAGTACATAAATATAAAAGAGTATATTGAATAATGAAATAGACAACATAAATGTAAATCTAGTATACTGATAAATAAAAACATGAATTTAGTTATTCGAGGTGTACCAGCATGAATAAGCTCCCTTTTAAGAGGAATGTGCATAGGTTTCCTTAGTAAGCTCTGAGTTTTGTAGAGGATATTCAGAGAATGACCTTGAAAATTCCCTCTTATAAAATCATTCGAATGTGCAAATTGAATCTTTGTGGGAAACAATGTCATTTCATTTTGTAGTGGCCATTTATGCCTGAGTTCTATCATGGCTTTTAGGAAATCAAATTTATATTTGGTCTAATTGTCAAAATAGGTGGCTTGCATAAATTTAGTCATATATATGAATTATAATATGTTTTTTGTTTTGTTATATGTACTGAGCTGAATTTTGTAGAGGATATGCAATGAAAGCATAGGAGAATTTGTAATGAAAATGACACTGAAAATTACCTCTAATAAAATAATTATAATGTGTATATTGAATGCATTGAATTGTGGTGATTGACTTTCAAATTTGAATTTTCCTGCCAAACAATCGGTCATTTCATACTATAGTGGTGACCATTTATGTCTAATTTCAATGGTGCGTTGAATGAAAAAAGCCTATTTACAATTATCAATTAACCTATTTCAATTTATGTTTGTATGTGGGCTCGGTCAAAATATCACATGGGTCCGCTAGGAGGTGGTCAATTTAATCTCAACCTCACCACATTACATTGTTAACCATGTGCCCCATATGCCTTCATCAAACCATGCGTATGAGTTAACCTAACCGCAGGTTGCTAGGAAACTTTAAGCCATAAACTCATCATCTCCCATGGTTTTCTTCCTCATTTTCACCTCTATTATCATATATAATATTATATATATATATATATGTTTATACATATACATATATATCATATATATAATGTATATTAGATTACGCATATAATATCATACACATATATAATCTATATATATAGATTATATTTGTATACATGTATATATATATACATATATATGTATACATATATAATCTATATATATATAGATTATATATGCATACTCTTATATAGATATATATCTAAATTAGATTACATATGTATTGTCTTATATGGATATATATCTATATTAGATATCTATATAAGATCATACATTTTTAATCTGATATATATATACAAAATTGGCACCCCTAAGATACCAAAAAAGAATGTGTTGATTGAGGCTATGGAGAAAACATGTATAAAATTTTATGCAATGTATATGGAGGTTGCCATGGATCTTAGCAACTGCATTGTGACTATCCATTGCTATTATTTAACCGAGGTTCAGAAGGGATGGGAGAATAGTTCATGGGGAAGGAAACTAATTGTGCAAAAGCGAAGAGCTGCATTAAATGACTTTGATCGGTTTAAAGTCATGCTTGTGAAGATTAAGGTTTGTTTTATTCTTCAAGAAGTTGGTTTTACCTCTAAGCTGAAAAATAAAACTCTGCTTGAACCAACACTGGTTTTACCTTTTTGTAGTTGGATGGTTATTTTAGCATTTGTGGGTTTCCATGAGGATATGAACAAATGCAAAGTAACTGAGTTATAGGGATATTAAACTGATAATGCCAATGTGTTTATTAAAGATAACTAAGTTATAGGGATATATGGCAAGAAACTTGGGCATTATTAAATGGAAGACATTGATAGAGGATCATGTTAAGGCCCATGTGAGGAAACTGTACACGGCTTGATATGATGAAACACTACAAGGCATGACTGTCTATATATATATATATCAGATTATATATATATATATAGATATATATACAATGATATATTTATCAGATTATATATCTATATATATATATATATATATTAGATTATATATATACAGTCATGTCGTGTATATATATATCAAGCCTCATGTTGTGTAGGGTTTCATCATATCAAGTCGTGTAGGGTTTCATCACATGAACATATATGTGTGTGTGTGTGTGTGTTCTTATCATATTGTATATATATATATATATTTGCAGACAATTATATATATATATATATAATTGTCTGCAAATATTTATACAATCTGATAAGAACATATCATTGTCTGAGAAGAATATATCATTGACTGCAAAAATATATATACATTATAATAATAACATATCATTGTCTGAAAATAAGATATCATTGTCTCAAAATAATATATCATTATCTGAAAAAATATATATACAATTTGATAAGAACATATCATTGTCGAAAAAGAATAGATCATTCTCTGCAAAAATATATATACAATGTGATTAGAACAATCATTGTCTGTGAAGCTTCATGTGATGAAACCCTACACAGCTTGATATGATGAAACCCTACACTATTTGACTGTATATATATATATATATATATATATAATTGTCTGCAAATTGTAATCTTAAAACCAGTTTAGAAATTGGGAGAAAAAGTTGTATAGCTTGTGTCTTTTTAATTATTATAATGTAGGGATTTGAAGAGAATCCAACAAAATCTGTATACTCATTTAATTTCATGTGCATATTATAATTACTGAAAATAGAAAATGTCT
>VDFB02047230.1:269830828-269874890 GCA_007258455.2 Sequoia sempervirens
ATCTTTTTTAATAAAAGATACATACACAGTGAAGGGCGCAAAAAGATTCATGAATATTTTTGCGCCCTTCACTGTTTATGTATCTTTTATTAAAAAAGATGGATAAAAAATACCCTTCATGAATATTTTTGCGCCCTTCACTGTTTATGTATCTTTCATTAAAAAAGATGGATGAACAGTGAAGGCAGAGGGATTCGTAACCTGAGAGTACCTTCTTATAAAAGGATCTCCTCATAATCAAACTTACCATTTCATTTTCCAGTAAGCGTGCATGGCCTTGTCTCTGAGAGAATACGTTACATTGTGCCTGACAATTCAAACAACGCTGATGGTACCCATGCTTCATGGGGAATTGAAGAATGACAACGCCCTCATCTGCCACAATTGGGGGCTACTTTTCATCATTTTCACAATTGGTGGTGCTGGAACGCTCGTATTGCTTGCAGAAGAAGGCTATAGACAGTTCAGGGAGGTCACACGCCAACTGCCACTTCCAGAGCCTCACTCGTTTTGTCACCATCTCGTGTTATATGTTTTGCATTTGAGGGAGCATTGGAAAGATATCATCCTCATCGTTCTCTACATCGTCTTCTCCGCAGTAATTTTAATTATGAGCTATGCCTTTCGCCGATTGTGTAAGCCATAATGAAGTATGTGAAGTTGTCCCCATTCAGACGTTTGATCTATTAGTCATTAGCTATTTTAATGCAGAAGAAGAAAGGCGGGCTGTTGGTTTGGTTATGGGAGGAGCCCACAATTCCATCGTTTCCAGTCTTTAATATGAATTTCATGTTCGTAGAGGGCTGGGCTTAAATGTCACACACTAAGCTTTTGACCGCTTAGGTGTCTGTGGGTCCATTACTTTGTCTGACATCCATTCCCGTCCGTTTCTGTTCAGAAAATAATCCCCGTTAACGTTTGAATTTGAACGCTATTCCCGCGCGGTTGATCTCCTAAAACAAAGCGCTTGGCAAAGGGCAGTCTCGTGCCGCTGTCATGGAATAAGTGGCCGCAGAGGTATTTTCATAGGGTTTCTTGCTTTATGGAAATGATTTCTGCGGCGGACATAAGACATGGCGTGCTCACGATGCAGTCGACCCACCAAGCATATTTCCATCCCGATCACTTTTATTTCCCAGCATACTCCCGCTTGTGCCAAAATGGGAGCTTTGGAACAGGGTATGGACGTCCATCAAAGTATAATGGAAGGGTGATTATAGTTAGATGTCACAGTTGGAAAATGTTCTGGTAGAAGTGTATGCAAAATGTGGAAGCATAGACAAGGAAAATGAACCGTTTGACTGATGCCTCAATAAAATCTGGTCTCATGGAGTGCTATGATTGCAGGATATGCACAAAATGCATTTGTTGAAAATGATTTACAAACTTTCAACCAAATGTGATTGGCTGGTTTAAATCCACACTCTGCAACCCTTGTCAGCATCCTCCTAGCCTGTGCGAAAATGGGAGCTATGGAACAGGGTATGGACATCCATCGCGGTAGAGGAGTTTTGTTAGATGGTGTTGCTGGAACTGCTCTGGTAGACATGTATGCAAAATTTGTAAGCTTAGACAAGGCACGTGAACTGTTTGACAGAATGCCATAATTGCAAGATATGCAAAATGTGTAAGCTTAGACAAGGCAGGTGAACTGTTTGACAGAATGCCTCAAAGAAATATGTTATCAGATGCCCTGATTACAGTATATTGACAAAATGGATTGAAGATCTCTTCTTAGGTTCACGGAGTGCTAAAACATCCAATGATGGGTTGTAAAAACTCACCAATTTTTTGAGAATCTTAAATATCTACATTTTTTTTATTCAACACTATGAATCTAGTTTCAATGTCAGAATAATATCAATCAAAGGAAACACAACATTTAAATTCATCCAGAGGAAGAGTATTCACACTTGCAAGAGCAATGTTATCAACAATTACTTCCGTGTCTATCATGCTCTTATTCCAAATGTAATATTGTCCCATGGCCTTGGTAAGTTCCTTGTCACTAATGAGGGTATAGATATTACACAAAAAACATGGAAGAGATGTCGATATTGACATTGGGTCAAATAAATCCTTTTACAAGATCCATACCAAACATTTCTAAAATGACAACCATGATATCACCACCTTGGAAGAAGAATTTTTTTTCTAAATCTAACTTCATTGATCTCCACAAGGATATTATGTTTGGTAGTTGTGTCTTTTGTTGTTATATTTCTATTTATGTTTGGTAGTATGATATGATTTTGAGTTGAGGTATTTTAAATAGTTAATATTAATCTTGGCCTACTATGATAATACGACAATGCATTTTCCTGACTTACTAGATGAGTGGACCTATTAGATAATATCTCTAGTTTTTTGTTCTTTTTTTATTTTTCCTTGCATGGCAATATATAATCTCTATAGTCAAATACTATATCTTTGTGATGTACTAAGAAAAATGTAAAAATTGTAGATGTTTTGTTGTTGTTAATGAACTATACTTAATACAATAAAGCATTTCCCTACATTTATGTAGTGTGAATGAAAACATTGTTAAATTCACATAATGTGGTGGCTTTTGACTATTATGTCTTATTACTGGTAAATTTTCATGGGGTGGTATTTTGGTGCAATTTATGTTTTTATCCTTTGGTTGGTCTATAGTTTAATGACCACCATGATAATCAAGCATCAATAATAGAAGGAAAGGGATCCTTTAAGAAGAGCTCAACTCATGGATAAGAGATTGCTTTAAACCTTCACTTGTAATGAAATAGTTGCCTTAAGTTTTTTTAAATTAATTTTGGGTGACACTAGTTTGGATACTTATGTCCCTTACATTATAAGGCTTGTATAAGGGATGAATTTATAGTGATTGGTAGTAGCTATCACCAATGTGGCATAGAGTTTATAGATTATATGCTTTCTATTTCCGACACATTTCAAGGATATGGAGGTGTTGAAGTTTAAGGAAGAGGTGGTGGTAAACATGGAAGAAAATTATTAGTGATGGTGTTAAGGATGTTCATTTAGTTCCTTTAGGATTTATACCTATGGACAATGAAGAATTGAATCTAGTGCATTGCAAGTTGCTATTTCTTCATGCTTTTTGTGTAGATGTAGAGAAGGTGTTGACACTTTCATTGTGGTTCATAGTCAATGTCATGTAGAGGTCTCTAGCAACTTCACAATTCTAATCATTTTTGCATTTAAGATACATAAATCTTAGCATAGGAAGGATTTATTTCATGAAGTAGGTTCCCATCACTCGATTCCAAAGTTGGTACTGTCTTGATGGATGCAAAACATAACCTTAATGCAATAGAGGTTGAATACCTAGTGGATTACAATGTGGTAGAGAAATCAAGATTTCAATGGAATTAGGAAATATGTTGATTCCCTTGTTATTTATGATGTTGTTGGTTATGGTTGTAGTGTTTGTAGGGAGTGGCATTTATTATTTAATATTTTTACTATTTTTTGGTTTATATGTTCATAATGGTAACTTAATGTTCCTTCATGTTTTTGCATATGTTCTTTATACCTAACTATTATGATAATTTATTCTCTTATGGATGTAATCTTTATATTATTCTTTTATTGGGAAAAGACCATAATAGATCTCCAAGTAATTAATCTAGTGAAAGATAACACTAAAGAAAATAAATCCAATCCTTGCCTCTATTTATAATTACAAAAATTGAGATAAATGAGCAATTAGGGAGAATTAAGACATAATATTTTATCATGCAGTATAGGATACATTACAAACATTAAATAACCATGTTTTGGATCTTGATTAAACATTTTAAGTATGAGGTCATTATCCTCAAACCAGACATTATACAAAGAGATTAATAAAGAATTTATGATAAGGTGAAATTCTAAATTTTTGTCACACATTATGATATATATATTTTTAAAAATCATACAAAATTATTCCTCATCCTAGCACATCATTTATGTGACTTAACTAGTTCCAACTCAAAAAATCGCACTATAATGTTATTGGTAGGAAACTAAAAAATATCAAGGCACATTCTCGATACAATCTGGGATATCATCAATGATGCAATCTAGTTGGATTCATTTTTTCTAAAATAGATTTTATAATAATATTTCTATCCAAATATTAGATTCAACCAAAAAAACTATATCTAATATAGATCTAGTCATAATATTTTTGGAAAGAGGTACTTACTACCAAAAAAATGTAATAGTGTTTGGTGTCAAATTATAATCTTTTTGAAATTATTTGAAAAATGTGGCATTATGTCCACTTCTATTTAGATTAATAGCATTTTTTAGAAACAAAAAAATAGACTTTTGTAGATTTAAGGGCATAGTTTTTTATTTTTTAAATTTTTTTTTATTAATAATAGTTTTCTTATATTTCTCTGCAAGTAGGTCATTAGTGCCCAAATATAAGGCCAATTTATTTCTCAAATCAAAATGTTTTTTTTCCTCATATACACAACATACATATGAATTTTCCTCATATGAATTCAACCATTATTATAGAGAAGAAAATTAAGCTACCCATATTCTAGCCAATATGAGAATTAACCAAATTGAACATACTATGGTCTATGACTCATCTTCGAACATAGAGTATCAACATTTTAAAATATCTTTTCATAATGATCACATAGTTTGATTTCATGTACCTTTCATCAATTGCTAAAGTCTATGCAACATTTAAATCTTCGCATCCAAATGACGAGAATTTACTCACCCTATAACTCCACATGGTAAACAATCATGGGAAGCTAGTTTTTAAATCCACTTTTCATCTAAAGTTATTCTATTTAGGATTTCATTCTCTATATTAACACCACAACTTACCTCTAATTCAATAGTAAATATGAATGATAGTTTTCCCTCTACTCACCTCCTCTCGCTAATCATTAACACATTCCTATTTATGGCCTCTTACTATTTCAATTGTCATCCTACTCTTCTTCTCTATATCCTATTAGAAGGGGTGAGATGGAAATATATAGAAGGATTTATGTGCTTCCATAAGAAACCTAACCACTCATTGTAGGTCCAATTGACTCCAACTTACTAGTGTATACATTTTCTCTATGGACTATCCCCATGTTGAAAAGAGCCTTCAAAGCTATTTTAGGTGATGATCTTCAAGATGGAACCACTTGATACTTTACTACTTTGGTATCATCTATAATTTACGCTCTAACTATATAGACTTGGTGTAGGATATATACTTCCCAAATATAATTGTTTATACATTCAAGATTTTCTACTACCATCAACTCTCTATAGTCAAGTTGTCATTACCTATGACTATATAATGGGTGAGCCTCAAACTAGGGGATTTATTCCCTCATGAAATGATAAATAATTTTCATGTAGCTTCTCATGATTTCAATACTACATGGACTAGTTTGACTAGCAATTTTATAGTAGTTTTCATGCATGCCCTACATCTCACAGTGGCTAGCCTAGGAAGTTATTGTCAACTAGGGTCTTAGAGGTTTATAGGACACCTGAATTCATGTTTTGGCATGTTCCTTCTTGACCCCCTACTACTTCTCCTTCTTCTATGTCCACTTTGAAATTGATCTCTCCTCAACTAAATACCAATGCTTCAACTTCTTCCTCAATTGGCCCTCTGTCTCTCAAACTTGGTCATCTAACCACTACATTTAGCTGTATATTCCCATTGTCACTTTTATTAATATATTTATTATTGATGATCTCTTGCCTTTTATCTAATAAAATACTATTTTAAAAAAATAAAATAAAATATGATACCCCAGAGGAGAGAATATTTCTTGAGATGATATCATTTTTTGAACTTTTTTAAATAATTAAAGAAAAGTGTCAAGTTTTGAAAAACAACTAATATTTTTATTTAAAATTTAAATAAAACATATAAACAATTAAAAATGTTACATTCAATTATTTCACATCATTTTAAAATTTAAAATATATATGCCGCTTTCATGTGTTTCAAGTTAAAAATCTAGACCATAGACTAGTGCTACTCATTTCCTTTATCACAATGTGCCATGTACTCAAATTTCACCTAGTTGAATGTTCTTAATTTTAAATCAAATTTTAGTTAATATAACTCTTGTTCCTTAAATGATAACAATGGAGGTGTTAGAATTTATTGTCTTCTTGAAGAATAGTTGTACCACACAATCCTGGAGTAGATTGGCAACTCACTTTAAAATTTTGAAATCTTAGATGAATTAATTATGTAGGGAGATTCTAGTGTTTATGTTGGGGCACATATAAGAAGATATTTGTCCAAACCCTTATTAAATGTAATTCTATTAGAATATAATTTTAGGGACTAGAATTTGTTAATAGGAACTAGGTTAATCCAATCTTTTGTAGGTAGTTAAAATTAAAAATTCATTACACAAAAAATATAGATAGGATATCCCACAAATTATTATGAAATGGGTTAGAAAATTATTAGCTAAGAAAATGAATCTTTAAATAAAGAATCCCAACACAATATTAAAGGAAATGGGGATATTATAACTACCCTATCAAATCTAGTTGATCCATTTCCACTAAGATGACTTTCTCTCCTAGTTTGGTGGAAAAATTAAGGAAATTCCTCTTGAACTAAAAATTGATCATTAGAAAACAGGTCCAATGGCTTAGAAGCATGTGAGGAAGACCTAAATTTACAAGATGAAGAAGCAAAATTATTGGTCTTAGTGGTTTTTTTTATCAATACCATAATATGTGACATAGAAGGCCAAAGCTAACTACAACCCCAAAATAAAATGAGTTGTAAGATAATGAACAAGAAGTCACAATTGAAGTGATCAAATATAGTTCTCAATCTATAGTAAATTTTGATAAAAAAAGAAAAAAGTAGGGGCAAGCACCCCCACCACTACAATGACAATATTAACTTGGAATGTTATCCAAGCCTCAATGCCCCTAACAAAAATTATGTAAGAGCACGAGGCAATATGGTAATCTTGAATCATTATGAAAAAGTGAATTTTTTTACTTGAGTTCAATTGTTTGTTTGTTAGTTGTAGTTATCATTCTATGATGAAGAAAGCTACCACATTTCATTAGAACTTGAAATTGGCTTTTATAATTTTGGGAATAGTTTAAGTTATTATTTTTAAAATTGTCATATTAAAATTTGAGAATAATTTAATGAGAAAAAGACAATAAACTATTTTGAGAGCATCTATTAGGTGGAAAAATGTGCATAGTTGGGATTATTTTCATGTATGGCAAGTGATTAAAGTTTGGACTAATAGAAGATAAAGATTTATTGAATCCTTGAGGAAAAGTGTTGAGCACCATATGGAGTTTTCTCCATTATTTAACCCTTTGAATTTGTAATTATATTATTTTTAGTTAATGACACATTGCATGTGGTATTATGCTTTGTGCTATGTTGTGACATGTACAAATCAATTTGGAATTTTTGATGCTATATATACTATGGTTTGGATTGAATGAAGCTAAGAAAAGAGGTAGAATGGAAGTACAAAAGAGGTAGAATGGAAGAAGAGTGAGTATGGATAATTTGATGTCTATAGAAATGGTAGAAAATTTTGGGCTAAGGTGGATGAAGCAGTCACACCCATATAATATTGAATGGTTACAGTACTGAGATAAGGTACTATAAGAAAAGTGTTTGGTGAGATTCAACATAGGAGCATATTATGATGATGTTTTATGTAGCATTGCATTGATGGATTTATGTCATGTGTATGACACGTAGGTGTATGATGAGAGGGATAAAACATACACTACACAAAAATATGTCTAAAGATATGAGTTGATGTCCCTAAGGGAAAGTGAGGGATAATTTTATAGTGATGCAAGGGTGCATATTGGAAAGGAGTCATATGCATTGATTCCAACAAATTTGTTATTGTTGGATGACCAAAAACAATGCAAATGAAAAATAAGTACTATAGATAACTTGGGAATGTGGGGATAGAAGTCTCAACCAAAGGACATGGTAGTTAATAACATGATAATGAGTTTTCTTTAGGAACATGCAATAGTAAAGAATGTAATAATTATATAAGAGTATGTGCAACCAAAATGGAGTCTAATAGATGTGAGGGATAAAGAAGATTGTGATGAAATACAAGAAAATGAAAAATAATAAAGAAGATGATTGATAGGATTGAATGCCACATACTACTACAAGATTTGGAAAGAACAAGTTGATGAAGTAGCAAGTTGGAATTCCTAGGTAGGGGTAGCTTGTACTAGAAAATGAGGCTCATTTTTTTATCAACTCCAAGTGTGTGATGTAGGACATCCCTAGGTAGTGTTGTAATCTTGCACCATTCTAGAAAAGTGGTTTATTTTAGTTAGTTATTTCTCTATTAGTTTGTAGATAGTAGTCTGTGATGAATAAATTTATCATATTGGCTTTCAAAGTTTTGGGATTAACTTTAGATTTTTATTTTTGAGTTTCATGTTAATGTCTATCAATAACTAGATGAGAAAAAGATATTAAATGTGTACAAGAGTGTCTAGCTACTAGGTGGATAGTTGTGAACAATTAGTATTATTTTCATGTGTGGCAAGTTATTTAGAGTTTTCACCAATAAAATAATTTTTGTTTAAGGATGTATCGAACCATTGAAAATGAGTACTGAGCACCATGAGGATGTTTATCCACCATTTAACCACTTGAATTTATAATTTTTTTAATTTATAGTTGATGACATGTTACATGTGGAATTAGAATTTGTTTCATCTTATGGCCAACACAAATCATTAGAAAAAAATGTGGATGAACATATATATATTGAGTTTTGGATCAAAGAAAAGTACGTGAAGAGGTAATGGAAGAAGTTGAGAAGTAAAACATATAAGCAGTGTGAGACTATAAGTTCTTAGATAAAGATCGTGAGTAGAAAACAAGGAGTATGAAGTGGAGCACTGCATTACAAAGGGAAATACTAATACAACATAGTGGAAGTAATTAGACTAGTGTTTATGAGGCTATATTTTAGTGTAATCTATGTTTGAATTATCATAGTAAGTGTAATGAAATGGATATGACCTAGCATGTAAGGGAGCCCATTACAAAAAAGTGAGAAGTTGTAGTCATGGTGATAATCATGTAAACTTTAATTAATACAAATTTGTTGTTTTTTATGAGATCTTTGTGTTGTGTGTGTATTTTGATGTTAATCTAGATGGTTGAATATTCCTAAATTGGGCCCAAGTTTGACCATGACTATATCAAAAAACCACTTATGTAAAACATTTATTAGATATATATAAACTAGGCACCATATTTTTACAAAAACTAAAATCTATTCTAAAGAGGAAAATAAGCTATCACAACATTAGCATGAATGAATGCCTCATCCATCAAAGAAAAAAGTGCCTATGTTGGTTTTAAATTTTTATCAAAATAGGTAGGGTAAACCAAATAACCAATTGGAAACTCTTTTAATTAACTATCATTATCTCCAAACTATAAGTTTTTTATTTTCACCATATATGGACTTAATTTCCCCACTCTTAGGAGATAACTATGGGAGATAATTTACTACATCATAAAACCCATCATAAGTTAATTATACATGGTAAGTGAATATTTTACTATAATATTAGCCTCAAATGACAAACAAGGAGGTATAACAAGGTCCACGCAGTCACAAATTGATTTTAGTTCCTTTATCTAGATGAATAAACTCTTAGATTTAACACCTAGGAATGGAACACTCACATAGAAAAACAAAAGGATAGGTTAAAGAAAAATAGTAAAGAGATAGGATATATTTTTTCATCTTTCCCAAATGACTTGAGTATAATGATTCCATAAAATATGAATTTATAGTCATATGCTTGGGTTTAGATCACTTTTTGTTGACTTTCCAAGGCATGGAAGACCATGTAAACCCCAAATGCACCTTCATCTTTAAAAATATGTAGTTTTTAGATCAATCCTTCATAGATATTGTTAAACATCAAGGAAGTGAGCTTCTAAAATTAAGAAGCACCAAGATGTATGCTCTAGAAAAAACTTGTAGGACTTCCTAAAATATCCACAAAGATTGGAACAATAATATACTTTTTCAAGAATATTCTATTGAGAAGGAAAGGATTGGAATATAACTAAACATTCTCAATGAATTAATCATAGTTAGAGGAATGAACTAGGATCAATTCATGAAGGAAATATATCTCTCAAAACTAATAGATATACAAGCAAAGAAAAATAAAATCTAGAGGCAATAATCTTGAGAAATTTAGTAGCTAGTTAAAGGTTCAAAAAGAACATTAAACATTTCACAACTTAACTAGGGAAAGAAGAAGCTACAAAAATCACTTCTATCAAGTCTCATAGAGGAGAATATCTCATTGATCCTAAAATCATTAAGGTTGAATCAATCTTATTTTTTAGTGAACTAGTTGGAGATGAGGAGGATTCAAACTTGTAGGAGAAAATATACTTTCTATAGTTCATTTCATTCATTATCACAAATGAAGATAGTCAAATATTAATGGCACCTTTCACTAAGGAAGCGATCAATTTGGATTCCTTGTAGGTGAACTCAAACAATAGACATGGAAGCAATCACTCAATCTTGGAAAGATCCATCATTGAAGGTATCAACACTAGACATGAAAGCAATCACCCAATTTCCAATGCAAATAAAAAAGCATGATCTAATCAAGCTTAATATTAGAATATCATATGATGAAGTAATTAGAGGTTCATGAAAATCCTAGAAAAAAATGGCTTCAATGATAATTTGAGGGAATTGATCTTAGAATGAAGTAGAAGTTGAGCCCATTTGCTTGGTTTCTTATTGTTTAAATCATTAAACACTAACATGATAATAATCAAGGGCCATTAATTGGAGACAAAACATCACTTTGAATAAAGTTTGTGTTATACTAGTTAGTTTAAAATCTTTAATTGTCACACATTGCTATAAATGGTTGGCCTAGCCTTATTGATATATGAGACCAATATCACATTTAATCTTGATGTTGGTACAATCATTCCACCTTCTATGAGCATTCCTTGGCATCATGTAGGTCAATCAATTCCTATGTTGGAGTGATACTTCCCACACATTTGGTTTAGTTCAAGAGGGTTTTGGCCTCTTTAATTTTTGCCAAATGTTTCTCACTTGCTAGCTATATGATAATTATTTATTTCAATCTCTCTCCTTTCTCGGCTCTTTGTGATACTAAAAAAGTCACAATGGAGTTGCTCATTCACTTTGGTTGTGAATTATAGTAAATCGTCATCCTTGTGGAGATCAATGAAGTTAGATTTAGAAAAAGTTTTCTTCTTCCAAGGTGGTGATATCATGGTTGTCATTTTAGAAATGTTTGGTATGGATCTCATAAAAGGATTTATTTGACCCGATGTCAATATCGACATCTCTTCCATGTTTTTTGTGTAATATCTATACCCTCATTAGTGACGAGGAACTTACCAAGGCCATGGGACAATATTACATTTGGAATAAGAGCATGATAGGCACAAAAGTAATTGTTGATAGCATTGCTCTTGCAAGTGTGAATACTCTTCCTCTGGATGGATTTAAATGTTGTGTTTCCTTTGATTGATATTATTTTGACATTAAACTAGATTCATAGTGTTGAATAAAAAAATTGTAGTTATTTAAGATTCTCAAAAAATTGGTGAGTTTTTACAACCCAATAATTGGATGTTTTAGCACTCTGTGAACCTAAGAAGAGATCTTCAATCCATTTTGTCAATATACTGTAATCAGGGCATTCAATGAGAATATATTTCTCTGAAGAATTCTGTCAAACAGTTCACTTGCCTTGTCTAAGCTTACACAGTTTGCATATCTTGCAATTATGGCATTCTGTCAAACAGTTCACGTGCCTTGTCTAAGCTTAGACATTTTGCATACATGTCTACCAAGGCAGTTCCAGCAACACCATCTGACAAAACTCCTCTACTGCGATGGATGTCCATACCCTGTTCCAAAGCTCCCATTTTCGCACAGGCTGGGAGGATGCTGGCAAGGGTTGCAGAGTGTGGATTTAAACCAGCCAATCGCATTTGGTTGAAAGTTTGTAAATCATTTTCAACAAATGCATTTTGTGCATATCCTGCAATCATAGCACTCCATGAGACCAGATTTCATTAAGGCATCGGTCAAACGGTTCATGTTCCTTGTCTATGCTTCCACATTTTGCATACACTTCTACCAGAACATTTTCCAACTGTGACATCTGACTATAATCGCCCTTCCATTATACTTTGATGGACGTCCATACCCTGTTCCAAAGCTCCCATTTTGGCACAGGCGGGAGTACGCTGGGAAATAAAGGTGATCGGGATGGAAATAGGCTTGTTGTATCGACTGCATCGTGAGCACGCCATGTCTTCTGTCCGTTGCCGAAATCATTTCCATAATGCAAGAAACCCTGTTAAAATACCTCAGGGGCTAGTTATTCCATGACAGCGGCACGGGGCTGCCCTTTGCCAAGCGCTTTGTTTTAGGAGAACAACCGCGCGGGAATAGCGTTCAAATTCAAACATTAACTGGGATTATTTTCTGAACGGAAACGGATGGGAATCAATGTCAGACAAAGTAATGGGCCCACAGCCACCTAAGCATGTCAAAAGCTTAGTGTGTGACGTTTAAGCCCAGCCTTCGTAGCAGCCCTGGAATTTGATGGTCTATTTGACCGTTTTTTCAATTTTAGACCGTATATTACAACCTTAAAATTTAGTAGACCGTATACTTTGACTTGCTATATTTTTATTAAACCATAAAAAAAATATTATAAGCAAAATATAATATATATTATTTTATAATTTTTATTATAAAAAGTAAATTGATTTAGAATAGAATATAACTTTTTTGAATATTTTATATTATGAATTTAGAAACTTTTGACATTTTTATAATAGTTATCATTCTTTTATATTAATATATGTGATTAAAAATATTATTATAAAAATATATATTAATTTAGAATATTTTCAAAATAGAATATAATTATTTTTAACTTTTAGAATATATTTAACAAGATTTGTTTTTAATATGAATTTAGAAAATTTTGTTAATTGATAATTATAATAGTAGATTTTTATATTTATTATTAATAATTTTTCAAGATATTGCATTTGTAAAAGATTTTATATAAAAATTCATAAATTAAACATTTTTTGACAGGGGTTTAAATAACCAAACCATCATAAAATTTTCATATGACAGGTAGTGGTGACCGTCAAATTCCAGGCCTGCTTCGTAGAGTCGTATATAGTACAATACCTGTACTAGCCTATATTTGTAGAGTTTTGGCATTCCATTTTTATAGTATGGTATTAAATATTATTCCACCTAGTATCGGTCCTTTATTATTATTGTAATTAGTTGTTGGCATTGTGAATCGTGGAGATCTTAAAAATCAAACATACGGTTAATATTTTGCGACTGACCTAAACATTGCCATATGGTCATCAATTAGGCCGGCTTAAAGCTTATTTTTGTGAGTGCTGTGGATTAAAAAGTTCTGAAAATTTTGGAATATCTGACTTTACCTTGCCGCGTTTTCTTTTCGTAAACGCCACGTCCATATTAACCTTTACTCAGAATCGTGCCTCTGCTACTTCAGGGGAAAATTTGCTGCGAAAGTTTTTCTCGCATTAACCCTAATTTACCGGTTTGACAGTTCTCTTCACAACCCTGAGTTTACTAATTGATGGAAGATCTGCAATGGAAAGGGCCGCGAATCCCGTGCATCTTCACCCACGCGTTTTTCTCTCTGGCCAGACCAAAATATTTCCTTCAGAAGGCTTTTATATATAGCAGCATTTCTTCGAAAGGTATTCGCATCTTTACAAAGCTCAAGTTTATGAAATTGACATGGTGTTGTTGCACTGTGAGCGATCCTTCGTTTGGGTACTTTCCGTAAACACGTCCGGCAGTATGTCTTGCACGTCAGGGGCAACTCAGAGATTTTAACCCACTGTTAAATGATGGTTGTTTGAGATTGGTTCTCGCCCTCTTCTGGGGTGAATTGACAATCGTTGAATGCGCAGAAAGGATTTGGATTTTAGTTTTGATGACAGGGAAAATATTTCCAGGGGTTTTCTTCAGCATCTGTGCTCTCAACTGTGAAAGGCAAGCCCTTTTCTCTGCCCCTTTTCCAATGGTTTTTTTTGTCTTTCAGTGTTATTCTATCATTATCCCTAAAATTGGAGAATGTTAGTAAACGTGCTCTGTTTATACACTGGCTGGGACTACCCGACAATACAAATCTTTTACTTAACCTTTTCCAGTAATCGAGGCTGTCGTAACAGCTACACTAAACTATATTTTGCAAGTGCATTTTCATCTAAGCCCAAGAGAGCATCCCATCTTGTTGAAGCCTGGGGATCTTCTCTGCCATAATGCGAAGTCTGATCCGGTGCTAAACTTGATGACCATATGGTTGTGCCCTCCCGGTCAATTTGGAATTGCTGGCAGTGACATGATATATGGAATGGTAACTTAACTCATTTTTAAATTACAAAGGAAACTTGTATCACATGATTGGCGAGATTTTTGGCACCCATGAAGAACTCTAAAGAATTGTAAATTGTAATTGTATATGTTCAGTCGATAATATTTTCATTTAGGTTTAGCAAATCAGTAGTTATTTTGATAAAAACTAGACGTGCATGTATCACGCTGAGAACATTCACGTTAGCATTTGGAGGGAAACTTTGAATGAATAACTGTTGCAGAAGAATTGCTTGGCAGGCCGGATAAACCATCGATTTCAGGTCCTCGGCGGGATGTACCTGGGTGTCACCCATCTAAACAATCCTCGGAAAAAAAATGAGGAATAATGTTTAATTTATAAATTCAAATGTTTAATTTTTTATAATTTTTAGTTGTTGTCCCCAACATTTGGGAATAATGTTGCTATCCTAAAACAATGGCCCCGTGTCCTTCTGTTCTAGAAACCATTCAAAATACCTCTTACATTGCCCTTTACTGAATGTCCAGGACCATACCCTGTTAAAAAGCTCTTGGTAAAGGCTAGTTGTATGCTAGCAACGGTTAACTAATCAAGTTGGACACTTATTTGATGAGTTAGGTGAAACAATCTCATGATGCCTCATGAGAATAATCATGTCTTTGGTAAGCTGTAATCATGGCATTCCAGGGGATGCCAAAACTTTAAGACCATCCACCAAATTTTTGCTCTTTGCATACATGATGATAAGCTTATTATGAAGAATTGTGAATAGACTACATGCAAATTTCCTTTTGTTGAGGAATGGGTAGATTTGTATTCAGACTTTTGACATACCCTATTAAAATTGCAATGCCAAGTGATTGCTACATTATTATTTTGAAAATCACTAATATTTCTGTAAGATTACACATCAACTTAAATAACGAGAAGTTTCATAGCTTCTCCACAATTTCTGTTAATATTTGTTGAGTCCAGTTAATTGATTACGGATGATTAAGAGTGGGAGATTGAATAAGATTTTGGTTATCAAATCCAAAGCTTTACAGTATCTCCATAAAAAAAAGTGCAGGTGCAGATTACAACAAAACTTAATTTAACAGTTTCTAACAGAACTTGTACTTGTTCATGGAAGCCTGGTATCAGTCATTATACAATGTCCTTTTCAGTTCTTGTAGTTCTTTCTATTGTCATCTTTTACCAAACACATAAATTTGTAATTTAGTTTTGGTGCACATTTTAGTCTATTTTTTGGGGCCTTTGATTTCAATTATTTCCATCATTTGGAGTAGCCTTTGTAGATTGGTTGCGACATAAAGACTATGCTGACTTGAACAAATAACTTTGAAATGCATTTAAAGTGATGAAGACATTTTTCGCCATTCTTAAAATTGAAAGTCTGAGATGGTTTGCACTTGACAAGCTGGTGCTTGCATCACTAGAATTGCTCTGTTTTAACAGGTTTTCTAACAACAAAAGCCTTCCTTCTAGTGAAAGCCTTCTACCGTCAAATAAATAATATGGATAATCTGAGCATGGTTTGTTGTATTTATTCATCATCTTCATATTGGCAAGGATGGGGGCAAACAATTTAGTACACCCATCTACAGCTGCTTTAGTGCCTCACTCTACAACCGTGACTTCCACAATCTCTTTTCTTTTCAAACAGACAGCTTTTGTTGTAAAGCAATTGATTTCAATAATTTATATGTAATGAACCATGCAATTTTAGTGAGGTACTACAGCTGACTAACAGCTCTTGTATTGTGCTTGTCGCACAACAATGCTCTCATGATTTCCAAACTAACATCCTTAGCAATTTCTTCAAAACTGTTGATTTTTTACAATAATCTTTTATTCATCAGAACTAGTTTAATCTTTTGTATCACCAACAAAAGTTGTGGGTAAGAGAACATACTCTTATGAGAAATTGATGATTTGTAGCAACTGGCCAAAAGCCATTTATAATTGGAACCATGGAACCTCTGACATGATATATGCTTGTTTGGTCGATAGGCCATTCTTATATGAACTTTCTTGGTTATCCAAAATTTTTGTGGCAGGTATATATATATATACTTCTTTTAAAAAAAAGGGGAAATGCAATTTTTTCACCGAGATGAAACTGTTGTCTACATGAATTTTTAAAAAAAATTATTAATTTTTTTGTCTTGATAACATGTCTTACATTTTTATTATTTTTTTGTCTCGATAACAAGTCTTACATTTCGAGTCTCTTCACTGGCAGTTTCATGGAGAAGAATCTAGGAATCTTATTTGAGCAGTTTCCTGCAGAGGCCTTTGTATTTAGATACATTTATCCCATATGATTAGAGCTTGTTTGTATTTAAAGATTTTTTGCTTGATAGTTGGTTAAACTAAAAGCAGACTTTCAACAGATTGTTCGTGCCTTGAGCATAAGTGTTGATGGGCAACAGGATATTGTGTTTGTTTTTCCATTAAAGGTATTGGCGGCCGTCTTGCTAACAATGTTTGCAAGAAGGCTGATACTGACATGAACAAAAGTTTGTTTCTTTTTTGTACTTTATGATCTTATATTCATTTTACGGTTTTCAGTCTTATATAATTTTTTAAGGAAGGCTTTTGGATTTTCCTGATTCAATTTTTAGCAAAAAGGTAATTTGAGCATTTGCAAGGTAAATACTTTCTCAAGAACTGTGGTGGGTAGGATTATGCGGGATTTTTCCCCATATACTCTATGATGGGAAGTTTTCTGTGGTTTTTTTAAATTTTAGTGGTTGTGTTTCACGATGGCTTTGGATTTGACAGGACTGAAGAGCTATTCCCACAAGAATGGGAAAATGTAACGGTAATAATGGAAAATCCTTGATATTTCAATATCCAGAACTGGTTTTTTAATAGAAAGAAGGATGACAAGGATGGATGTTTTTTGAGTACCAATGCTCTCGTAATGAAGCTTAAGGATGACTTGGAATGCTTCAAGATCAGGTAATATTTCTTTTGAAGGAATAAATCTATAATTAATGTATTATTTAGATGGAGTTTGAGAGTTAATATTTATATGAATTTCAGAAACAGGTATCACCACCCCCATGAAATTCTGAAATTCATGTAAACTAGAAAAGATCGTGCACTGAATTTTAGAACAGATACGGATGTAACATCATAGTAGCTCAAAGAAGTAACATATTTAAGAAGGAAGAATCTGATTTTTCTCATGGTCTTAGAAGTTGGAGGAAACATTTCAAATTCGACGTATGTTCATTCAAATTCTTCGCACTCAATTTTCTTTGATGCATAATGTAACACTTATTTTGGTTTTCTCATTCATTATTACTTCCTTTCTTGTGTGATTTAACAACTTAATCAAGTTTCATACATTCTCTTGGTAGTTATGGACAAGCTTTGGCTAAAGGTGGTTGTGTTATTCTTTGGACTATGGTTGGAGAGGGCTCCTGGTTGCAATGCTGCCAGGGAAATAAAAAGAGTTTTTGAAAATTGGACTTGATGTTTGTAGGAACTGGAACTAATATTGGCATCAAATTGTTGCTTTGCAGGTGGACATTGCCAACATTTACGACATTCTTTTGGAGGGCTGTATCGGTATTGACTGACTTTAATCCGAATGTGACCAAGGTTCATGTGTCCTTTAGTGGCAGGTGGTTGGAGGACTTTATTTCACTTGTCTTCTCTACATAAGATCTGTTTTATTTTTTGGTTTTATATGTTTTCTATGAATCCACTACTGTTACGGCCAATTTTACGTAGTCTGCAGGTTTTAAATGCAAATTATACAATTTATGAATTCTTTGTTTATACAATATCTTCAAAAATTCCAAATATTTTTTTATCAGCCCCTTAAAATATATCAGCTATTCCTCTCTGTGAAGATGAGGAAGAAACATACAGAAATATCTAAAACTAAAATTTTCAATGTATCACATGGCAACTGAGTCTCAGGCTCAGACTAAATACTGTTATATTTAGAGAGGAATGAATTTACGTTCACAGTACCCATTTCCAATAATAGAGGGTAATTCTCAATTTTTAATGTTGTAACCTATGAAGTAGAAAATCCAAAAACGGTGGATTTTTAACTATTGAGCATGTCCAGTTGCTTGGACAGATTATGGACTCATTATTTTTTTCAATGGAGACCTCACTAACCCAATTATGGTATGCTGAAGATAGAGGTTGCCTTCAAATAAAATTGGTGGAAGAATATTTTGGATACCAACGATATTTCGGAACAAAAAGAGAAGAAAGACTTGCCTCCTAACCCTAGTAGGCTGTCTTTTATGATAGGCTCGAAGATGTGGTGGAGGCTCCCCTGCTTGAGGACATATTTTTGTAATTTTATGCTCTGTCATTCCTGCTGTGTGTTTGCCAAGACATATAATGCTCTTGTTTACACCCATGTTATGGAAATTAAGTGCGTTCATGTGGGAATGAAGGTGTACTCAAGCATAATTCTAATTATTTGTTAATGTGTTTTCTTGTATGTATCACAATTTTGTGAATATGTTGAATTTTAGTTTTCATTGTAAAGCTGAATCTTTTATTTCAATAAATTTATAAATGAGTCTTCAAACATTTAGCTTTAATAGTCTGAACTAACCGACAAATATTTTCTCATGTTAGTATAAATTATTAAGGACCTGCTATCTTTTAACATTTGAAGATTTTACAGAAATAATATATCATGCATAGAGTTGGGTGCCCTAAGAAATCAAAGATGAAAAGACAATGTTAATTCAATGCTTTCAAAGGCTGCTCATAGAGTGAAGTATGGTACACCAAAACTACCAAATGTTAGCTTTAGCACCCACTTGAGTGCTTTTTCTACAAAACTCCTAATGTGTCAGAAAAATGGGGCAACATTAGCATCCAAAGCATGAGAACCCTTGGGTGCCAAAAATGCATGATCATTAGAAGTGGATAAACACTCTTTGCTACTTGATCAAATGGTGGTGGTGTAGTTTATATGTATCTCATGACTATAGGTGAAAAAGAGATCGCATTAAATCATGCATACATCCAATTTAATAAAGTATCTTAATAGATACCCTTAGAAAGCATTTTAGTCTCTTTCCCCATCTTGGACCCCCACTTGTGAACATAAATTATACTTTGAATCATTAAGTTTACCTAACAAAAAATAGGTTTCGTGTCAAACTAGGGAGATGTGGTACACCACTAATCCCCTTCACTTGTTAAGTAATCAAATTAACAATATTTCATATCCAACAATCTTCATATGATAGTCATCTCAAAGGTACGCCTTCCCACCATCATATTATTCATATTTCATCAAACAACCCTAATGTGAAGTCATGTGGAAAGAGGTATTAGAGCTTGTTAACCACACACCATCTAATGCATGTGTAGTCAAGGCCATGACAAAACATCACCATCATCCTTGGAGGAATTTTTAGACTAATCATAAAAATCACTCATCTTATTATTTTTATCCTTGAAATCTCATCTTAAATGGCTAGGGTTATAAAAGTTCATAGCATTTTTCCTTAGTCTTACCAAGAGATTTGGAACCCCACTAGGGATTTCTTTAGTGGCAAATAGTTCATATTGGCCAAGTTGAAATTGGCAAATATATTGCAACCAATAGAGTGGCCAAATAGCTTAGATTTTATGAAACATCAACCCAATGCATTTCAATTTGCCATCAATTTATTTTATGAGGCTTATATAATTATTAGTTTTGCCATAACAAGCTATGTGTTTCCAATGGATTAATTAATATTTTCACCTAGCTTCTCAAAAGCATGTATTAAATCACCCACATATTCACCAATATTATTAAAACAACATTGTGTATTAGGACATATTTCACCAACATCATTAAATATTCTTTGTGTGTGAAGACCTACTTTGCTAATAAAATTTACAAATAATTGTGTATGAGGATCCATTTTGCCAATAACATTAAACAAAAATTACGTTTGAGGACACATTTCACCAATTACATTAAAAAATAATTGCATATAAGGACCTATTTAGCCAATATTATGATAAACCCAGGCTAATTGTAGGGCCATAATCACTTTGAAAATTACAACGTATGTGTTATGTTGAGGTTTGATTCACCCAACATTTAAATGTATCATTGTAAAATCATGGGGGATTCACCCAATTTTTACTATACTATTCAAAAATCCTGTGAAATTTATCAAATATGGATTGATATAAATACAATTGAAACTTTGATTTATTCTTACACATTTTGCTTAGTTTTGAACCTATGAGCTCACACTTTGGAAGTTGGACTTGGAGTCTTGATCATAGGTGAATTACAAACTTACAACTATAGGCATTGCTACATTAACGAATAGCGAGTCAATAAAAACCTAAAGGTAATTGTAATCATTTCTTCATAGTGTTGAAAGACTTTTTATCTCTTTTCCATTCTTGCTTCAATTTATTAAGTAGGAAAAGGATTTGTATTCTATGTCCTTAAACAATAATACATTTTTTTTCCAACTTTTTATTTCATGAGAGATTAAGATGTTGAGCAACAAGTGCGACAAGATTAAGACTCCTTAGGGTGGTGAAGGGAGGCCATCAAAACACCCAAAACGTAGAGTTACCATAAAGTCTTTCTTTGGTAATGTTTCTAGTCCATCAGATCAAGATGGAACTATATCATCAACCCTTGCACTAAATACTAATAAAGAAGGCATTGTCAATACCTCACAAGAAGTTCAAAATTAGTTAATTGAGTTAGATGAGGATGACAATGATGCAAAAGATATTCCAAGGGATACCTAGGTTAGCTAGAATGGGTTAATTGACCTAGGTGAAATTGTTGGCGTTGTGGATGATGTTGCTGCAAGGAAGAGGAATAGAAAATCCAAATAAAAAATGAGGCACAAGTGGAATATGACAAGGAATTTTCAGATTTATTGTGTGTCAAAGTACCCATTCATTGAACTAGTGCAGAATGTAAACAAAGATAAACCTCCAATAGAATGCAAGTGTAAGATTTGTAGTTGGAAATATAAAAGAGACAAGAAGTTGTTAAAATTTGACACTATAAAAAAACATATCAATAAAGTTTATGAAAAACAAATCATAGATGGAAAGGAAAAATCAGTAGTAAGATGGAAATCAAAGGAAGAATGTCTTTATATTAAGTATGCTTTGGAATATGATGAGCATAGCAAAGAATGACAAAGCTTGTTGCATGCGGAGGTTCAATTGAAGCTCAATTTGGATGACATGAGCACAACTAGCAAAACTTGTTTAGACATGAGTGTTGTTTTTCATATTTTGTTCAAAGGGCGTCCTAAGAGAGACTACCCAAAATAGAATAATTCATTATCTTTTTTGGGTGTTTCTAACTTTCCTAGCACACATTTTGTCTTGCTGAGGTGGAAAAACAAGATTTACAAGAGAAAATAAAAGAGCCAATCTTCATTGCATTATCTTTAGATGAAGTTATTGTGGTAGATAATACTTCTTGGGTATGTATGCATGTGTATATTATACACCAACATGTTTTCCAACCTCATCTACTCTGTGTTCATAAAATGAAAGAGAGTGCAAAATCTATTTGACCTAGTTAAGAAATATTTGAATGAAATTGGAGGTATGGATGACTTCACAATTGTTAAAAATTTGGTGTGTATAGGAGCTAATGGAGCTTCAATAATGCAAGGTCACAACAACAGTCTTTGTAAAAAGTTATAAATTACTTGTTCACCATACATGATTGTTATTCACTGCATGGCCCATATAATGGATTTAGCATTTAAAATTGTAAGAAAGTTTCTTTTAGTATCAAAAGTTGAAGATCTAGTCCATGAGTTTTATTCATACTTCTGCCAAAGTCCCATATGTTTTTTGGAATTTCAAAAACTTTGCTAAGGGAATAATAGGAGCAAACTAGCTTTCCAAGGATATTGATACCATATGGATCTTCTTGTATGTGTTGAGAAAATGTGTCTCAACCTTGCAATTACATAAGTTATTATTGCTACATAAGGTATTGTTCATTCGACAATGACCAGGGGTGCAGGGGGGTCTCCCCTCATGAGGAGTCCAGGGGGATCATCCCCCCGGTTGAGGTCCAAGAGCAGCACGCTTTGGCAGAGGCTCAGGGGAAACGCCCCCGAAAGAATTTTTTTATTTATATTTTATTATTGTAAATCTAGATTGTTTGTCATTATGTCTCATATTTGACAGCTGATATTTAATTAGCTTGAATTTCCCTAGAAGGAAACCCTATTTTTTGAGGGCATTATATTACGACTATGTATTGTGATGCATTTTGAGAGTCTGGTAGCGGTTGTGTTGCATCTTGATCTCTGGTTGGTGATACTCTTGTGAGAAGCTTGCTCTACAAGTATATTGTAATATTTGTGATTTCTGAACAATTTATTGATTGGCTTTTGGAGTGTGGGGTTTTTCTCCCAAAAGGGTTATCCTCACATAAATCACTGTGTTGTAGTACGCATGATATTTGTGTTTATTTCTATTTAAGTTTCTATAACTATTAAAGATCTATAAAAGTTTTGAATTATTCTCCTCTCAATATTAGTGTAGGAATATGTTCTTCTACCTTAGCTTCCTTACAAGTCGTCTCAGAGTTTAATCACCTTTGGTTTTAGTTGTGAGTTGTTAGATTTTTTGAACTAATCCAGATTTGAGTGGGAGCTTATGTAAAAGATACTTTGTGATCTTGTTGCAGGAATTTTTAGATGGCAAGTTAATCAGAGAGAATAGAGGTGGATATATTTTTTGGAAATAATTTTGAAATGTGGAAGTTGAAGATGGAGGATCTATTGATAGATAGAGATATATGGGATGTTGTTGATGAGAATGTTTCAAGGCCTATAGGTCTTACTCAAGTTGCTCAATATGGTGTTATGGACTGTAAAGACAAGGGTCTAATTAGATTGTGCTTGGTAGACTCTATTTTAATCAATGTCCATGAAGAGACCTTTAGACATAAACTATGGAAGAAGCTTGGTGAGATGTATCAAGCCAAATATTTAGTGAACAAGGTTTTCATGAGGAAGAAATTGTATTCCTTAAGAATGAAAGAGGGTGGACGAATTACAAACCAGCTGGAAACATTCAATATGTTGGCAGCTCAACTGGAATTAGTTGGTGTCAAAATGGATGAGGAAGAGAAATGTCAGATCCTGCTTTGTTCTTTGCCTAATTTGTGAGATTCTCTTGTTATGACTATTGGGAGTACTTATGTTATATTGAAGACTGAAGATGTGGCAGGTTATTTTCCTTTTGAAGAAATGAGGAGGAATGTATCCATTAATTCCAAGGAGGCCCTGAATGTTCATGGAAGACCTAAGGAAAAAGACAAGAAGTATGAGAAGTGTGACAAATCCAAGTCCAAGGGGAGATCTAAGTCTCCTGGAAAGTCCAAAGTTATTTGCTGGAACTATGGCAAGCCTAGACATGTTCGTAAGGACTGCAAAGAAGAAAATAAGAAGAAAAGGAAGAAATTTGATTTTGATTCTAAGTTTGAGAAGGAAGATGGTGACACATTCATTGCAGCTTTAAAAACTTGTGTAGGTAATGATGCATGGTTAATTGACTCAGGTGCATCTTTCCATATGAATTTTAATAGAGATTGGTTTTCTGAATATGAAAAAATTGATGGAGGTAAAGTATACTTGGGTGATGATTCTCATTTAGACATTATTGGTCATGATAAAGTTAAAATTAGGTTTCTTGATGGTAGAATTAAAAGGATTGATGGTGTGTTGCATATCCCTGGTTTAGCAAGAAATTTGTTAATTGTGAGGAAACTAATAGATGTGGGTGTGTAGGTAGTATTTTCTGATGCAGGATGTAAGATGGTGTTTCATGTAAAATAGGGTTCACCAAAATGAGGCAATCAAAATGATGAACCACTAATTTTTAATGCTATGAAACATGCAATTATGTGAGGAAAAAGATGTAAATAACAATAAAAAATGTTACCTAACTATTATAGCAACTATGGGGGGAGTTTTTATAGCATAAAAAGTTATGTACCTTATCAAAAAGTTGCTATTTTTGAGCTACAAATGACTCATTCGCTTTTAGTGGCGAACGGGTCTCTATTAGGGTTCCTAAAACTGAGATCAGGGTCATGTTCCTTGATGTTTTCACTCTCAAATTCCCTATTATCAACTTCTAGAAGTCTATATGCAATTTTATAGCTTGATTCCTTGATTTTGCACATTGAATGACAACTTTTGCAACTTGACAACTTTGACAATCTTGCTCCAAACTTACTCCACTTGATCCTCAACCTATAAATCTGCAAGAGAACACTCAAGGGAAGAAAAACTTGTTGTTTGTTAGTGAATAGGGGTTTTCCTCGGTCAAATCCCTTGTAAGTAATTAAACTAAATGATGAAATGAATGAAATGAAGCGTGAATATGAAATAATGTAAATAATGTCACCTTGTATAATGTCTTGTGAAACAAATCTGCAATCTAACATGTAGTGGCCATGAAGAAAGTATATCTTAAATCCTTGAATGTGATTTGAACAATGGTTGCATGTATATATTCAACACTACATCCACTTCTTTAGCTCAACAACATGAATGAATGCATCAAACCCTTGTCATGATGATATGATCTTGAATTGCTGCAATAAACTCTTAAAATCTACCTTGAAATGCCCTATGAATGCTCTTGAAATGCTCTATAATTCTCTTTCTCTTGATCTCATGAAGTTACATAAGTGTTCTAGAATGCTTCATAAACTTGCTAGGAGAAACAATGTGAATTAACAATTTATTTATACTAAATTAGGAGATTAAGCTCGAAATTCAAATAATTAAGGCCTACACCAAATTTGGAAAGAAACATTATTAAATTCCCACCAGAATGAAATTTCAAAAGAGGGGTCTCATTATGGGAGGACCCATTTGCCATCGCTGCTTAGGGTGAATGGGTCTTGGCTCAGTTTGCTAGGACATAACCCCGGGGGATTGAAAGACGACTAAAAACCCATTTCAGATCAACTAAAAAAGGGAAGTCCTATTAAGGGACGACCCATTCGCCACGTAGGGCGAATGGGTCCTAACACCATTTTTGAGGACCTAACTTTTCCCAATGAAATATTTTATTAATTAAATTAGGGTGATCCCACAATACTGGTTTACATTTTTTGGCCAAACTAGACACTGAAATATTTATTTCTAACTAAATCTTCACTTTCAGGCACCTATAGTGGCTAAAATGTGAAGGATTTGAAGATGATGCAAACTAGTGATTTGTCATATTTTTTATGTAGATTCTAAATATTATTTTTCAAAATTTTGGAATCAGATTGCACTTCTTTTTCCATATGCTTTGAAAACTAGTTTTTTCAATAAACAACATTTTTAAGGAGTGATGCTCACCATATAATGCATAATTTTTTGTCTATGAAGGATAAAATTCTTTTTTTTTTTTAATTTAGATTTGTAACTATGATATCTAGTGCTTCCAATTGGTTAGATAGTGTTTTATTGAATATTTTTTCCTTAATCAAGTTTCTAAGTCAAACCAATTACAATTCAGACATAGGCGGACTGTATAACGCATAACTTTTTTGTATATTTCAAAATTCAATTTTTTTGTTGGATCAAGGACTTCAATATCTGGTGCACTTATATTTTTCAATTTTTTTCTTAATCTGCTATTTTTTCACATGTGCAGAGCAAAGAGAGCTCTTGATTTTTGGTGAGAAACCTATGTTTAATAAAACTAAAAAATACATAATAAAGCCAAAACATATTAAAATTATATTCGTTGGATAGCTCATTCTAAGGACTACCATCATCCAGTTGGGTCTGTGAAGTCTCCTCCATTTTCATCCTCAACCTAAGCTTTGAAACACAAAATTTTGGATTTTTTTGGTGCGAGAGGGTGAGAAGGTGGGAAAAGTGGGGTTTAGGTGAACCAGGGGGGGTTCAAGTGAATCCCCAGGGGTTTGCTCGAACCAAGGTTCATTTGAAGCCCCTTCCAAAAAATATTTTCTTTATTTTTTGGCGGGAATGCTGGGACCTTGCATTTAATTGGTTCGCTTGAACTAGGGTTCATTCAAACCCTTTTTTGGTTCACTCGAACCAAAGGGTTCATTTGAACCCCAAAAACCAATTTTTTTTGTATGGGGTCAGTTTTTGCAACTTCTCCTTCTTCACTTGAATTATAAACGACTTTTGTGGGTTTACCCATTATGGGTGTCAGATAGATCTTTGGGAGGTTCAAAATTAAGACTTAAATTTGAATTAGAACAGGGTTAATTACTCCAATTATCCATAATTAATTAATGACCAACTAGATAAATGTGAAAGTGCCTTATAACACTTTACAACACTTAAATAAGGTACACATTATGTACATTTTATTCAGAAAGGGGCCCATAAGGCTTAATTAAGCAAATACATCCTAGAAAGTGTAAAAGTGTGTTACAACGCTTTACAACACCTTTGCAAAGGATCAATTAAGGCACATTTTAGTCAAATAAAGGTCCTAGAATAGTGTGAATGTGTACAAAACATTACAACACCACTCCAAGACATCATTAGTTTAGTTTTAATGCTAATTATCAAACCAAGTAAGGGAAAAGACTTACTTTTTACGTTACTACATTTTTCCCCCACTTTAGTTAGAGGATGAACCCATGTAAAAATCGCACTAAAGTAGACATCCAAGACACTTAAGTATGCATCAATAACAAAGATACATGATCATACCCTGTCAAAGTCCAAAAAAATAAATGAAAACAAAGGATCAAGCACAATCGTTTCAACACGATGTGAGATGGGGCTATTTGTCCATAACATATGCTACTCAATCTAGGGTAGTGGAACCTCAGTCTATCCACTAGGTGAGTTGTCCCAGTGAAATGATTTAGTAAGAAAGTCATGCCAGTGTATCAACTTCTCACCGTATAATAAGAAAGTCATGCCACTGTGTATCAACTTCTCATCATTCTAACCATACCAAAGTTATCCTCCCGATAACTTTAATAAGGAACCATAATGTAAATGATTTTTTAAATGCTTTTGAATATCACGTAAAAAATTTGTTAAAGGGGATTTTTCTTTGTTCGTGTAATAGTACTCCTCTTAGGGAGCATCGTTCCTAATGTCTCCAAGGAGGAAAAGTCAAAAGTGTCAGATTGCTGCCCATGTGATACCTCATTCACATCATGCCATGTTAGTAGATTGTACACTCTTGGATGGAATCAAACCCAATCACACCACCAAGAAGAGGACACATCACAAGAAAAAAGGAAAATCATGCCATGAAATTTTTCCAAAAGATGTCATCTATGCATGCCCCCAATTTAAAGCGGTTGCTATACCATCACTGTGAACAATTTCTTTAAAGTAGTTAATGTTTTGGTCTTAGGACATGATAGCTTTCCTCGGAAACCCCTATGCCAAGTCATATGTTTCTAAAATAAGCTACGTCATGAAATAGGATGGAAGGGTTGCCCCCACAAATACATAAGGGATCTATGGATTTGGGGTCAGTATGTCTGTGCTATAATGTTGTCATAGAGCATGGAACTATCATCATTCCCTAAATACTCATAGAACTAGAAGAATGACACAAAGAGAGTGAAATCAAAGAAAAATACTTCCAGGTTAACATGGAAGAAACATGAATGTCTCGACGCCTTATGTCATCCCCAAAAGGAAAACACAAGAAAAATGAAAAAGATAAATACAAAGCTTTTGGGGCAACATGGAAGAGACCTAAATGTCTCGATGCCTTGCGTCATCCCAAAAAGGAAAACACAAGATAGATGAAAAAGATAAAGGAAAATATTTTAGGTCAACATGGAAAAGACCCAAATTTTTGAATGTCTTGCGTCATCCCCAAAAGGAAAACACAAGACAAGTGAAAAATGATTACAACATAGAGAAGAGTGAAGGTATATATAGAGGAATTCATAAAGAGAGAGAGGTATCAAATGAAATGTCATGGTGGATCATATTACACACATGCAATCATGAAAAAAAACAAAATACTAGCAGACACAGGCGAGTCATCCTAAAGCAGGTCATCTACCTCCTAATCTTGGTCAGTATAAATAGGTGGTGGGAAACTAGCCAACGCGATAACAACAAATGAATTACCAGGACAACGCTATCAAATCCTTGCACCCACTTTGTGCAAGACAAGAATGAGCTGAGGATGGATGATGGTATGCTTCTCCTTAAAAAAAGGAAATTATTTTCAATTAATGTAAAACATGCAATAGTGAGTATGCTAGGATCCTACAACTATTACATGGAAAGGAGAAACAACTATTGTTATTGATTATGATGAGTAAAAAAAGTATCAACTTGATGCCTATCTAATGAAATGTTCCCACATGTAGTATCTATCAGTTTAGGATGCACCAAAGTTAAACATGTCTTGGAAGAATATTTTATAAGGTTGTTGATATTAAGTGAAGATTTTTGTGATGATTTGATTTCTATCAAAGGATAATGACCAAGACCACAAGTCGTTTCTTGTGTGGTAGTCTCTATAGGGACACATATACTTTGTTCTTTAGCACCACATCCTTTTCCACTATACCCAAGTTATTTTATAAGCCGGTAACCTTTTTCATAAATATTTTTCATTTGTTTAGGATCTAGAGGTTGCTCATAATCAACTTCATCAAAATTTGTTGTGTATGTCAAGTCTTTTCTTCTAAGGTGGTTGAAGTGGATGCTTTTGAATTTTGTATTGAAATTACCACTTTTTTGTTTCCCTTTGTAGAATCTTTTTTTATGATCTTGTACTCTTCCATGAATGTAGGTATAAAATCAGAGGAACTCAAAGCATCTTCCAATAATTTTGTGAGCTCTTCAATAAGATTTTATTTTTCTTTCTCAACGTGCAAACAACTTTTGGGTTCAGGAATTGGTCTTGATTGTATATGTAGCTTGTTATATATGTGAGAAATGTCATTGTAACTTAGTTGTCATGAAACATTATCATCATTAAGTTACTTTTGAGGTGGTTCTAAGATGAACATAGGTTTATTTTGAACTTGTAGTTGTTGTGAGGGTGGATGAATGATAAGTTGAGGCTTAGGTGGTTTGATAATTTGAGGACTCGAAGGAGCTCTAATGTTCATAACTTCAACACACTTGTCCTTATTTTCATGATATATTAGCAAAGGGGAGTCTAATGTCACTTCACCATCTTCGTCTAAGGAAGTAACATCACTATTGTTTGAAAGACATGTGTCAATTTTCTCATTTTCTTGCATCATGATATCTTCCCTCGTAGGAGATTTTTTAGGAGAGCAACAAACTAGATGTTCATGACATTCATTGTTTGGTTCTTCTAAAATGTCTTCATTACAAGTAAGGGAGTGATAAATGGTTAGATTTTCTTGCTTATTAATGATTAAATTCTCTTGTTCAATAATGTTTTTCCTAGGGGAAGAGAGGAAAATAGGACTCTCACAACTCTCATCAATTGGATCTTCTAACACAAAAGTATCTTCGTCATAAATAGGAGAGATATTAGGAGAAGGCTGTGGATATAGAAAAAGTAACCCTTCTAATTTTTCTTATTTTGTCCCTTCTTGTGCTTAATTGGCTTAATTTTTCCTTGATTTAATGTAGCAATGTGGCCCACACATTCACATTAGGTCTTGAAATCTTTCAATTATTAAGATTTTATGATGTCTTGTAAAGGTTTTGTGAAGTGTTATAACACATTTCTACACTTTTCTAGACTATTCTTATTATAATTTATCTAAATATCTCCTTTTTATTCCTTACTAAGTCCTATTTTGAAGTGTTGTAAAGTCTTGTAACAAAATTTCATGCCTGTCTAGGCTTTTCATCACTAATTACACCTTTCTTATGACTTATTTGGCCCCTTTATGCACTTACATGTCATAATTAAGTTTATTTTTAAATGTAAACCTGAAAAATATCATTTAATGCAACTTAATCCCTGACACCCACTTGCATGCCTTAAGTAGGACCCATTTTCCATGGGTGGCGAATGAGTCCCTCTTGGCACAAAATTCAAAATAATTTCAAATTTCCTTTGGGTTTTGATTGATTAAGACCTTAGGTTAGTTTGTGATGTATTTTCAGAAAATTAGGTAATAATTGTATAAATATATGTTTTTCTCTTGTTTTATCATCCCATTCAATCCCATTCATTCAAGCATCCAATCCATCATATCATTCTAGAATTTTTCATCATTCTATCAAGCAATTATCAAGCATCTCGAAGCAACCATTCACATATCCTCAGGCTCTAACATCAAGGGTTTGATGAGTGCATTACATTTTCATGTTATTTGTTCATCATTCTCTTATTTTATTTCATTATCAAGGGTTTGACTAAGGCAAACCCCTATACTCTAATCCTTAACCATTTTTCCTCTCTTTGCATGTGTGTTTGCAGTCTTGTAGGTAGATTTTCCAAATAGATAGGTGTTGAAAAGTGGTCAACAAGTCATCAAATCTATTCAAGTCAACAAAGACCTAATTCAAGCTTGGAGACAACATTCAACCCATTTTCTGTAGATTTGGATCTGTCAACCCGACAAGAAGACAATTATAGATCTGGACCCACAAAGTTGACTTCAAAATTTATAGATTTTTGTAGGTGGACTAATTCACCATCTATGGTGAATGAGTCCCACTTCTAGGCTAGAAAAAGTGATATTTGAGGTTTTCAATTCCTGGCACTTTGAAACCTGTTTCAGCAGAATTTACTAGAAGCAAGACTAATTCACCATATGTGGTGAATGAGTCCCAGTGGCCATCAATAGTAATTTCTGAAACATTCCATAACCTTCCAGCATTAGTATTCAACCTCCAGGTGCACTCCATTCAGTCTCATCAAGTTTTGTTTGCATTTGTTTATGTTTCTGGTTCATTTCTGCATATCACACTATGTTTTCCAACACTTCATATTACTTAGTTTTGCATTCATAAACAATAATATTTTTTTTTTCTGCATTTAGATTATCTCATTTAGACCTATTGTGTCTATTTCAATTCAATATTGAGTGTAAACATAATTGGTTTTACCCTATTCCTTCCCTTTTAGGTGAAAAACCCTAGAAGGGCAAGTGAACACTAGGGTTACAAACCCAATGTTTACATTTTGGTGAACCTTCATTTTGAACATTTCCTTTCTGATTTCCATTGCATTTGCATCATAGGATTACATTGCATAACTATTACATTAGGTTTTGTAATTGTTTTTGCATCCTAGCATTTCCAAAATTGCATTAGTGAAAACATCATATAGATTTCATTTTTGCACTTCAAAACATCAAAAAACTAAAAATCTACATTTTCATCCTAATTTTCATCTGAAACACATAGAAACCATCTTAAATTTTCTAAGAAAGCACAAAAAATTCATCCCTGGACTCATTCGCCACCCTGGGCGAATTAGTCCAGTTGCACCTTTTGCACAACAATTTCTGTCATTTTTATTGCATTCTCTATATTCGTATTTTCTATAACTGCATCTCTGTCATTGTTTCTAGATTCATTGTTCTATTCCATTTCTTGCATTAAGTTTACTTTCATTCATTTTCATCATGGATTTTTGCTTTAGTAAGTTTTTGACATCATTAAAATCCTTAGTTGACATGTCCAACTGTGCCTTTGGATGTGATCCTAATGACCTTGAGCTTCCTCATCCTCCTTCAACTCCTCATGAACGTCCTCCTCATGATGTTGACATCATTGGAGAAAATGATGCTAGCATGAATGAGTTGCTAAAAATGAATGTCTTGACAATATTAAATCCAATAAAACATTTTATCCATCCATGAAGTCACAAGACCTTCCTACCATATCTCCTAATATGTTTGGATACCTACATCCTAAAACAAACAAAGGACCTAAGTTCCCTCCTACAGGTGGACCTAGTTCTTCCTCACAAGTAATTCCTCAACCATCCTATGATAACAAAGTCACTAATAGTCCTATCAACCTTGAGGAAACTTATGGTAAAGGTTTTACTATTCTAAGAAAATAAGGATGTGACATAATAAATAAACATGAAATCCATCAAATTTTTGAGAAAGTAACCACTCAAGAAAACACAAAGGAGATAGGCTATCAAGCCCCTCTTGACTTAAACATCCTTCTTCCTCGTGAATGACCCTTTAATGATACTAATGATAAGGATACAAGGATCCCCATGGGTCCCCTCCCTTCCATTCATGAAAAGGGTGAATCTAGTAAATGTAAATGACCTTACAAGCTAAAAAAGTTAAAGCTTCCTCTCCATCCACCACCTGAATGTGAAAGGAAACTCCAAATGCTTTTAAAAAAAGGTCTTATACTATTGCCACCTTTGAATAGGTTGGTGATACACCCTAAAGATTCAAACGTACCACATTGCAAATACCATCATGTTCTTGGACACTGCAATGAAGAATGTTGGACATTAAAGGAAATACTGAATAAGTACCACTTTGATGACACTAACTGCTATCCCATCAACCCATAAGACACCCTTTTCATTCCTTCACATGCAATAGTTTTAGAACCTTCTATTCTCACTATTGCATGTCCTTTCCCATCACCTACCTTGGCTCACTCTTGCCCTACATTCAGTGGGGGCAAGAAGTTGTTACCCTTGTCCTAGTAATGCATTTTTCTTTGTCCCCTAGCTGTGTTGTTCACCTTCTACTTATCCTAAAAGAGATTGGGAGGTGGATGACTTGTTTGATGTGTGACTTGTATTTGCATTACTAGTCCTTTTCCTTTCTTTTATGTGATTGCATGTGTGTAATATGATCCCCCGTTCTGTGTGTTTGATGTTCTCTCTCTTTGTGCACTTCTTCTATTTGTACCTCTCTTCTTCTATATGACATACATTGCTTTCGCTTTTCACCTTTTGTTTTGTGTTTTCCTTTTGGGGATGACAAAAAGCGTTGAGACACCCTATGTCTCTTCCATGTTTTACCCAAAAGATCCCTTTTCCTTTTTCATTTTTCTTTTCTTGTGTTCTCTTTTTGGGGATGATGCAAGGTGTTGAGACCGAAATTTCTCCTTCATGTTGACCCAAAAGTCTTTCTTTTTCATTTTTCCTTTTTCTTTTCACCTTTTTTACTTTTTTTTGTGTTTTCCTTTTGGGGATGATGCAAAGCATTGAGACGCCCTATGTCTCTTCCATGTTGACCCAAAAGTTTTCTTTTTCATTTGCTTTCACTCTCTTTATGTCATTCTTCTAGTTCTTTGTATTCAGGGAATGATGATAGTTCCGAGCTCTTTAATAAAAATATTGCAGCAACAAACATACTGACCCCAAATCCATAGATCCCTTATGTGTTTAGTGTTTTCCTATTTGGGGGAACCCATTTTCCTTTTCTTTCTTCTTCACATGATGTTGCCTTACTTTGAAACATATGACTTGGTATAGGGGCTTTTCAAGTTGGCTCTCATGTCCTCCTTTTTGTTTGCATTTTTCATTTGCTACTTTAAAGTAATTGCTCAAAGAATGGTGTGTAGCAATTCCTTTAAAGTGGGGGCATACATTGGCATTATTCATTATTCATTATTCTTTTTCCTTGCTTCTTAGTGTAGCCTTGTTACTTCATATGATGTGTTTATCACTTTGTGGATGACAATGGGTGTGATGTCCTTTATAAGTGTGATCTATCTTAGCATATTACATTCCTCTTAGTGTTCTGATGTGATGCAGTGCATCCCCTAAGTTGTGAATATTCTATTCTTTGATTGGTCCTCTCTTGGAGACATTAGACACAATGTTCCCTAAGTTATAAACCTCTCATGAACCAAACAAGACTTATTTGAACATTTTTGCATTTCACATTTTACATTTATATGCCCACCTTGCATAACGTAGCTTGCAAGCCTATGGTGCCGTCCTATTTGTTCATGAGTTCTAAGCATATGGAGCTTTGCTTGTCTGATGAAGCACGAACCTACATTTTCCTTTCTAGCACCTTATTAAAGTTATCAGGAGGTATAACTTTGATATGGTTGAGCATGAAACCCATTTTGAGGCACGAATTTCCCCATAGCCACCTGTGTGTTTTTGAGTACATACCAACTAGTGTATGTTTCTCACCTTTTGGGCCTTCTCACCAAACAACCAGCCATTAGTTTCATCACCCTAGAGTGAGTATGCATTTTTTTTCTCTTTCAGACAAACAACCTAGATCTAACCCACAACTAGCTAGACAAATAGTTGAAGCTTGATTTGACTCTTTTTCTCTTGTCTTTCATCTTTCCTTTCTTCTTTTTCACTTTCATGTGTGTTCTTTGTGTGCTGATGTTTAGCTTGCCATGGGATCTTCATCCTGGGGGCTTGATCATCCCTCTTGATCATTGTTGTCTCATCTTGCTAAGCATTAGTTCATTTGAACACCTCTTGAGCTACGTCACTCTACTTTAGTTTGAGTTTGAAGCAAGTTCATCCTCTCACTAAATTGGGGGCTAAATGTGGACATGGAAAAGGTAACCCTTCTACTTTTCTTATTTTGTCCCTTCTTGTGCTTAATTGGTTTGATTTTTCCTTAATTTAATGTAACAATGTGGCCCACACATTGACATTAGGTCTTGAATTCTTTCAATTATTAAGATTCTATGATATTTTGTAAAGGTGTTGTGAAGTGTTGTAACACATTTCTACACTTTTCTAGAATCTTCTTATTATAATTTATCTAAATATCTACTTTTTATTCCTTACCAAGTCCTATTTTGAAGTTTTGTAAAGTCTTGTAACAAACTGTCACTCTTCAAGCTAGGCCTGTGATCACTAATTACGCCTTTCTTATGACTTATTTGGCCCCTTTTTGCACTTACAGGTCATAATTAAGTGTATTTTTGAATATAAACCTGACAAATATCATTTAATGCAAATTAATCCTCAAAACCCACTTGCATTCCTTGAGTTGGACCCATTCGCCATGGGTGGCAAATGATTCCCTCTTGACACAAAATTAAAAATAATTTCAAATTTCTTTTGGGTTTTTATTCACCAACACCTTAGGTTGGTCTGTGATGTTTCATTTTCAAGAAATTAGGGCATAAGTGTATGAATATATGTTTTTCTCTCATTTTATCATCCCATTCAATCCCATTCATTCAAGCATCCAATCCATTATATCATTATAGAATTTTTAATCATTCTATTAGGCAATTATCACACATCTTGGAGTATCCATTGACATATCTTTAGACTTTAACATCAAGGGTTTGGTGAGTGCATGAAATTTTCATGTTATTTTTTCATCATTCTCTTCTTATTTTAATTCAATATCAACGGTTTGATTACCAAACAGGGGTTTGACCAAGGAAAACCCCTATACTCTAACCCTTAACCATTTTCCCTCTCTTTGCATGTGTGTTTGCAGGTCTTGTTGGTAGATTTTTCAAAGAGATAGGTGTTGAAAAGTGGTCAACAAGTCATCAAATATATTCAAGTCAACAAAGACCTAATTCAAGCTTGGCGACAACATTCAACCCATTTTCTGTAGATTTGGATCCGTCAACCAGACAAGAAGTACAAATCTGGACCCATAGAGTTGAATTCATAATTTGTATATTTCTTTAGGTGAAGGGTGGCTTTAGAATAGTGGTTTACAATTTATAAGAGGAAGGAAATTTTGCTTATTTCCTTTTCACCATATTAAATGGGTTTGGTCGAACCAAATGGTTTGACTGAACATCACAAGGGTTCACTCGAACACATAGGTTCGGTCGAACCCATAAAACCTAAATAAAAAATTCATATGTTCGACCGAACCCCTTAAATATGACAAAAACCAAAAATTCTTTCATTTTCAATTGTCACTTTTACTTTCTAATTTTACCAGTCACTTTCCCTGGTGTGTGCGGCGAACCGAGAGCGTGACGGCGACCAAACATAGGTTTTTCTTTTCGGCGAAAGAAAATTTAAGTTTGTCTCTCCAAAGTTCATCATTCCGGTTTGCATATCGAGCACTATCGAGCACTAGGTATTTAAAATTCATTTTTTTTAGGGTTCAAAATGCATCTATTTGTTTAATTTTGAAACCCTAAATGCAATTTTTTTCAAATTTGTTGAATTCAAATTGCATTTTTTTGAAAGTTTTTAAAGCGTTTTCAACATACAGTATTTTGCTTCCCCATTTTGCATACATTTTTGTCTTGTGTAAATGAAATATGCCTTCCCATTTCAACAATCAAAGCTATGGATAAATAGATTTAATTTTATTTACAAGAAAAATGTATAAATTATAAATTTATAACATAATTATGTACATGGGAAAATCCTCTTGGAAGAAAAATCCCACAACCAAAAGCATGAACCAATTATATTATTTGATAATAATATCATTTACAATAAAATATTCATGTGCATACCCTTATAGTAGTATCATTTAAACATGTGAATATGGAGTAATTTCTAGTAGCATGATGATACCTACAAAATCATTATGCTTTCTCCATCTCAAGCACCCATAAATAGAAAAAATTTAAACCATAAAGAAAGTGTGGTTTAACCAAAGCCATGAGCCAAAATAATGACCTAAAAATGGCACCAAATTTGGCACAAATTTCAACATCATATTCCTTGACTTGGTTTATAGGATGTATTTAGCAAATGCTTTACATCTTGTCAAAAAAATTCAAATCCTCCTCCTCATAACCGACACTCCATTTTTGACATATTCAAACCCATTATTTAAGATGATCTTGATGATTTTCATAATTCTAATCAATATTCTAGTGTAACCCCCCTTTTTTATTCTCTTATGTGTCATATAACATTTCATAAGTAATTCCCATCTTACAATTTCATACAATGCTCTTACAACTTTTTAAATATATAAAAAGGACAACCCTAGTTCAATTAGGATTATTTAATTATTATCACCTACATCCATTCATTACATGTTATTAGTTTTTAGTTGCACACATTATTAGGAAATATGCATTGTCTAAGCAATTGGGGTATATTGCATGTTTGAGAGTGTTTTCCTTGATCTTTTATCTAGTTAAATTAATATCCTTTAAAATCTTGTTTTATGGAGTTTTCATCTTAACTCTAATATGACTAGCAAATAAAATGACGATTGAATCATTTTTTCATATAATAGCTAATGACAACCATATAAAGAGCCACATTAAAGAAGATGAAAAATAATGATCACTTGAGACTATGATTTAGATACATATGTTGGTAAACAAGATATTTTCCTAAATTGATAATTACGTATTGATGCACCTCTCCACCCTAAATATCCTCACTCGTTGGCTAGTAATTTATATAATGTATTAGGTGGCTATCCTTAGGGAATTAATACTATTCATAATATTACCACTCTAATGGATTTTAATAATGTTGTTACCCTCTATGCATCCATCTACCCTTCATCCTCTTATAATGATTCCTCCTATCATACTATAGTTACCACTTCCATGGGATCCACCACCCATGTCCTACCGCCTTTCTCTCCACTAGTATTTTTCTTATCTCCCATCCTTTTATATATGTTCACACCATTGTTACTACTAGCACTATCCTATATAGATATGTTCTTCATACCATTCCTCCTTATCCTATGAAAATCTAACCTTATAGTGTAACTTCTCCTTCCATTACCATGTCATTACCTTTCTAGACCTTCCCCTCTTTATACATTCTCCTTTTTATCCTACACTACTCTTACCACTAATATATCCCTATACCTTGGATATACTATTGAAGAAATTTAACTGACTTTCAATATCACAAAAATTAGACCCATATTTTTAAACATAAAATGTGTATAATAAAGCACAATCCATGCTTCCTAATTCAACTTCACTAATATCTATCGAATGAACTTAGGTTCATTACAATAAGATAATCATATAGCCATAATTAGTTGTCAAGATAATGGTAAAGTTTTCAATAGCCATATTTATCCTTCCACATGCCACCATTAGACATACACATAAGATTCATTAGGAAAAGTGGATGTGTGGATATGTGTCAAAAAAATGCTTTGATAAGATGTGTGTAAGGAAAAAATGGAGTTCAAGTGTTTGATTTATGTCTATATAATAGGTCATAAACTCTAGGGGAATTATTACCACTTTGCACAATATTGCACCATATATATATATATATATTTTCAAAATGAGGCAAAAAATACAATAGGAATAATATGGATATGCAAATTTTATCATTACATTTTTTTCCACTTTAAGATGCATGTGAAGATTTTAAAATAATCGTGCATCTCAATTTATGTGGTATTCACAAACATGTATGGAAAGTAAATATTTAGATATCAAAAAACATGAAAAAGTGGTTTGTTGTCTTGTGCACAACACATCCTTTTTCTTTTGAGAAAATTATCTATCACTTTGTAAAATCCTTGCTATGTTGAGATTATTTAATTTTTTCCCTCCATATTTGTAGTCCCTTTTATTTCTAGAAATATAATTTATGTCATTTTTTCTTAATAAACAACATATGAATAAATTTTTCATGGTTATAAATTTTACACATGGTTGTATGCAATCTCATTTATATAGTACATATGGTTGTGATTACAATGTTTATATTGTGTTTAGATTTGGTTTTATATCATCCTTCCAAAACAAAGTTTGATGTTTATAATATTTTGATTTACCTTTGGATTTTGTAGACACTAAATCTCACATACACTCATATCCATACCATGGTCCCCACCCGAACACCTAACATCCACTTATTAACAAAATTCATGATACCTTAATTCCTACATTTTATCAAAATCAAATGAATTTTTCTTTTCAGACCTAAAACGATCAAGGCCTAAACTAATTAAAATATTTATTGTAAAAATTTCCATAGTAAAGTACAAAATAAAGAAGGGCATGTAAACCCACAAATCATGAAGGTGTAGGGACAAAACCAAGAGACCAATCAAATAGGATTGTAGCAATCATATATAGACAAAATTGATTAAGAAAACCTACCATAAATGAAAAAAAACCTAAAAAGAAGACATATATTACATATTTTTTGAGTGCCCATATATTACATATATATAGCAAAAACTAGTAGAGGGTGAGGGACATGAGTGAGGAGAAACAACATTTCCTTATGTGCCTCCATTGTTTCTCCATACAATAGAGCGCCCAATTCTATTTTATGTCCATTGATTGTATTTTCCACTAAAGATTCATCCCATTCTTGCAAGGTTCATTTCAAAGAAATTCAAACACAAAGGAAACTAGAGTTTTCCTTTAAAACTTTGTGTCTAAACAAACACCCAACAAAATATTTTTCATTATGTAAGTCATCATCCTGAATGGCATTGTTTAGGGAATGGTCCAAAAAGAACTTATAAAACATAATCCACTACAAACTAAGCAACTAAACCATAATTTTGAAGAAGATCCATAGCATTAAACAAAAATAAAGACACTACCTAAGAGAGAGACATTAACTAGAGAGTTTCATATAGAATTTGGTCACCTACGGTCACCCAAATTACTAACTCCACATGCCAACAATCAATCTTGAAAATTTTCTTCAGCATTTTGAAAAAAAAGTCCCAAACTCTAAATGTACTCCCTTTTTGGGATGGGATGAATGCTCTCCTATTGATCAAATCGGCCTCCATTGTTACTCGAGTAGAATAAATTAACCAAATATTTAAATGAATCATTCTCTCACAAATATTGAAATAAATTAAAATAAATCCAAGTATTTAATCTATTATTCCTAGATAATTCAATGAAAATTATGATAAATTAGTTTATATATCAATCAAATTATTTAACATATTTAATCAAATTAGATAAAAATTGAAAATAATTCAATCAATTCATTGATCAAAATAATTAAGAAATTTCATTAAATAAATAAATTAGTTAATTAGGTAATAATAGTAGCCACATTTTAATTGGGTTAAACTCATGATACATGATCAAATCCTAGCAATTTATCCATCATATAAAAAATCTATAAATTGAGATCAAATCCATCATTTTATCATCTCAATTTTGAGCAAGTATATTTTATCTAGTTGGGAAATAAATGTTTTATCATTTGCAAGATATATCCATTTGTCAATATGTATTTCATTATAATTTTAGTTCATTTTTTGTGTAATTCATCTTTTCACTCTATTAGAGGTGATTTTTTAATTCAATTTGAAGTCTACATTTATTTTCCTCAATGTCTCATTTATTTAAATTCAATTTTTTTCTTGCATCGTAAACTTCACCTATATATTTCACATCATCTCTCACTTTTGTTTGCAAAATATTTTGTGACATGTAGGAAGGGCTCAACAAGCAGGAAGTTTTCATGCTCAAGTCAGAGCCAAATCTAGACATTGGATCAAATGAATCAGCTCAAGAATGCATGGTCCTTGAAGATAGGGAGGAGGCACAAGTTCAAACAATGCATGTTGGAGAGGGGTTCGGGATCACTTCCTCCTACTGGTATGGATGAGCAGATAAAACTAGGAGATGGAAACAAATTTCTCATAGAAATTTAGATCATTTACTTGAAATGGATATGGAGAAACTCAAATATTATGCCAACCAGCCTTATAATAAGAGAAAGAGGTCAATGACTAAATCTGTAAATGGAATGATCAATCATCATTTCAATCATCTTGATACACTTGAAAAAACCCAATTGTTATCACATTTACTTCTTCATGATGAGCTCAAAGAGTCATTACAATTTTTGGGTGTCCATTCAACATCAAATAAGAAGAAACACATGGGATTACAAAAGGATATTGTTTAAAATGTTAAAAAGGGTTTAGATTCCATTGGGAAAGGATCTCAAATTGTGGATAAGCCCACTACAAGAAGGGTGATGTTGACATCTATTGTACATCAAGATATAGCAAGAAAAAGAAAAATGTCAGCACTTTCAACTGAAATTGGTTATAGTAGAACCACATTGATAAAATATGAGAAAAAGAGAGTTTTTGGATGAGAGTTTAGAAGGCAATTGGGCAATTATGTGTAGAGCTCCCCGTTTTGAAAGGATTGAAGATGTTAGGAACTTGGTCTCAGGTTTTTGGCATGATCAGACTTGTCCATCATCAAATACTAGAGATTTTATGAGATACAAGATTGGACCTAGTATTTATGAAAATCATATCAAACATTGGCTAGACATAACATAATTTGAGATGTATATGAACTTTTTTAATGCATATGATCCTCATATAAAGACTGGGAAAACAATGTTTCAAAGGTTAAAGCCATATTATGTGAAGATAAACAAGTTTTTTGAAACTTCTTGTTGTCATTATCATATTGAATTTGATCTCTACTATCAGGTGTTTTGAAAGATGAGAGAAGAAAGATGTGCGTTTCAAAATGTACCTCCTAAATTGGAAAGTTTGTTCATAAAGTCTATATTATGTGATCATGAAAATGGACCTCAAATAAACTGTATAAAAGGAATTTGTGAGACATGTGGAAATTTGGCTAAATTTCCTTCAAGAATTGAGGATACTAACCTAACAAAGACAGTAAATTGTAAGAGGTAAGTACTATTTTTAGAGAGTTTATTTGTTTTAATTTCTCATAGATCAAGTTATTTGGATTCTCTTTGATGTAATGTTTCATTGATCAAGTGTGGTTTATTAGTTATTCACATATTTTATTGACACAGGTACAAGTATGTAAAGTTGCAAACAAATTTTGGGAAAGAATCCACAAGGTTGAACTACGTAGAAGAGGAGATTCCCATTGAAAAATTTATGGAATATTTTGAGGTCAATGCGATGTATACATCATTCATACATCATTCATTTTTTGCTAAGTGGCAAACACAACAATTCCAAACATTGAGAGATACTTTCCAACATGGAACAGTTCTATCAGTAGTTGACTTTGTAGAAAATTACTCCTTTGTACATCAAAAGGAGATTCAATCAGAGTATTACTTTTCAAAGCGGATCACTATTATGGTTCATGTGTGTTATCACATGCACAATTAGAATTGGATGGTGTTGAGAGTATGATGAAGAAAATCATTAAAAAAGAATATCACTTTTATATTAGTGATGATAAAGAGCATGACACACTTTTTGTCCAACATTGCTTTACAATATTTTTTGAGAATTTGAGAAGCAGGGGTGTAAAATTTGAAAATAATTTTGTATGGTTAGATGGATGTACGACACAATTCAAATCTTCACGATGATTCTATGCAGTTTATAGATATGATAAAATCTACAAAATACCACATGTTTGGAGTTTTTATGAGAGTGGGCATGGAAAGGGTGAGCATGATGGAGCAGGAGCTTGCATCAAACGAACTTTAGGAAAGCATCAAATGAGTTATCTAGAAGATCGTCTAGACAATGCAGATGATGTTGTTGAATGGTGCAAGAAACACTTTGCATCAAATGTGGTTAGCACATCTTCAAGAACAAACTGACACATTCCGCATAGAGTGTTTTGGGAGATATCGAGTATGTATAAATTACATTAAATCAAAAATTTGAATTTATTTAAATTTAAAAACAATATATATATATATATATATACATATTTGTTCACATAAGTTTTTTGTTGTACATATGTATCTAGGTGTGGATAGAAGATCGATGCATGGATGCAAGAGGGTAGAAAAAACAAGATCTTTGCATTGTGTTAGGAGTTTAGATAGTCGCCATGGATGGATATTAGACAAAAGGGATTACTCTTGTTTTTGCACTGAGTGCATTGAGGGAAACTCTGATTATGCATGTAACAATCAAGAACTTGGATATGTTGGTAAGTGGGATACAGTGCCACTAGTTGTTTCAGAAACATATGATGAAGACGAGGAAGAAAGATTTGAAGACATTCCTTCGATTTCAATTGATTATGACCATATTTCAGGATTGGTTAGAAAAGGTACACGTGCAAGTTTTCAATAATTTAATTATTATATATATCTAGTTAATGATCTTTAGAGACATTTCTAATTTTTTAAGATTTTTTTTGTGTAAATTTGGTGTATAGGAGATGTTTTTGCAGTCATAGCAGAGCCTGAAAACATCGACGGTGTTAGATATTATTTATTGCGTTGCACAGAAGACAGGAATAAGCTAACAGAACCTGAAACAAGTGATGGAATGTTATTTCCCATAGGTGAGTTTGAATTTAAAATTTTATATACATTGTATTCACATGTGCAAATTACATTATAAACATTAAATATATACTGCAAAAACCTTGTGCATGAAAATATTTCACACACATTCATATGTCTTACCTTAGGTTCATATTTACCATGTAGGTTCTGTTGTAGTACAAGGGACATATCTAAAACAAGTCAAATTTTTTCAGCATGGGATTCATTTTGTTGACTATCAACCTGATAACAAGGTATATCAATATAGTCACTTAATAATTGCTGCCACTCTACATTTTCATGCAATTCCACATGCATGTGGCCTAAGAAAATGGAGACTAGATAGTGATGATCATCAAAAAATTCTACATGTTGTTGAAGAGCAGGCTGAACTAGAATCTTTGACTTAGATTATATCCATGGTTTTGAAGTTCACTTGTAACCCTATACATGTTCAAATGAGAACTTATAGTAACTTGTACATAGTTGTAAATCATTTTGTGTAAATTACAACTATATGTACATATTTGTTCCATGGAAAATTCTTAAGTTCAAGAATGTTTGATAGCATCATCTC
>VDFB02047230.1:269876128-269941045 GCA_007258455.2 Sequoia sempervirens
TACACCCCCTACCCTTTATCTCTCTCCCACTCCCCCCCTCTCTCTCTAAAATGTCTCTCCCTCCTACCCACTCTCCCTCTTGAGATCCTCTACCCTTAACCCTTAAACCCTAGGACCCCCTACCCTTTATCTCTCTCCCACTCCCCCCCTCTCTCTCTGATGTATCTCCCTCCTACGAAGGATTAAATTTGATGGTCGAATTTGCCTATCAACAATTTTTTTAATGACGGTTATCTATTCAAGGGTGCCCTTAAAACATTACGATATACCTTAGTGTATGTAAAATTATATATAAATCAAACATATATATCATTATAATTCTATATAAATTTTGATAGTCTATCCAAAATATCTCCTTTTATCTGATACAATCTTCTTAAAATTTTGATTGTATTCTACGGAAAAAATCTCTAAATACGGTCATATGGCCATCAAATTTAAGCCCTGCCGCCTACCCCCACTCCCTCCATATCTTTCTCTCAAGTCATCATTTAAAAAGAATATAATTAATATTTATATTAATATTAAAAAATAATTTTTTAAAAAAAGGTGTTCGACCGAACATCTATAGAATGTTCGGTTGAACCCATTTAAAATCAATTTTTTTATTTTATGTTGTGTGGGTTTGGTCAAACCCCTATTCGACTGAACATTGCTTTTTTCTTTGACCAACAACTATTCGACCAAACCCACATTTTTTCACCCTCCCCCCCGAGGCACCAAAATTGCTGAGAATTTTGCACTTCAAAGCTTGATTTGAGAATGAAAATGGAGGAGATCTCAGAAACCCAACTAGTATTGAGTTCCCCTCAAAACGAGCTATCCAACAAATATAATTTTAATATGTTTTGATTATATTATCCTGCCTATTTTTAAGTTTTAATAAATATAGGTTTTTCACCGAAAACAAAACTCTTTGTTCTCAACAAGTGGAAAATAGAAGATTATCAATTTTTTTTTTAAATATGAGTGCACCAGATATTGGAGTCCTTGATCCAAAAAAAAAAAAAATTTCAATACATACAGAAAAGTTATGCGTTATACGGTCATGTTATGTCTGAATTGTAATTGATTTGACTTTGAAACTTGATTAAAGAAGAAATATTCAATAAAAAACTATCTAACCAAGTGGAAGCACTAAATATCAGAGTTACAAATCTAAATTTGAAAGAATTGGAATTTTATCTTTCAAGGAAAAAAAGTTATGCGTTATACGGTGTGCATCACTTTTTAAATATGCTATTTTTTGAAAAAAACCAATTTTTGTGGGAGATGGAAAAAGAAGTGTAATATGATTAAAAAAAAATTGAAAAAAATATTTTTAGAATCTACAGACAAAATGTGACAAGGCTCTAGTTTGCATCATCTTCAAATTCCTCACGGTTTAATCACTATAGGTGCCTGAATGTGCAGATTTTGTTAAAAAAAAATATCAGTGTCTAGTTTGGCCAAAAATTGTAAACTACTATTGTGGGATCACCCTGGACTAATTTTCCATCTATGGTGAATGAGTCTCATTTCCAAGTTGGAAAAAGTGATTTTTGAGGTTTTTAGTTCCTGGCACTCTGAAACCTGTTTGAGCAGAATTTACCAGAAGTAGGACTAATTCATCATCTGTGGCGAATGAGTCCTAGTGGTCATCAATAGTACTTTTTGAAACATTCTATAACCTTCAATCATCAACATTCAACCTCCAGGTGCACTCTATTTACTCTCATCAAGTTCTATTTGCATTTGTTTATGTTTCTAGTTCATTTTTTCATATCACACTGTGTTTTACAACACTTCATATTTCTTAGTTTTGCATTCATAAAAAAAATTATTTTTATTTTTTCTATATTTAGACCTATTTCATCTATTTCAATTCAATCTTGAGTGTAAACATAATTGGTTTTACCCTATTCCTTCCCCTCTAGGTGAAAAACCCTAGAAGGGTAAGTGAACACTCTAGGGTTACAAAACTAGTGTTTATGGAGGCCAAATTTGATTGTTATGATTGCCCATGATTTCATCCTTTTTTTTAGAGGTCTCATTCTCTTGTGCCATGATATCTACCCTAGTAGGATATCTTTTAAGATGTTAGTCACATTCCAACGTTAGATTTTTTAAAGTAGTTTCATCACAAATAGGGGATGAATCAAGAGAAGGACAACAATGATTTTCATGCTTACTAATGATTGGATCATCTCATTTGAATAGATCTTTCCAAATGTTAGGGACATTAGGAAGGAGATAAATAATGCTATAACTCTCAATCATTGGATCTCTTAACACCAACATATCCTCTTTACAAATGTGTTTCTCATGATCATTCTTAATTGTATCCTCCTTCACTAAAGCATTGTCACAAGTAGGGGAGGTGTTGGGAGATAAAATCAGACTAGGTGAAGTTGTGTTAATGATCTCATCTTCTTGTTTCCTAGTATCTTCCCAAGGGGGATGAGGAGAGGAACAATCAAGAATCTTAATGATTGTATCTTCTTTCACCAAGATACCTTTGTCACTAATAGGAGAGGTATTGGGAGAAGAACAATTATGATTGTTATGATTGTCTACACTCACATCCTCTTGTGTTATGACATTCTTAAAAATCTAATAGATGCTATGAGGGTATCCCACATGCTTATCAAAGGTTTTACTTTTGTTTCCAAAACTATGCTCATGAGTAGAGAAAATAGAATCGTACAAGCCATGTGATACTCTTTGAACACTAACTACTTGAAAAGAAAACATGATAACATGAAAAATTAAACTATGAAAATTACATATTCTAAACAAGGCAATGCAAAAAACTGAAAATGAAATGTTTTAAATGAAAATTTTGAATTTTGAAAATGCACTAGATGAAGCAAATTAAGCTAAATGCAATGAATTTGATGAAACAACAAAAGAAGAAACTGAAACAAGAAAGTAACAACACTGAACATAAGCTAGAAGCTGAGATTTTAATGTCTAGAAAATGTAGATCAGTAGCTAACATGGACTCATTCACCAGTAAGGGTGAATGGATCTTGGTTAGATGTTTCTGGGATGTTTTAGTGGATTTTAGAGTGAATTTTGATGCTTTTCTAGTTGCTAGAAGGTTCAGATCAGATTTGATCACGGACTCATTCACCAGTAAGGTAAAATAGGTCCTAGTTAGGAATTTTTAAACTATTTTTTCATGATTTGCAAGTTCTCAGTTATATCTTTCAGTTTTAGGTCTGAGACAGTGAGCTTCAACTTAAGATTTTCTAGAAATTCAATGTAAAAATGTAATGAAAAGATGAAATGCAAGGCCTAATTTGACATGCAATTGTATGAGATCTAAATGAGATGCAAAAATGATTGATTTTTTATTGTAATTTTTATATTTAGAGAAATGTAAAAAAATGCAAATCTATACCCTATATGATATGCAAGATTTCATGCAAAACAAGAAACCCTAAATGAGACCTTAATTCAATGCAAATCTAAATGTAAAGGAATGGAATATCTAACTTAAGATGCAATGAGAGACTCCAAAAATAAGAAAATTTCAATGTTCAATATGTCAGGTTCACCATTATCTTTCATGTAAAAATATAGGGTACACAAAAATGAGGCAATCAAAGTGATGAACCAGTAATTTTTAATGCCATGAAACATGCAATTATGAGAGGAAAAAGATGCAACTAATAATCATAAATGTTACCTAACTATTATAGCAACTATGTGGGAAGTTTTTAGAGCATAAAAAGTTGTGTACCTAGTCCAAAAGTTATTGTTTTTGATCTACAAAGGACTCATTCGCCTTTAGTGGTGAATGGGTCCCTGTTAGGGTTTCTAAAACTAAGATCAGGGTCCCATTCCTTGATTTCTACACTCTCAAATTCCCATTTATCAACTTATAAAAGTTTGTATGCAATTCTGTAGCTTTGGTTCCTTGATTTTGCACTTTGAATGACAACTTTTGCAACTTGACAACTTTGACAATCTTGCTCCAAACTTGCTCCACTTGATCTTCAACTTGTAAATTTGCAAGCACACACTCAAGGGTTCAAGAATTTTTTTTTTTTGTTAGTGAATAGGGGTTTTCCTCAGTGAAATCCCTTGTAGGTAATTAAACCAAATGACGAAATGAATGAAATGAAGCATGAATATGAAATAATGTAAATGATGTCACCTTGGATGATGTCTTGTGAGACAAATATGTAATTTAACATGTAGTGCCCATGAAGAATGTAGATCTTGGATCCTTGAATGTGATTTGAACAATGGTTGTAAGTATATCTTCAATGCTACATCCACTTCTTTAGCTCAACAAAATGAATGAATGCATCAAACCCTCATCATGATGGTATGATCTTAAGTAGTTGCAATAATTTCTTGAAATCTTCCTTGAAATTCCCTATGAATGCTCTTGAAATTCTCTATAATTCTATTGCTCTTGATCTCATGAAGTCACATAAGTTTTCTAGAATGCTTCATAAACTTGCTGAAGAAACAATGTGAAATAACCCCTTATTTATACTAAATTAGGAGATTAAACCTAAAATTCAAACAATTAAGGCTGACACCAGATCTGGAAAGTTCAACATTATTAAATTTCCACCAAAATGAAATTCAATAAGAGGGGTCTCATTAAGGGAGGACCCATTAGCCACATAGGGCAAATGGGTCTTGGCTAAGTTTACTAGGACCTAACCCTTGGGGATTTAAAGAGGACTAAAAACCCATTTCAGATCAACTAAAAAAGGGGGGTCCTATTAAGGGAGGACCTATTTGCCACCTAACGTGAATGGGTCCTTGAACCATTTTCTAGGACCTAACTTTTTCCAATGAAATATTTTATTAATTAAATTATGGGTGTCAAGATAGATCTTCGGGAGGTGTCAAAATTAAGGCTTAAAATTAAATTAGAAGGGGGTTCATTACTCCAATTACCCACAATTAATTAATGGCCACCTAGATAAATTTGAAAGTTCCTTATAACACTTTACAACACTTAAATAAGGTACACATTATGTACATTTTATGCAGAAAGGGGCACATAAGGCTTAATTAAGCAAATACATCCTAAAAAAGTGTGAAAGTGTGTTACAACACTTTACAACACCTTTGCAAAAGATCACTTAAGGCACATTTTAGTCAAATAACTTGGTCCTAGAATAGTGTGAATGTGTACAACAGATTACAACACCACTCCAAGACATCATTAGTTCAGTTTTAATGCTAATTATCAAATCAAGGGAAAAGTCTTACCTTTTCCATTACTACAGATGGTCAGAGGTGCCATGGTAATTTCTAGAGGTGTCATATATAGCACATTGTATAAGCTTGATGCATGTAGTGTTGAGTGCAATAGTACTTATGTGAAAAAAAAGTTTATGGAAGACTGAGGGTTTCACCTTTAGCAGATGGCCATGGATTTTTGGTGTCCAAGGGTGCTCTTTCTTCTGAATCAAAGTTACTTGTAGAGAAAATTATGTTATGGAACCAAATATTTTGCCACATTGGAGAAAAGGGTCTAAGGAACTTGAAAAATAAAATTTTTGATGAAGATCTATCTAATTGTAATTTTGAATTTGATTTCTATGAGCATTGCATTTATGGAAAAAAAAACTGCATTTATTTTTACTCGAGTTCTCATAAATCTTGTGGTGTATTGGATCTTATTCATTATGATGTCCTTTGTCCTGTAGATATTACTTCAATTGGTAAATCCACATACTATGTTTCATTTATTGGTGATTATAGTAGGACATGCATATACTTTCTAATGAGCAAACTTGAAGTTTTCATTCAATTTAAAGAATTTAAAGCAATGGTTGAGTTGCAAACTAGAAAAAAATATATTTAAGGATTGATAATTGTGGTGAATTTTTCTTTAATGATTTTGATAGATTATGTAAAGATTGTGGTATTCATAGATAGAAGAAAAAATCGTATTCTCCACAACTGAATGGATTTGTAGAAATAATGAATAGGTTATTGATGGAGAAGGATAGGAGTATGTTTAGTGGTGCTGGTCTAGAAAAAAGGTTTTGGGATGAAGCTGTTGCCACTACTTGTTACCTAATTAATAGATCTCCTACATTAGCTCTTTTTGATAAGAAACCTATAGAGGCATGGTTGGGCCGCAAGCTTTCATTAAAAAATCTTAGAGTTCTTGGCTACAAGGCATATGCACATGTGCCAAAGGAGAAGTGAAAAAAGTTGGAGAACAAAGTTGTGAAATGTATCTTCATCGGATATAGTTATGGTGTGAAAGGATAAAAGCCTTGGGATCCCATTGCACATAAGGTAATACATAGTAGAAGTGTTATTTTAAAAAAAACTAAGCCTTCTTCTATTACATTGCAGCCATAACAAAGTAAACATGAAGATGTGATTCAATTTCCTTCTACACCTAAGAAATTTGAATTGAGGCCCATGGATAGACAAGAAGTTGAGAGATCATCTAGCTCTAAATCTTTAGAAGAGGAGGAAGAACATACAACTCAACTTGTTCATAGATCTACAAGGAATAGAAAACCACCTGGTGATTGGAGATGTATTTTTTCTTTGAATACTAACATGGATGAATCTAGATCGATAGAAGAGGCATTAGGTATGAATTATGTAGAATCTTGGAAGATTTATATGGATGAAGAAATGACACCTTTGAAAAATAATGATACATGGGATCTCGTACCATTTCTTGAAGGAAGAAAAATTGTTGGTTGCAAATGGATGCTCAAGAAAAATATTGGTTTAGATGGAAGTATTGAGAAGTATAGAGCAAGGTTGGTTGCAAAAGGTTAATGTCAAGTTGAGGGTGTTTATTATGGTGATATATTTTCTATTGTTGCAAACATGACATCCATTAGATTTTTTCTTTTTATTATTGTTGCTTATGATTTAGAGGTTGAGAAAATGGATGTGAAAACTGCTTTCCTTCATGGTGACTTGAAGGAGGATATTTATATGACACAACTAGAGCACTATGTAGTGAAAGGTAAAAGTTAATTAGTTTGCAAATTGAAAAAATATTTGTATGGATTAAACAAGAGTCCTAGGATGTGGTAACAAAAATTTGATACATATGTGTTGAGTTTGGGATTTGAGCACTCTAAATCAAATCATTGTGTTTATTATAAAATTGATGGTGATTTTTTCCTATTTATTGCATTATATTTTAATGATATGTTATTTATGAGTAGAGGGAAAGATATGATTTCATAACTGAAATCTCAACTTGCTGCTAAATTTGAAAGGAAAGATCTTGGTGTAGCTAAACATATTCTTGGGATGGAAACTAAAAGAAATAGAGTGAATAGAAAGCCATGGTATGGCCAAAGTAAGTATGTCAGCTCAATTTTATAGAGGTTTGATATGTAGAATTATAGACCATTATGTGTTCTTATTTCAAATGGAACAAAGTTATCTATTTCAGATTGTCCAACATCCCCATCAGAGATGGAAGACATGAGAAAAGTGCCTTACTAGAGTGTAGTTGGAAGTTTGATGTATGCTATGGTTTGTACTAGACCAAACATTGCTGAAGTAGTGGGAGTTCTTTCCAAATATATGTCTAATCATAGTAGAGTTCATTGGGATGCAATTAAAAGAGTCTTCAAATATTTATGTGGTTCCTCAAATTATTCCTTGTGGTATCATAGTAATATGACTGAAGATGAGATTTCCCTCAATACTAATGGTTATGTGGATTCAAATTGAGTAGGTGATGTTGATAGTAGAAGATCCACTAGTTCATATGTGTTTACTTTATTTGGTGGTGCAATTAGTTTGATGAGTAAGCGATAGGTTGTGGTTGATTTGTCCACTACTGAAGCAAAGTATATGGTAGCTACTCATGCTTGTAAATAATTCATTTGGATTAAGAGACTATGTTTAGATATTGGAATAAAACAAGGTGCAGTGATAATTTATTGTGATAGTTAGAGTGCCATATTTCTAGCTAAGAACCCGATATTTCATGCCAGGACCAAAAACATTGATGTGCAATATCATTTTGTTAGAGATATGGTCGAAGATGGAAGAGTGAAGTTGGTTAAGGTAGATACTTTGATGAATATTTTTGATTTTTTAACTAAAATTCTGAGCATAGAGAAGTTCCAATGGTGTTCAATGACTATAGGTATTTTGACCCCAAGCAATTAAGAGATGATGTTTATACACCCTCTCATTGTATTTGCAAGGTGTTCGACAAGTGAGATTTTTTGAGAAAATGTCTCAACCTTACAATTACATAAGTTACTATTGATACATAAGGTACTATTCATTCGATGATGAAAGGGAGGTGTGGGGGGCTTTCCCCCTATGAGGATTTTGGGAGGATCATCCCCCCAATTAGGGTCTAGGGGTAGCACCTTTAAAGGAAAATTTTATTTATATTTTATTATTGTAAATCTGGACCATTCATCATTATGTTTCATATCTGACGATCGATATTTTATTATCTTGACTTTCCCTAGAAGGAAACCATATTTTATGAGGGCATTGTATTACAACTATGTATTGTGATTTATTTTCTGAGAGTCTGATAGCGGCCATGTTTCCTTTGATCTCTACTTGGTGATACTCTTGTGAGAAGCTTGCTCTGCAAGTATATTGTAATCTTTGTGATTTTTAAATAATATATTGGGCGGATTTTGGAGTGTGGGGTTTTTCTCTCAAAAGGGTTTTCCCCATGTAAATCACTGTGTTGTGGTATGCATCATATTTATGTTTATTTCTATTTAAGTTTATGTAATAGTTAAAAATCTATAAAAGTTTTGCACTATTCTCCTCTCAAGATTAGTGTAGGAAGTTGTTTCACTAGCTTAGCTTCCTTATAGTATGGACCAACACAACATTTTTTTCTAGAATACCAATCCTTGATTAGAGTAATGTATGAACATCACCACACAATAGACAAAGCTCTCAAATTCTTATATAGTTTAAGTGATATAAAAAATCTCTTAAATTTATTTGGCATTCTCTCCATGTGGGATGAAATTAACAATATTGTGAAAAAATCCCAAGACAAAACTATGTATATTCATGAATATACTAAACTATGTAGAATGACATGCAATACCCTCAATAATATATATCTATCATATTATCCATTTGAAAGTCTAAAATTTATAAGCTAATAGTTAATTATAGATTTGAAAAATCATAAAAATTATTTATAGTTTAATGCAAACAAAGATTCATGTTTCTTTGTATGTGGATTTGAGATACCAATGCACTATTGTATGATGGCTAGGCACTCTACTAGAGAAGTACTTGTTACAAAGGAATATTTTAACAACATTGTTAAATCTATAAGTGGTATTTTAAAATCTATTACAAAATATCTCCCCTTAGAGATTCTTGAATGATTCATTCAAGATGAAATACCTGATGCCATGTCTATTGTGTATCCTCAAATTTTGATCCTAGGCCACTATTAGAACCCATAATTTTCTCATATAAAAGTAATTACCTTGGTTGAACACTTTTTGAAACATTTATAATATAATGACCAAAAAATAGAAGGAATTATAATTGAATCTAAACTTAGAGAACAAGCTTCCCATTTTGTAACAAGTATGATTGACTAGTTTTACTCCATGGAGAATCCCATGCAAATGAGATCAATAAAAATTGTTTGGGAAATCTTTGGTTAGAGTGAACTGTTGCATGATTCATTATAAAAATATTTCAAACTTGTTGATTTATGCCAAATAATGATATTGGGGTCAATGGAGGATGATAGAGTTTTCAATGCATTGTGATTTTTGAAATAAAAAATAAGAAACAAACTAGATAAGAATTTGGAAAATTGCTTGAGGATGTATACAACTAGGTACAATATCCAAAGTCTTACTTTTGAAAGGGTAATCACAATCTATAAGTCCATATGTGAAAGAAGGGGGTTGTGAAACACTTCAAACATTAGTGGAAATGACACAAATAACAATGAAATAATGAATGTTGAACTTGAGATGAATTTAAGAGAACATACACATGGTGAAGAAAACAAAGACCAGATTGAGAGTCAAGATGAATCTCAATCTCATCGTCAGAGTGATGACTAGGAGGTGAATTGGAAAATGCAAGGGATTTAATAGTTTTTGAGTATTTATTCTACATTTCATGAATCATGTTTCAAATTATCATGGATGACATTTAATAATGTATTCCATAAAATTATGAATTGGATTGAATAAATTAACATACTACTATTTTCCACTGTTCCAAATTTCTAATGTAGAATCTAGATTCAAAATTTTAATTGTTGTATAAGGATTTAACAGTTTCCAGGAATTTAAATTTTATATGACATTTTATATTCCAAGTTATAGTTGATGATATTTTACATTGTATTCCATGAAATTATGAATTAGATTTGAATAGATTAACATATTATTAATAATTTCATATTCTAGTTGTGTCATACTAATAAGCTTTACATGTACTCAATATCTCATCATTCAACTCAATGCTTAATAACATATTAACAATAGTAGCATATACAATATTATAAATTATTTAATATGTATCTAGTAGTAGAAACCAAATTTTTTCTTTAATTGAGAAAATAACTAATTCAAATAATTGAACACATTAATGAATTTGAGTTTTGTATTGATTTTCAAATAAAGGAATACATAGAGGCAATGGAAAATCTTGCTCAAAGACAACTCTACATAGATTTGATTTTGAAACTTATACTATCAAACAATTCTATTATCTTTCGTAGCATACTCCACTCCAATCTTGAAATCCTCATCCAAAACCTTTCGTATTCCATTTTGGACACTTAGGAAAGATTTCTTATCTGTATTTGATGTGTAACCTCCACCAAAATTAAATCCTCCTTTTAAAATATAATTACAACAAGGTAAAATTTAATATTTTTCTCTCATGTCCCCTAGAACACATTGCAAGGAAAGTGGAGACATACAAATGACATAGGCTTACAAGGTTAATATAACCTTATCCTAACATAGATCTGAAGATGAAATTTTATAGTGAAAGCATCAAAGAGCAGATAAAGAGATACAAGTTTGAGTTTTAAGTTCCAAAAGAGGCATATAAGGACACAAATTCTTTTTGGTACCTATTCCCTCATATTTAGATAGACACAACTTTAAAAATAGGTACAAAACACTCTACCCTTCCTTGATCTACTTGAAAATTTCTATTATAGCCTATCTATTGTTTGAATCTTGCAATTTTTATATTAGGGCACATCGTTTAATTAGCTTAATCAAAGAAAATCAATTCCAATCCATTTCCAAGGCTCAAAAGGATTAGGTCTAAGTCTAATTGACTCACCTTCATGGTTGAAAGTCAATCTAAACACATTGTTGATTTGCATCCTAATGTACCCTTGAAAAAGGTAAATTCAATCATAGTTTTAAGCTTAGGGCTACCTTTCTCTATGTTACACCACTAAATTCACTAAAATACAAAATCTAAGTGGTGACATATTCACAATAGGAAAAAATACATTTATACAAAGGAATAACCACTCAAAAAAGTGGTTGAAGATCTTTTGGAGCATTTATATTGGCAGCTGGTCTTGATATCCTCAAATTTTCTTTTGTAAGTGACATGACACTTCTGACATTCCTCTTTTGATATTCCCATGTAGTAGTTATGTGTGGTTGGTGAAGAAAAATTGAAACACAACTAAAATCTCTACACCCTCCACCTCTTTTTCTTTATCATGTTCTACTGACATGTCACCTCTGGGTGGAAGAAATTTGTGTAACCTTAACTATATGTGTTGTGTAGTCATAACCTACCAAAAATTGTACCATGTTAGCCCATCATGTTGTACTACATCTTGTAGAGTAAATCCATACATAGGATCATTTTATCTACATCTACTTCTCCTCTTTTATTAATCTTATTATACATAAGGGTGAATATGTTAGTAAAATTTGACCTCCACTCCTTGCAAGGCTTGATCTTTCCATCTTCATTCAAAATTTGAGGCATGTGAAATTATTCAAAACCTCTAAAGTATTTAACTCCCTCCTTATGACTCAGTTCTTGTATCTATTATGATGATTAATAATATCATCCAAAAATTTTCCTCTACCAAGAATGTCATCACTCAAATTGTGATTAAAATTGAAATTCTTAGTAACAATATTCAAAATGAGACTCTTGGGGCCTGACTAATTTGGAAACACTTTAGCCTAGCTCCTGTTTGAGTATGGATAGTATAAAAATCCCTTAATATTCTATAGCTATCCCACACCTTATCTACCTGGCATAAAATATTAATAAAATCAAATATTTTATTAATTGCCCCTTTTTTGTTGTTTTGGCCTCTTCCTTACTTTTCTTGATCTTCTATTTTAAATTTTTAACCTCATTGATCAAGCTATCCTTTTCATGTGGTCCTTGGGAATCACTTATTTGTTGTGGTGGAGGTAGAAATCCAATATCTATATTTACTTGCTCCTATAATTTTATATTTATGGCATTGGCCTTGCCCAAGTCTCCTTGCAATGTCTTCACCGTTGCTTCTATAAATAGGGTTGTATTTACTATGAGAGAGGTTTTTTGGATGACACTTGTATCCCCAATTCTTTTAACTATAAGATTTCTAGTGTGCTCACTTGGATCATTGATTACTTGGGGTTTATTGGTCTCTAGGAAAATAGACCAACTTGCTAAGGTCACATGCCTTCAGCTGAATCTTGACCCAAAATAGAGGGCATAAGATTGCTCCTCTAAATTCAAAATTGGGTCTTCTCCTCCGTCTCTTTTGATGGTGTCAAATACAACAACAAACAATGACATGTATCATCCTGGTAAAAGAAGGCATTTGTAGTGTCGAAAAATGTCATCCGTTACATTTTCACATTTGTTTGGGCCCTTGTGAACTAAATGGACCTAGTTATGCCTAATTTATAAAGTGTTGTAAAGCATACCTTTATGCTTTAACACTAATCTAGTGTTTTATTAATTAATTAGGATTCTTTATGCCTTATTTAGTCCTATTTTACATCCATGAGCCTTAATTAATGCATCTTTCCAAGGATAATCTTGACATATATCAAATGACCAATCAAAAATTAATGTTTTTGGATCGTGTGGCATAGATTTAGTGATTTGGAACTCATACGCTACCTTGGGCGTATGGAGCCCTGAAATGGATTTCACATTAATCTAAGAATTTCTTGAACAATGTGTCCCAAATCCTAGCCTAATGGGACTCATACACCACTTCTAGCATATGAGTCCCATGTGGCTTAGACCTAAATTAAATTCAAATTCTTGGTGAAATTTTATTCTCCTAGATATTATGTTGGCTTGTAGTGTTGTAATTTTGAGAAATTTAGCTTATACAAGTATAAATAAGGTTAGTGCAAGATCATGGGGGTCCAAACTAGGCCCTTAAGTGGCAATGAAAATTTAGAAAAATAGAGTTAGGCAACTTGACATAAAAAAAAATGAATAGGTTAGTAACATAATTTAAAAACTATGTAAGAACAAATTTTTTATAAAATTGAATGTAGTCTCTAAGATACTAGTATTCTTTTGGAAATAAGTATATCTATTTGGTGAAAATTTGAAATTTCAATACAGTAGTACTAAATTTTTAGGAAAAAGTAAAAAGTAGGTGTACGTCTGACCAACCTATGTACAAGAAAAAAATAATATATATTTTTGAAACTTTCAATATAAGTAGAGGACACATGGTTGGATGTGCCACAATCTTTTTTATAATTTTTTGCAAGTAAATAATTAGTTATGAGTTTTTTATCCTATAGTACGGGAAGCATAGAATGTACCGCATTTTTTAGATTAAAAAAATGAGAAATCGTTTGAGAATTATAGATTTTTTAAAATCATCCTATCAATCAAGACTTTAGTAAAAATGCATGTAGAAAATACATAATAATTATTTATTTAATTCCAAATTAGTCATATTTTATATTTGTGGAAAGTTGACAATTTTATTAATAAACACTTTTTGTTTCATTAAATTTAGATAAAGAAAATTTTGCAGCCACTTTTGGGTCATATAACCACTTTTTGGACCCCATGATCCTACACTCACCCAATACAAGCTTATTTCACTAATTTTTCACCTAGCAACTTGAGTATTCATGCATTATAGAAAATTGAGTTCACAAGATCATTCAAGATTTTACAAGAGTCAAGATCCACATCCATTGGAGCCATCTCATAAATGTTTGTAGTCTTTTATTCCTAGGGTTTGGTGAGTTGCAACATATCATTTTGTTCATTCATCATTCCTCTTTTCCATTTTATTTCATTACAAGGTTTGATTACCAAAATGGGGTTTGACCAAGGAAAACCCCTTTCAACTAACAAAAAAACATTTTCCCCTTTCTTTAGTGTGTGATTTGCAGATCTAGGTTGAAGACATGTTGAAGACAAAGATTGGAATGAAGATTTCTAGCTTGCAAAGTTGTCCAAGTTGTCACCTTGTTTAGAAGATCACTAAAAGACACCTATAGAGCAAAAATCAACAATTCAAATTTGAAAATCAGGTTGAGATGATAGAGTAGAGGTTGAAGAGAAGATTCAGACTTTGAATTTCTAAAAAAGCTAAGCGAGATTGATACACCACTCTGGTTGATGAGTCCCTATATAGGTATTTTTCTAGTTTTTAGGTGTTCCAGACTTGTCTCTACCAGATTTCTGTTCCTACCTAGAAACCTTAATCTAGGACTAAATCACCTAGCTTGACGTATGAGTCCTAGTGTGCATTAAATTTAGTGTTTTCAACATTTCAAGTCTTCATTCAAGATGCTATAGGTTTCCAGGTGCCCCTATATACTTCTCCAGTTTTCTATTATGATTTGCATTCATTTTAAGTCATTTAGTGAAGTTTCTCATATCATTAGGTTTTGACATTAGGCCTTACATATTGGGTGATACCACAATAGTGGTTTACACTTTCTAGGAGATCCTGATTTTTGTTGAAATCGCATGTTTTGTGAAAATATAATTATTTAATCCTTGAAAAGTTCCATTTAAAGGATTCCAATTGAAGAGGGTTTGATCAAACCACCTTAGACCAAGCCCCCTTGGATAGAACCTCGTTAGTTTTAAACCATACCTATAATGGAGTCTCCTTTACACCTATCAAAATGCTGATAAAAACAACTTTTGATTTACCTTTTGGGGGATCAAATAAATTCATTTAAAATTTATTTTTTGTAAGTATGCGGTCCTTATTATAAGCTTCCAAAAAGTATAATTTTAATTAAATTAAATTTGATTATTATAGTTATCTTTTATTTCTTGTGAATGTAGGTTTTTCACCAAAAATCAACTCTTTGTTATGCACATGTGGAAAAATAGTAGATTATAATTTTTTTTTGAAAAATATGAGTGCACCAGATATTGAAGTTCATGATCCAAAAATAAATAAATAAATAAATTCGATACATACAAAAAAAGTTACGCATTATATGGTCTTCAAAACTTGATTAAAGAAAAAATATTCAATAAAAAACTATCTAACCAAGTGGAAGCACTAGATATTGGAGTTACAAATCTAAATTCGAAAGAATTAGAATTTTATCCTTCATGGAAAAAAAGTTATTCATTATACGGTGTCACTTTTTTAAAATGTTGTTTTTTGAAAAAAACTAGTTTTTAAGGGAGATGGGAAAAGAACTGCAATCTGATTCAAAAATTTTTGAAAAAAATATATTTAGAATCTACAGAAAAAATGTCATGAAACTCTTTCTTGCATCAGCTTCAAATTCCTCACGGTTTAGCCACTATAGGAGCCCGAAAGTGAATATTTAGTTTAAAAAAATAATTTCAGTGTCTAGTTTGGCCAAAAATTGTAAACCACTATTGTGGGATCACCCTATTACAAGTCTTTCCAAGCACTAACTTGGTGGTGAATTCATTTTTAATCTCTAATCACACCCTAGGACATCCCTATTGCATATCTCTTTCCCTCATTCCATCTTTGGATTGAAATCTCTAGAGTTTTCTTAAATGAGAAGTGAAGAAAACTTGTTCTTCTATGTCCTAAACCATAGAGGCACCATTTGTGTCCTTTCATTTTAGTGAACCTACATTTAGAACACATTATTTCTGATTTGGAGTGCATCATAGTCCTAGATCTAGCTCATATTAACTTTGCATTAGTAAATTTGCATCTAGGGTTTCAAAATCTTGCATTTGTGAAAGTGCATATAGGTTGCATTTTTGCATCTTGCATAGATGAATTTCATCTGAAAATTGTAATTGCACTTAGCCTAGAAATCATTCAAAGCAAAAAACATAACATTCACACAAAATTTTCTGAAAACAGTGCAAAAACCCTAAACTGGAACTCATACGTATGGGTGATTTAGTCCTAGTACAAGTGTTTTTTTTCTGATTTATGGGTATTTTGTGATGTTTGATATTCACTGTTCAAACCCCTAAAACACCCTGTTTGGGACTCATATGCCCCTCTGGGTGATTAGTCCCATTTCATATTTTAAATTGCATTTTCTAGCATTAAAAAATCTATTTCTTTGTTTTTGTTTTCTATTGTTAGTTACCTATTTCAATTTGTAGAGTTTTGTTACATTCCTTTCATTGCATCTAGCTTAATTTTATTTCAATCAGAATTAGAAAATAAAAGCATTCATGTTGTGTTCATTGCATCTTGCATTTCATTGATTACACTTTGCATGAGCTTCACAACTTGGTGTCCTGTTGCTAATATTATAGTGAGATGAAGTTTGAGACTCATGTCATCCCATGATAGCACAATCATTAGGACCTTGGGTTATCTAGCTCTTTCACTACTAGTTTTGACACTAGTTCACTAGGTATGGACCATACCCTTAACAATCCTTTGCCTCCAACTATTGTGACAAGTTTTGAAACAATGGTTTCTAGTATTCCATAAGAAAACATAATCCAAATCCATGAAGACTTAGCAAACTTACAACATAAAGTGAGTACTAAAAAAATTTCAACCACTACTATCCCTACTATAGATAACACACACCACATGATAGAAACTAAAGAAGGCATTGAACTTGTGAGTAACCTAGCTCAAATTTTTGGTAAACTTACTAGTTGTGCTCCACCTTTGAACAATGTCCAAAGTCATAGAGGAATTCAAATTCCTCTCACAACCATTGCCTTTATTGCTACCTATACCAATCCTCAAGTTACAACAAGGATGCAACCTACAAGTAATGTCATTCCTACCTCAGGTATTTCCGCTAGCATTCCTAGTACCTTTGTGGCATCACACATCATATCTCCTACCAATTTTACCTCCCATAAGCATCCCATTTACTTGTCCCTCGAACACATATACACCTCCACTATATTCACCTCCATCTCATAATACAACCAATGCCACCATCATAAATCAACTTTTGCAAAACTATTTCATCCCTTCAAAAGAAAGTTTCCACCATAAACCAAAATCAAAATGGTCAACCTACATACTATGTAAAAAGAAATCCCTTATCCTTGGATATATTGAGAATTCCAATACCACAAGGTATAGAGATTCTTAGATTTGAGAAATATGGGGGGCAAGAAAATCCTTCTAACCATGTTTCCACTTATACCACATTATGCAGTGACGTTGTCCTTGAGGATAAACTCTTGTCTAAGCTTTTCCCTAGGTCTTTGAAAGATATCACTTTAGAATGGTTTTCCTCATTACCGAACAACTCAATTAGTTCATTCAATTAAATAATTGAGGCCTTTATAAACCATTTCTAAGTACATATGACTCCTAATATGACCTTAGCATATTTGATGAGATGTAAACAAAAAGAAGATGAAAAAGTTATAACTTTATTTCATGATACCAATTGCTTTATTCCCAAATCAACATAAAGATTCTTGATCCTCACCTTCAATGGATGTTCATTGAGAACTTGAAAAATAAGATATAAGATATTCTTAACATGATGAAATTCCCTTCCTTTATACACTTGTTTACTGTTCTCTATGATTACCAAAACTCGGTTAGTAGTCGTGACACAAAATCCACCTTTAGCTGACGTGAAATATCCAAATCCATAAACCAAAACAATTATCAATCTTTTAAAAAATAAAATAAAGGCTTCGTTCAACTTAACCCCCCTCAACCAACTCAACATGTTGATACCCAAGTGGCCACTATAAGGAAGACAACTCCTTTCGCATTTGGAGATCCAACTACGCAATTCACTCCCTTACCTGATACCCTCCATAACACAATGCCACAACTTATAGAGCAAAAAATGATCACCTTGCCTCCTGTTAAAACTCTTGATCCTAATAAGCCTTTACCTCCAAATTTTAGATTGAATGCTTACTGCCATTATCACTGACAAAATGGACATGACATGAAACATTGCAAAAATCTTAAACATTTTATGCAAGACCTCATTAATTTTGGTTGACTTTCAACTAGCGATGTTAATGATCAAAAAAATAAGTCTATTGCCCCTCCCAACCAAAACTTGCAAATCTTTACCAACTGTATGCCTAATCATAAAATTTCATTTTTCAAAGCTAGCGAAACTAAAAATAATGATGTGATGAATGTTGACAGGGATGAATATATATATATATATATATAGGGGGTGGGCGGGCTAGATCTAGATTTGGGTCTGTTAGATTGGGGCATGGCCATATAGAATACACAATAGCATCATATATACCGAATACCATCCTGAGGACTAACGACCGAAAGAATCTAGTTGGTTTGCATGACCAACCCCTTTGGCCAAATAGATATATAGGCTAGGGAAATAGTCACTATGGAATTGGGAATGCTAAAAATGAGAACTTAACTCAACCTCCTCCAGAGGATTCTCTTCTGCTAATTGGGCTACTTGGGCAGCAGTTGTTTGCTGCATGATGTCTTCTCAGGTTAATTGCCTCAATTATTTTTGGAAATCAAGAGAGGTCTCCACAAGAATGCACATCAATTGAGTGTAGAAAGACCATCATGAGAAATGCTATAATCCACCTTCCCACCCCAGAGTGGGTGGCTATATGGATTAGAGTTCAACACACCCTATATATAGATACTTAGACAAGCTGGATTGGACTATGGATAGTTGGCTAGGTTCAGGACCAACTAATATAGTCAGTAGTCCCTGTATCCAGATATGGTTCCCCTAGATATATAGGCCAGTGGAGCATGACTATAGATAGTTCCATGGGAATGAACCTCATATAGAAGAACTATTGTGAACTAGGTGAGAAAGCCCTTACTATTCAACAAGATCCTATAGATATTGATGAATAAGATCCTACGAATGATATGGTTGGATTGATTGAAGTTATACCTCATTAGGGCCAAACTAAAAAATGTCTTGATATTGCTTTCTCATCTAGAGATATACTTAGACATGCACCCCATGGTCCTCTTTACATAGTCGACCAAATCTATGATAAGCCCACTAATGGAATATTAATTTATCCCATCTGTGGAGAGAATGTGATCACTGAAGAATTCTTACTTGTGTATGAACTCTATCAGGAAACATATGATAAACCAAAAGCATGGATAAAGATGCATAATGGTTTTGCTTTCCCTATGATGGGATTGATCACCTTAACTTTACAAATAGGATTGAAAAAATTGGATGTCTCATTCTCCATCATCTTGATGTTAGATCCATTTCATGTGAAGCTTGGTTACGCATGGCTATGCTCCATGGAAGTTGTCCCATTAGTCATTTCATAAATGCTTAAATTTCCCCTTTGGCAATAAAATATTTACTGTGCATCATAGTGCCTTTAATCCTTTGTTATCTCGAGGGAAATTTTCATTAGATTTCTTTTGGCCCGAGCCTATGAAACCTAGTAAACTTCATGAGGACTTCTTTTTCAAATACTACAATTTTTTTAAGGTGAAATGCATAGAAACAATTTCCCTTACAAACATTCCTTAGCCTATGAATGAGCCTACCATCCTTGACAAAACCATGATTGAACCTAAAGACATTCCAAACAACTAAGATCGACCTAAGATAGATCCTTCATCTATGTCCTATTTTGAAAATGTGTCTCAACCTTGCAATTACTGTTGATACATAAGGTACTGTTCAACCAATGATGACACAGGGGGGTGGGGCTGGGGGCATTGGGGGACATGCCCCCCACGATGGGTCTAGGGGAATCATCCCCCTAGCTGGGGTCTAGGGGTAGCATGCCCTGGTGAGGGTTCGGGGGCAGTGCCCCCGAAAGGAAAATTTAATTTATATCTAATTATTGTAAATCTGGACCGTTCATCATTATGTCTTATATCTAACAACCGATATTTTATTAGCTTGATTTTCCCTAGAAGGAAACCCTATTTTATGAGGGAATTGTATTATGGCTATTTATTGCGATGTATTTTGAGAGTCTAGTAGTGGTTGTGTTGCATCTAGATCTCTAAGTGGTGATACTTCTGTGAGAATCTTGCTCTACAAGTATATTGTAATCTTTGTGAATTTTGAATAATATATTGGGTGACTTTTAGAGTGTGCGGATTTTATTTTGAAAGGGTTTTCCCCATGTAAATCATTATGTTGTGGTATGCATGATATTTGTGTTTATTTCTATTTAAGTTTCTATAATTGTTAAAGATTTGTAAATGTTTTTCATTATTCTCCTCTCAAGATTAGTGTAGGAAGTTGTTCTGCTACCTTAGCTTCCTTACAAGTGGTATTAGAGCTTGATCACCTTTGGCTTTAGTTGTGGGTTGTTTGATTTTTTGAACTAATCTAGATTTGAGTGGGAGATTTTGCAAAAGACACTTTGTGATCTCATTGCAGGAATTTTCAGATAGCAAGTTCATCAGGGATAATAGAGGTGGATTAATTTTTTGAAAATAAATTTGAAATGTGGAAGCTAAATATGGAGGATTTGCTGATAGATTGAGATCTATAGGATGCTATTGATGAGAATGTTTCAAGTCCTACATATCCTACTCAAGCTATTCAATATGATGTTATGAACCATAAAGCCAAGGGCCTAATTAGATTGTTCTTGGAAGAATTTTTTTTAATCAATGTCCATGAAGAGACCTCTGCACATAAACTATGGAAGAAGCTTGGTGAGATGTATCAAGCCAAATATTTAGTGAACAAGATTTTCTTGAGGAACAAATTGTATTCCTTGAGAATGGAAGAGGGTGGAAAAATTATAGATCACCTAGAAGCATTCAATATGCTAGTGGCTTAGTTGGCATTAGTTAGTGTCAAAATGGATGAGGAGGAGAAATGTCAGATCTTGCTTTGTTCTTTTCCTGATTTGTGGGATTCCCTTTTTATGGCTATTGGGAGTACTTTTGTTATATTAAAGACTGAAGATGTGGTGGGTTCTTTGCTTTCTAAAGATATGAGGAGGTAGGTAACCATCAATACCAAGGAATCCCTAAGTGTTCATGGAAGACCTAAGGAAAAATGTAAGAAGAATGAGAAGCATAACAAATCCAAGTCCAAGAGGAGATCTAAGTCTCCTCGAGTGTCCAAAGTTATTTGTTGGAACTGTAGTAAGCCTTTACATGTTCGTAAGGATTGAAAAGAAGAAAAAATGAAAAAAAAAATTGATTATGATTTTGAGTCAAAGAAGGAAGATGGTGACACATTCATTGTAGCTTTGGCAATTCATGTAGGTAATGATGCATGGTTAATTGACTCAAGTGCATCTTTCCATATGACCTTTAATAGAGATTGGTTTTTTGAATATGAAGAATTTGATGGAGGTAAGGTGTACTTGGGTGATGATTCTCATTTAGACATTGTTGTCTGTGGTAAAGTTAAAATAAGGTTTTTGATGGTAGAATAAGAAGGATTAATGGTGTGTTGCATATCCTTGGTTTAGCATGAAATTTGTTATCTGTGAAAAACTAATAGATGAAAGTGTCCAAGTAGTATTTTTTGATGCAGGATTCAAGATGGTCAGAGGTGCTATGGTGATTTCTAGAGGTGTTAGATATGGCACATTGTATAAGCTTGATGCATGCACTGTTGAGTGCAATAGTACTTCTGTAAAAAGAAAGTCCATTAAAGAAGTGAGGGTTTCACCTTCAGCAGATGGTCATGGATTTTAGGTACCCAAGGGTGCTCTTTCTTCTGAATCAAAGCTACCTGTACAGAAAACTATGTTATGGCACTAGATACTTGGCCACATTAGAGAAAAGGGTCTAAGGACCTTGAAAAATAAAAACCTCATTGAAGGTTTGTCTAATTGTAGTCTTGAATTTGATTTATGTGAGCATTGCATTTATGAAAAACAAATCCACATTAATTTTTACTCGAGTTCTCATAAATCTTGTTGTGTATTGGATCTTATTCTTTTTGATGTGTTTGGTCCTATAGATGTTCCTTCAATTGGTAAATCCACATTTTATGCTTCATTTATTGATGACTAAAATGGTGAAAATAATGGGTCTCTCTTTCACCTTTAAGGTTTTGGACCTAAAGGGAGAGATGCAATGTTCACACACTTCACTCAAGAACAAACCCTTGAGATTTCAAGAGAGGAAGAGATCTTGCAAGAGGGTTGTCCTAAAGGTTGAATGAAATCTAATGAGGGGTTCACCACCAAGTTTAGACTTGGAAAAAAATGCAATGCAATATGAAATGTAAAACCCTTGTTTGATGCAACTAACTCCAATTGACCTAGAAAGATGAAAAAATACAACAAAAAACTATAAAAAAGAAAGTGTGCACTTGGGAAGTTGAAAAAGGTAGAATGGAGGTCTAGGATTCTAGAAAATCTATTGTCAATGTTGACTGAGACTCATTCACCAAGTTGAGAGAATCAATCCTGCTTTTGGGAAAATGTGAAAATATAGGTTTCAACTATAGACACCTAAAAATGACCTAGGCCTGCAAGCTTCATTTTTACCACTTTCATCCTAGCATAATTATGACATTTAATTATGTCCTTGGTCCACATTCAACTATTGATTAAATAATTCATAATTATTTAATTAATTCATGTCATTTATCCTTCATAATTATTAAATAAATAAATTTTATTTATTTATTAAATACGTCATTAATTGTCTAAGTCTTCTCTTAATTAAATAAATCTCTTAATTTATTTAATTTCCCTTTCTGCATTTAATTCTTCCTAATTATTAAATAAATGAATTACATTTATTTATTTAATATGTCACTAATCCTCTTAATTAAATAAATTGATTAATTAATTTAATTAATTAGTCTTATCTGCTAAATTAAATAATTAAATTTAATTATTTAATTTCCAATTAATATTCTTCTCATTTTAAATAAATTAAATTATTTAAAATGTCATCTCAATCTGAACTGTCAGTCCATTTTGATAAATAATCTGAAAAAGATTATTTATTATCCCACAAAATCATTATTTTGAATTAATTTAACTCAAAATAGTAGCTAATCTTCTAAAAATCAAGTAATCGGGCAGATTCTTGATTTTCTAAATCGAATCTTCAGTTCAAATCTTATCTTCTTGATTTTTCAAATCTCACAAATCAGGCAATCTTATCTTCTTGATTTTTTGAAAATATTTATTTCTTTAATTAATTTCCTCATTTATTCTCCATCGTCGATCCGATTATCTAAGATATTATTGTGACCATTTGATTAAGGATTTTTCCCTAACCCTAATTAGGGATTCTCAGATTTAATCTAGACCTCTCATTCTAGGTCTTTCATCTCGTCCGTCCACTCAAAATGACATTTTCTATAAAATGGCATTTTCCTCTCACTTCGATTACACATAGACACGTTGACATTTTATACACTTTCACACTTGCATTCTTAGATTTATCATAGCATTTATTATAGTCATTTGATCAAGTCTTGGCATTTGTTCAGGCATAGACATTGAAAATTATAGTTATAGGCATAGACATTTAGACATAGAATAAATCCTTCAAAGCTTGGTGTAGGACTTAGGCATTTGCAGATTTGCTCACATGACGAATTTGAGGGCAACATCATCCAACAAGCAAGAAGGTATTACAAAAGTGAATCATGGAAGTCTCGGTGATAAGGTATAATCGTTTTGTATTTTACTTCCTTTGTGTTTTGTAAGATCTTTGGGTTTCATTGTCATTTATGATTTATTGCTAACACTCCTAATCAAACCTAAAAGAAATCCCTTGATTACATTAGTGAACCTGACTCTATTTTTTCTAGTTTTCCATACATTTTTTTTGTGTTTTCTGCTGTTTTGTAGGTACAGGTACGGATCGATGCAACTATTTTTTAAAAAACATCATGATGCATTTGATGCGTCATGACACATCCGTTGATAGGAGAGCTGCAATTGCCCTGATAAGCTGCAACTGATATCTTGAACGATGCATATGATCAGTCGTGCTGCATTTGAAGTCTAGAATGACGCATTTGCTCTGTCGTGCCGCATTTGACTAGTAAAAACTTGCTTTCATTTTTGACATTCTAATTTTCAGACTTTAAGGTTTTTCTGGTTTCTGGTTTTTTTTTGGTTTTCTGGTCTTCTGATTTCTGGGTTTTTCATTCCTGCATGTTGGCTAGCTTAGGGTTTTGTGTTACTAATATTCATTTGTAGCATGTGGCAGTTACTATTCAGGTGTCAAAGATCATTGCATAAAGGAAACTACTAATATTTTTTCTGCAGATTCGAATGTCGAAGATAGAATAAAACAAACATTGTGCTTATTTTTTTTAGATTAGCAAACATTTAACTTTGGTGCACATAAAAAGAACAGTCATGTCTTCTTTACTTGATTATGTTTGCGGAATGGTAGGTGAGTATGCTCTCACTTGGTGAAAACCTCATGATCAGAAAACCAGACCCATTCTTATCTGTTATTACCTTGACTTGGTATATCGGAGTATCCTCTCCCCTCGCGCTTTCGGGCGATCTTGTGTGTAAGAGAAACGGTTACCAATTCTAGAAATTGGGCCTGCCTGGGGATTTCATGACCCCAACGCGACTCAAACTGACAAAGGAGCTAAAGCCAAGCTACCCCTGACTGGTATATAAATGTAAACCTTAAGGGAAAACCTAAGGTTGCTTGTGTGGATGTGTCATACGGATGGAGTTGTACTCCCTTAAACCCTGTTGAGCTTAACCTCTTTAGGCTGGAGTGCCACCTTAATGGTGATTAATATCTTGCCCCATGTATGGCCACTTGAATGAGGGTCCCTAACTAAAAACTCTTGTATAGAAAGCCAAAATCCTTTTATTTGCTAGCGCAGCATCGGTCAGTGTGAAGGCATCCACACTTTCGCAGTTTGTAGTAGAGTTGATCAGCTCACCATGGGAGTTTCAATGGGGTTGGAAGCTTGGTTGGCCTGAGAAGAGAGTGCACTGTAAGGGGGAGCCCGTGCAACCAAGCTTTTGAATTCACATGCTACAGATATGCAGTTGGGGAAACTCGCATGGAATCTAGCGAATATTGTCACGACCTAACCTAGGATTGTGCTTATCTGATGTGTGTTTGGTTACATTCAAAACATTGTGTTTGTCAAGTGTCTTCTGGTTCTATCAAAGTTCAAAACAAAACATTCTCCAAACAGATCAAAATTTCCATCAAAACGACAAGAAAATCATTTTGAAATTAAACTAAGTCACATCTATCGAATCACAACTGATTTTCTACAACACAACTGCTCTGTTAAACCACATTTGACACTTAGAACGCCACATCTGTAGGCATTGTGACACATTTGAACACTAAAAATCTGCATATGCTAAATCAAGTAGCATCTGATAGTCCAAAAGCCGCAATCAAAAAAATGAATCGCAGTTGCTAAACTGTGACGCATTCGCAGCTTCCAACAATGCATTTTCCTGTCAAAATTTAAAACTTCACATTCAACACCTGAGGTCTTCAAATTGTCAACCATTTGTCAACCATTGTTTCTAGGGAGATTCTATCAGAAACCAAACTTGAAATTGCTCAAAGTCTTGACCATTAGTTTGCATTCGTCACCATAGGTTTCATACTTCATTCTTTTTCGTTGCATACATTTGGTATTAGATTATCCCTAGGTTCACATTTTGCATACTTAGGATTAGGAAAATCTTAAGCACACTTTGCAAAGTCATTGTTTTTGAAATTAGGCCCTCTTGGACTAAGTTATCAAATCCCTTTCTTAGTCATTGTCCTCTTTTGTGAGATTTTTTCCAACTCAAAAGTCTAGTTAGGAATACTCACTAGTCATTTAGACCATGTCACCTTGTCATTTTCAACAAAGTCCTTTAGCAATCAAAATTGAAAACAAAGTTCGAGCTTAGAAGTGCTTAGATAACCTTGTCTTATATTGCTACACATTGCATATCCTATTCACGAAAATCCAAAAACATTAGTCATTCTAGTTGTCATTTTGAACTTAGACTTCACGTAGTGTCATACTTGCATTTAGTTGTCATTCCCATTTGAGCAATCTCATTTATGGTCGAAACTAGACTTCAAAAACAAAAGAGACAAATGGAAAACTTTTGACAAGACCCCACGTTTACTATCAACAATCCTCCACATGACCCAAACTGGACCTTTTACGATCCATTTTCCAATTTAGACAATCAACTTCCAATGACAATGCAATCCTCATCAAATAGTCCATTCGAACCATTCTTGCAAAAAGATGAAAATGGCCAACTACTTGAGGAAAACTTAGAGGCATTGGCACAAGACGTAGAGGCCTATCAACTCATTGAAACAATGGTCCGTCATGATAGAGATAGATTCTTAGCTATGCTCTTGAGTGAAGGAGCTAAGTTACCACAAGGATTTGACGTTAACACACTAAATTTGACACCTCCTGACCCTAATGCCAACAACACACATAACATGTCACATAGTGGTCAACTTCCAAATACTACGAGCAATACTTCCTTTGGGACCACAACGACAGTGCATACCACTCCCAACAACCCAAACACCCCCAACATCCCCAACACCACAAATATCATGATAGTCAATGCCATGACAGTAAATTCCACAAGGGCATCATCAAGTCACAACAATCCCACCTTGACAGCTCCATCTACTACCATGAACACAACTTCGTCATATCCGTCCAGTGGTATTTCACAAAATACTTCAGGAGGAGGCACAAGACGTGTATTTATCCAAGGACAACAACAAAATGTTAACACGACAACATAGTCAAATGTCATTTCCTCCCAAGGTACAAACAAAAATGTTCCCCTTGTACAAAATCAACAATTTACACAAGGTGGCCAAATAACACAACCCATGACATCATTAACACACCATAACATCCCCCAAATAATGACACACATGGCTGGGGGACACATCCCAACCTAGTCATCTAACATTCATACTCATTAACATACACTCAATCATAACTTTCAATATCAACGTACACCCAATCATAACCTTCAACACCAACATGCACCCAATCATAACTCCCAATACCAACAACATGTCAATCCGCACATGTCATACATACCACAACAATCCATACTGCCACAATACACCAATATTCATGCACAACAAATAGGAACACATGGTGTACCAGGTAATCCAATGTACGGAAACATAAACGACCCTGCGGTGGACGCCCTCAAAACAAGAATGAGAGATGTAGAGAAAACTATCCAAAACATGTACATTTCAGGCAAGAAATCAGAAATATCATATGACCTAAATGTATACCCATTTGACATGAGGTTATACATGCCTCCATTTCCGCCAGGATATGTGTCACCCAACTTCACAAAATATAGAGGCAAGATAAATCCCATTGAGCATGTTCGCAAATTTGCAACCAATTGTATGGAAATCGCCTATGAACAAACATACTTGATGAGAATTTTTTCTAAAAGTCTGGTGGGTCAAGCCCTTGAATGGTTTTCAACTCAAAAGGATATCCAGACATGGGGTGAGCTTAAACAAAAATTCATAAGAAATTATGCATACAACATCGACATGGATACCTCTATCACTAGCTTGTGAAATCTCATGCAAGAGGATTCTGGTGAGACATTTATTCCATTCTTTCAAAAATGGAGAAGCCTTGCTAGTTGATGTCACATTGACATCCCCGAAAGGGAAAAAGTTGACATGTTTTTCCAAACACTTCTAGGGCCCCTAAAATTTGCATTGCAAATACATTGTTGCACAAACTTCACAGAATTAGTTGAAAAAGGGGTCTAGATTGAGAAAGCCCTTATATCGCAAAGGGAGAACTGAGATATGGTTCCAAAAACACAAACATCAATCCACCCTCTGACAAAAACAAATATTGGGTTAAAAATAAGCATGTTACAAATGACGGTGTTGTCGACGCCAAGACTGCAAACACTGTAGGTCCTGTATTAGCCTTGAAAGGGGTTCAACAACAAAATAGACCAACAACGACATTGACACCTCCTCCCAATACTTCTTCAAACAACCAAAGCGGTCAAAACAATCAGGGACAATACTGTCAGATGAGACAATTTCCTAGGGGTCACACATACACCCATTTGGGTGAACCCATTGAAGAAGTCCTTAGGAAATGCATCCAGCATGGGGTCATCATACTTTCAAAACCAAAACCATATGACCCAAGAAAATTCAAACCACCATGGTGGAATGACAATGCACTTTGCAAATACCATTGAGCAAAAGGGCATACAACCTCTAAATGGCAAGGTCACTATAGCTGGTCCACCTCCCGCTAGACAAGCCAAAATCACTATATTGGGCCCATCTGCTAAACAATCACAATCTACTCCATCTGCTAAACAGCCAAAACCTGTCCCAACCACACAGCAATGGAAACCCAAAAGTCAATTCAACATTATCAACTAGCTAGGAAAAACTCTTGCAAAAATATCTATCCTTAAGTTGCTTCATATCTCTCCCGCGCACAAAGAAATCCTAGATAAAACTCTCCTAGAGTCGTCGGTCCCCAAGGACATCGATGTCAATCAATTTGAAACTATGGTGGGATATCTCACTACGTCGCACCACGTCACCTTCTTGGATCAAGATTACTCATCACATAAAACTAACCACAATGACGCATTACACATAGAAACTTTTTTCCACAAGCACAAAGTTAGATGTGTTTTAGTAGATGGTGGAGCAAGGTTGAACATATGCTCCCTCAAACTAGTTAAGGCTCTAGGGTTCTCTGATGCATGCGTAGACCCAAAAAAAAGTATAGTGATCAAAGCATATGATGATGAGGAATGCTCTTCATGAGGCGTTATCTCTCTCCCTATCAGAGTGGGACCGGTCATTGTAGACACAACCTGCCAGGTCTTGGATTTGGAACTACCATATAACATCTTACTTGGTCGTCCATGGATTCACACCTTAAAAGCTATTCCATCTACATACCACCAATGCCTAAAGTTTCCATTTGACGGCACTGAAGTAACCATATACGGAGACCCCGACCCTTTCCAATATTATACAAACTTAAGGGGAATCTCCAAAAATTGAGTACCTATTAACCGAGAAGCACTTGGCTCCTCGTCATCCAAGTATATCGACCCTTCCACACTCATGTCATCTTCCACATCTGCTCCATCAATGTCTTCCACCATACCACCACCTTCCACCAGCTCTAAGACTGAATCAACTGTCAAAATCCAGGACCTCGGCTGTGGAGAGTTCAAACTAAATATAGCATATAGCATGACAACAATACCCACGGCTCCAAAGATATATGGTCGGCCATGTTTCAGAATGGAACCTCAAGAAACCTTCAAAGTTCCACCGAATACAGTTTTTATCAAGTGGGGAGACATGAGTGAGGAAGACCTTGCTGACATCACAGGATGGATCTATAAGGATACTATCACACTACCCCCATTACCAGTTCAAAGATATGGCAAAGGTTATGACATAATGAAGGCCAAAGACTACAATGGTACTAGTGGCCTAGGAAAAAATAAAACTGGTCGAAGGGAACCCATAGAAACTTTTCAAAGTCCAGAGTATCTTGGATTAGGGTTTGGATCACTCGACAATGACGATCGACATACCTCTGGACTTTCAAATGAGCAAGTACATGCTTCGGATAGTGTTGAGACTATTAGGGAAACCCTCACCAAAACAGACTCCCATGAGTGGGAATTTGGCTTAGAACGATCCCTAAGTGACTGTTGTCTTGATGATTTATTTGTCGAACCAAGGGAACTTACCTCTGAACAACGGTTTAGGAAAACATTCAAAATTGAACAGGCACCAAATAGTCAAAGTCCTACTACCACCTCCCATGCCGTACAACACCCGTCATCTGAATCCCATCAGTCCAATCCATCTGAGGTATCAGACAACATTGACATCCAGGGCTCTAAAACGTTCACTCCCTATTTAGACAATGAATATGACACTAGTGAAGGAGAATATTGGATAGAGTCCGATGTCGAGTTGGATGATGATAATCTCATATACAACATCACAAAGTCTGTCTACATGTTGTCTGCATCCTCACCACAATTTACCAGCATTGACGATGGCATCTCCTTAGTTTACCCTGAGCTAGTTGATTGGGACCAACAAGGACCGCTAGTTCTAGACATTTCAGAATGATGAGGCAATTGCCGAATTCATGGGATTACGAGAAGGCATACCTAGTGGGGACCACAAATTAGGATTCACCATTGATTTAGACTGCATGGCATACTTCGGCGAGGCTGCTCCGTCCTCTAGTCGCAAAAGTAAAAGTAAAAATAAAGTTAAAAATGAAACATCTCTAGGTGAAAACCGAAAGGAACCTCTTGATGATAAAATAGTAAAAATAAAGGATGTATCTACAGGTGAAAACCTCTCGAAGGTGCCCAAAGATGGAGGACTAGACTTTCTCCCAGTGCAACAAGAGAAATCGGCTATGCTTATTGAGGACACAATAGAGGATAAAATTTCAACTGTAGAAGACCCCAAGATGGTCCTATTTGCTGCATCATTGACTGACGAAGAGAAACCAGAATTTCATAAATTCTTTGCAGAACGAAAAATTAATTTCACATGGTCCTATGCTGACATGCTAGGATTGGACCTAGAACTAGTTCTGCATCATCTACCACTATTACCTAATGCTAAAACAGTCAAGCAGAAGTTGCGGAAAATGCATCCCTAAGTTGCCCTATTGGTCAAGGCCGAGTTAAAGAGATTGTTAGATGCTGGATTCATAAGGTCTATTGACTACGCTGAATGGATTTCTAATATGGTCCTAGTCACAAAGCCAAATGGGTTGATCCGTGTATGTACAGACCTCCGAGACCTAAATAAAGCATGTCCAAAGGATGACTTTCCCTTGTCAAACATTGACATCATAGTGGACCTTATAGTAGGATATGAGATGCTATCCCTCATGGATGGTTTCTTCAGCTATAATCAAATCTGCATTGCTCTTGAGGATCAACACAAAATGGCATTTAATTTCCCATGGGGTACATACTGTTAGAACGTCATGCCCTTTGGTCTCAAAAATGCAGGTGCCACATATCAAGGGGCTATGACCACAATCTTCCATGACATGATGCACAAAATAATGGAGGATTATGTAGATGACCTCTTGGCCAAATCAACAACAAGGAAAGATCATTTGAAGGTACTCAACACAATTTTAAAGAGATTTGAAGAGTACAAAGTTTGATTAAACCCTAAGAAGTTTGTTTTTGGGGTCACATCAGGTAAACTCTTGGGGTACATAGTTTCCTGAAGAGGCATAGAGGTTGATCTGGCAAAGGTCAAAGCAATCATAAACATGCCTCCATCCAGAGGAATCAGTGAACTCAGAACTTTGCAAGGCATAGTACAATCTATCTAGTGTTTCATAGCCCAATTGGCAGATAAGTGTCATCCATTTCAATATCTGTTGCGCAAGAGTATCCCCTTTGTATGGATGAATAAATGTCAAGAGGCCTTCTAGAAAATCAAAGATTACCTATTGTCAACACCAATCCTCATGCCGCCTATTCATGGAAAGCCATTAATTCTATACATCTTGACTACTAGTTCAGCACTGGGGGCATTGTTGGCACAAAATGATCATGAAGGAAAAAAAAGAGCAATCTATTACATCAGTTGCACACTGATAGGGTATGAGTTGAACTACACATACATTGAATGTGCATGCCTCGCTATTGTCTTTGCATCCCAAAAACTATGACACTATATGCTCAGTCATCAGACACAGCTTGTCGCCAAGATTGAACCACTGAAATATCTCTTAAGTCGGGCAACATTAACAAGTCGGCTAGCAAAATGGGTCATGATAATAAGTGAGTATGACATACAATATGTCGAGCATAAGGCAATAAAAGGGCAGGTAACAACAGATCAGCTGGCAGATGCATCAATCCAAGTCACTCATCCACTAGTAACTGATTTTCCTGATGAGTCCATTTTTCACGCAGAACCGGTGGCACCATGGAAGCTATATTTTGATGGGTCTCATACTGGTCATGGCTCAGGCACTGGAATCTTGTTTATCACACCACAAGGGGATTCAATTCCTGAGTCATTCAGGATCACTTTCCCTTGTACAAATAACATTGTTGAATATGAAGCACTAGTCATAGGTCTCAAGTTGGCAATCAAATGGAAAATTTAGACATTGCTTGTATTCGGGGATTCCCAACTCGTGATCAACCAAGTGAATGATGACTATGAAACAAAGGATGACAAGTTGCTTTCCTACAAGAGGATGGTGGACAGTTTCCTGACATACTTCCAATTGATTTCTTTTGAACAAATCCCCATGGTACAGAATAAGGCAGCTGATACAATGACTACTATTAGTTCTCTCTTGGACATCCCTAAAAATGTGTCATAATTTGAGTTCTTAGTAGAACATCTCTTGATACTGGCGTATGATATCCCAGAATCAGAAATGGTTTGCGAACTTGTTGGTCCCAACTCTCCCTAGTATCAGGACATTTACAACTACCTAAAGTCTCAAACCCTTCCACTGAACCTGTCCAATAACCAAAGGAAGTCCTTCATTAGGAAATTTGCAAAGTATGCCATTGTCAGTGACACCCTTTATCGCCATAGTTTGGACGATACCCTCCTTAGATGTCTTGACACTGATGAAACATGTATGACCTTACGAAAAGTGCCCAATGGTATATGCGGATCTCATTCAAGTGGTCCTACTCTAGCTAAGAAAGTAACGAGGCTTAGGTATTATTGGCCGACAATGGAAAAAGATGTAATTGAATATGTCAGGACTTGTTGCAAATGTCAAATTCACAGTGATTTGGTCCATGCTCCAGCACAAGAACTTCGGCCGATCACTTCTCCTTGGCCCTTTGCTCAATGGGGACTCAATCTCGTGGGTAAGATTTATCCAACCTCATCCAACGGCCACAAATTCATTATTACCGCCACTAAGTATTTCACAAAGTGGATTGAAGCCATCCCATTGACATATATTACCGACAAACAAATATCGAAGTTCATCCTTAACTACATCATTTGCTGGTATGGCCTTCCACAATTCATCATCACTGACAACAGATGTTCGTTTAAAAACTAAGATGTACGTGAGTTATGTGAGCGATTCCATATCCAACACCACTTTTCATCTCCATACTACCCACAAGGAAATGGCCAAGTTGAGGTGTCCAATAAAACCATTGTCAAAATTCTCAAAAAGACTATTAATGATGCTGGCTATGACTGGCACATACAACTCAACCCTACTCTGTGGGCTTACCGAACTAGCATTCGTATGCCTACAGGGGCCACCCCATTTGCCCTAGTCTTTGGTGCTGAGGCCATCTTACCCATTGAGGTCGAAATTCCTTCACTACGAGTCTCCCTGAAGGGTCTAACTAATGAAGAGGACTATTGAAAATCACGCTTGCACGAGTTGAAAATGCTGGAAGAAAGAAGACAAAATTCACTGAACCATCTCCAAGCATATTAGAACCGTCTTTGTCATAGCTACAATAAAAAGGTTATGGTCAGAAAGTTTGACATTGGCAACCTGTTCTCATACAGAACCCTAAGAACCAAGCAGACAGAGAAAAGCCAGGAAAATTTGAACCAAACTGGTTGGGTCCATACATTATCATATCTTCTTTTGGTTCTAGAGCTTATCAACTGGCAGCTCCAGATGGAGAACAATTGACAGAGCCCATCAACAGTTTACATCTCTGAAGGTTCTACGCATAGTATCAGAGGATGGAGCTGCAAACCATAAAATACAAAAAAAATTGAAAAATTAAAAAATCGTCACCCTGATGAAAACCTGGCAAATAGGCGTCTTGGTGACACCAAAAAAATTAAAAAGTCAAAAAAATAGTAAAGAGAAAAATTATTCATTCAATAGTGAAAACCTAGCAAACAGGTGCTTTGGACACGTACCATGGTGAAAACCTGGCAAATAGGTGCCATGCGTAATCAATCATTGCTCTGCCATCTATTGTCACTTTGTCTAACTTGGCCTAGGATGAAAGGTATTTTCGCCATTATTCCACAAATTGCCACCACATCCTACCCTACCTGTCATAGTAGATAAATGATTGACATCAAGTCTTGACAATCGGCCATCTAGTAAACCAGCAGCATCCCGTCCATATTCCCTACAAACGACTAAGTCTTGGACCTGACTGGGGGAAAAATGTTTATCATGAAACTACAGTGGATGTCACACATGATCTTGGCAATTGGCAAAAAGTCCTAAAAAAAGAAAAAAAAATTGGCAAAAAGTCCTTAAAAAAGACAAAAAAAATTGGCAAAAAGTCCTGAAAAAAGACAAAAACATTAGCAAAAAGTCCTAAAAAAAGACAAAAACATCGCAAAATGTCCTGAACAAAGATCCAAAAAAAAAACATCACAAAATGTCTTGAAAAAAGACCTAAAAATCATAAGACGTCCTAAAGAAAACCACAACAAATCATCAGACCTCTCGACAAACATAAACGCAGTGTCATCTCTTGTCAAAGTCAATCAAGTTAATTGGTCCATGTCATTGTCGAACTACATTGTCTCTGCGCACTTGCTACATAGGCAAGACTCACATTTTGAGTCCCTGAGACATTAGACCAGTCCTTTTAGGTATGTCAAAATAAAATCATGACCCAATCTTTGCTCATCAAGACAAAGTCATTGGTCATGTCGAACTACGAGGTCTCTGAGTGTATGACGTAGGCAAGGCCATCTGTTGATGAGCCCCCGAGGCCACACTAGATCAGTCCATTAGGGTTCATGGCATTACATTGGCACACACGTCAAAAGTCTTCAATCATTTTCCACATGGGAAAACTCCTAAAACAAAGTAAAACAATCATTTATTTAGCATGGCAATCTCATCAACACATCACTCATATCATCAAGGTGATATCGACATATAGTCAAACACAAGTCAAACTCGGTCAAAGCAAGTCAAATCATCATAAACTGGTCAAACTATCAAATTTCGGTTAGTCTTCAGATGAGTCCTTCTAAACGATAATCTGTGTCATTTACACCTTAGGATGTGTCCTTCCTAGGTGTCGTCATCGTCATTCGACATTTTGAGTGATCCTCTTGACATCTAAAGATCACTCTTCATGACATCAGTATTCTTCAAATGTGTCCTTATGAAGAACCAATACTATCATTTATGCCTTAAGATGTGTCCTTCCTAGGCATCGTCATTATTTTGAGGGACCCCTTACGACCATTAGGGATCAAATCCTCTCGACATCAGCATTATTCAGGATGTGTCCTTCCTAAATTCACCAATTCTCGACATTTTTCAAGGTCATCAAAACTTTAAACATTTCAACATCTCGACATTATCAAACATGGCATCTTGGCATCAGAACAGTGGATATCTAGATGCACTTGGAAAACACTTGACAATTGTCTTTTAGTTTTTATCATGATATTAGTTTTTCAGCGAGATCTCACTAAGCAAGATTTAGAGAAGCAGCGACGTATCATGTCAATTGACACACATGACTACTAGTTTCTCAATGAGGTCCTGATTTTGGGATTTAGAAAAACAATGACATATCGTGGTAAGGACTCTATTTTTTTTGTATTTTGACAATCATGCTACTAGTTTCTTAAGGATGTCCTGGAAACAGGATTTAGAGAAGCAGCGACGTTTCATGATTTTTCCTTGTCTTTTTTTTGCATGTGGCTGATTATGGCAAAAAGACTGGGGCAAGCACACTCTTAGTATGAGTCATGATCATCCTTGTCTCTGAATGTTTGTCTTACGTGATGGTACGACCTTGCACACCTTGATCTATGTCATATCATGGTGTTTCTTGGCCATTACAATAGTCTGCCCAATGATGATTAAGAGCAATAAGTACAAATGTCCTATGGTAAAGCTTTGAAGGATTTGGTCTAGGAATTAACATGCATTTTCATTGGTATGGTCATCTTCTCTCATTAGTCTTGTCATCTTCTCTCATCCATCTCACGATGATATCCTGTGACATCCAAAAACATAAGTGCATACATGATCATATAAACATTGCATTAGGTCCATACATACATGATCCACGACTCTAAATCATATACATAATCATAAACATTACATTAACATAATCATCAACACCGCATCTTTTACTAAATACATTATACACATCATTAACATAGTCATATAAATAAGCATTGCATCATCATGGAATCAAAATCACAAATAGGCATCATAAATTAAGCATCATGCATCATAAATCATATCATAAGGCATTAAATCAAAGAACATCACATAACACATGTAGGTCGCATCAAAATTGCATCGTCATGTAGTATCATCTCAAAAATGTACAATGTCACAGGATAAAGTCATGGGATATCCCAAAAATGGAGCTCATAGGCTCAAATAATATACATAGTGTGTCATAATAACAAAATGCCCCTAGGGTAGACTCTCATCATCCCCTCGTGGTGAAGAATGTGGCAGTGGCAACTCTGTCACTGGTATTGAGAAAATAGGAGGACCTGTCGCAACCTCTGCCAGTGCCACTGATGGAGCTGCAAAGGACGGTGTCATCTCAACTATAAAGCACATCTGTGATGTCACTGCTGCCTGACTCTGAGCAGTAGATGGATCACCAACTGATGGTTGTACCTGTGCTAATCTCTATACTGAACTAGTTGACCCAGGACTAGGAGTATGGCGGCGCGAATGATGTAACCTGTGCCCTGTCGAGGTAAACCCTCTGACACTAGTATGACTCCTGCTGCTAGTAGCACTACCTGATATGTGGCCACTACTTGTCCTCGACTGTGACCATGAAAAAGTCAGATCCTGTCACTCTGGTGGCACTGCTTGCTCGTACAAAGTCTTGTACTGCCCCAGTCTCATACTAACCCTGGCCAACTCTCGGGCCATGTCTCCCATGGGCCCTATGCATAATGCTGCGAAGTCTATGCACCACTGAGCTGCATCCTACTGATGGATCACTGCCTGATCCTGCTCTACCCGGGCTACCTCCAACGCTAACTGTAGGGACTTGACCTGTGCCATGCTGGCATCCAATCTCTGCTGTAGGTCCACTACCCTCTGATTTGCTATGGCATCCTGGGGAAGTCTTGAGCTGGAGTGTATCTCCTCCTCTCCCTCACCATCTGCCATCTGAGGAGCCTCTCGGCCTCATCCATGGCGTCATCCTTGCCTCCTCCTACCTCTCCTCCTCTCTCTCATGTCTGGCACATCCTTCATCTCTCTGCCTCCACCTCCATGTCCCCTGACCTCTACCTCCACCTCCTCCTCAGCCTCTCTGCCTCCTCCTCCTCCTCTCCTCCTCCATCTCTCTCACCCCTCCCTCCTGTCTGGGCTGCTCCTCCTCTCTCCCTCCTCACCGACCTCGCGAATAGCATCCTAATGCTACCCTCGCCACTCTGCATCCAGACCTATCTCTGTCCATCCTGCCGTCACCTCCTGCCATCTCCGCCATCATCTCTGCCTCTGCCTCCGTCCACCCCTACCTCTGTCTCCACCTCTACCTCCATCCCTACCTCCATCTCCACCCCTGCCTCCATCCCGACCTCCATCCCTCCCCTGGCTTCTGCCCCTATCACCGCCTCTGCCTCCTCGTCTGGCTCGTGGTACTCGAGGAATCACTGACTACCTATCCACTGGTGCTGGTCTGTTAGGATCTATCAATGGCATAGGTTTGTGTGCTTTCCACCATAGATCATAAGTTGCGGTCATACCAGGATTCGCTGCTCCTCCCCTCCAACCCTAGGCCTGGGCTACTAACTCGTCTATTTGCTACTCTACGAATGCCATGGGGATAGCTGGTCCCCACACGTACTCCCTAGATGATCGAGCATACTCCACTGTCCCTGTAGGCACATCTTGTTGCTCTCCAAACTATCTCAAAACATGCTGCAGTAAGTACATCTCAATAATCAGGGATGTCTGCACTGTCTGGCCAATCAGGTACCTGAATTGCCTGCACAGACTCAAGTGTTCATCCTCGTCATCCCACTGACCACAATCTCAGTATGGCCTCTAGATAAAGGATATCATCGTGTCAATACGATGTCGCTACCACCCTGTCTCACCCATATGGGTCTACTGTAATGCACCTACATAATAGTACACATAGGGCATACCATCAGCCAACTACGGTCTCTCAATGGGAGGTCAAAATATCGCAATGTGTTCCTAAGCCCAGATCATCATTAGGGCCATCCCATAGGAGATGCTCTCTCCTCTCCTATACACAACATCATGTAGCTGGTGATAAAGTGTCCCCAGTAAACAAAGACCCCAAGCATAAACAGTCCTATCTTGCCTCATGCCCACCAGGAAGTCTCCCCAGCCAATAGGGAACCCATGTCCCTGCCGGTCGGGAACCAAAATACCTGCAATCATAGTCGCCAAGAATGCATCGAAGCACTCGTAGTGCTCCACCATGAACTCCCATCGGATCTCATAGCCCTGAATCCCTAGTCTTGCACCCTAATCTCGATAGTAGGCACCGAAAGTCTGGTCACCGTGCTAAGGGTCGTAGATGATCTGCTCCCTGTGAATCGACACTTACAAAATACGGTAGACATCCTCTAAGGTGATGGTAGCCTCACCCGTCGGTAGGTGAAAGCAGCAGGTCTCTGAGTGCCACCGCTCACACAACGTTGTCAGCAAACCCCTATTCACCCAAATGGCAGGCATGAATGCAACATAGAATAAACCCAATCACATCAATCATTGCCACTCTCGTGGGCCCAACTGATCAGCAAACCAAAATGTCGTTGGTCTGCTCTCACGAGTATAAATAGGGGCAAGCTACCTCTCCAAAACCTAAATCAAGTCATCAGAACACATTGAACAAATTGTTAATACTATCAAAAGCATCTAAGGTCACACAAACATCAAAAAAAGTTCTATTCAACACACAGACAATTGTGTTGCAACCAAGCAATTGCGTCGTGAAAAGAAAACTATGTCATTTCGTACATTGAATGAGTCTCAATAGGTCAATTGCATCGCATTATCACACTTGCATCATGAAAATTTGCAATTGCATCACAACATGTTGAATGTGACATGCCTTGATAGTTGCGTCGCTCAAAACAGCGACTACGTCACAAAATGGCGATTGCGGCATTCCAACAATCAAATGCAACTCGATAAGTCACATGGGTCGCACGAATTGTCAAATGCGGTGCAAACCACCAGTCCATCTTTTTTATTGTCACACTTGCATCGCGGCGCATTTGTTGTTTTCCCTAGAAACTAACATTGGACACATAAAACAAAAAAATGACAAAGCAAGGCAGGGGTGCTTATGGTAGGCTCTGAGCCCTTTGGCGGTCTGAAGGTCCGAATGATCTCACCGCGGTGCTCTGCTACTGGAATAACCATCGTCGTTGAGCTCCTTTTTGCTCTGGGCTCTCGAAATTTGCAAAGTAAAAAGTGGAAATGAATTGACTTTTACCCCTTTGTCAACTTATTTATAAGGTCAAAATGACATTTTTCTTAGGTGGGTTACGACTAGAGGCTCATTTGACCACCTTTGACTTCCTTGTTGACTGTTTTAAACATGTCTGAATCTGAAACTGACTGCGCCATTATTTTTTTTGAGCATTAAATTGATTTATCGTGATCCTTTACAAATTTTTCCGTCACTAGCCCAAAATTTGAAAAATTTCTCGAGGGGGCAATGATACTCCGTACCTTCGCTGGGGCATGACTTTGACTTATTTTCTTTGTCACAATGTGACAAGCGACATTATGACAAAGAGGGGCAAAATGTAGACACCTAAAAATGACCTAGGCCTGCAAGCTTCATTTTTACCACTTTCGTCCTAGCATAATTATGACATTTAATTATGTCCTTGGTCCACATTCGACTATTGATTAAATAATTCATAATTATTTAATTAATTCATGTCATTTATCCTTCATGATTATTAATTTTTTTTTTTTATATATTAAATACGCCATTAATTGTCTAAGTCTTCCCTTAATTAAATAAATCTCTTAATTTATTTAATTTCCTTTTGCATTTAATTTTCGACATTAAATAAATGAATTACATTTATTTATTTAATATGTCACTATCCTCTTAATTAAATAAATTGATTAATTTATTTAATTAATTAGTCTTATCTGCTAAATTAAATAATTAAATTTAATTATTTAATTGCCAATTAATATTCTTCTCATTTTAAATAAATTAAATTATTTAAAATGTCATCTCAATCTGAACTGTCAGTCCATTTTGATAAATAATTGAAAAAGATTATTTATTATCCCACAAAATCATTATTTTGAATTAATTTAATTCAAAATAGTAGCTAATCTTCTGAAAATCAAGTAATCGGGCAGATTCTTGATTTTCTAAATCGAATCTTTAGTTCAAATCTTATCTTCTTGATTTTTCAAATCTCACAAATCAGACAATTTTATCTTCTTGATTTTTTGAAAATATTTATTTCTTTAATTAATTTCCTCATTTATTCTCCACCGTTGATCCGATTATCTGAGATATTATTGTGACCATTCGATTAAGGATTTTTCCCTAACCCTAATTAGGGATTCTCAGATTTAATCTAGACCTCTCATTCTAGGTCTTTCATCTCATCCGTCCACTCAAAATGACATTTTCTATAAAATGGCATTTTCCTCTCACTTTTCGATTACACATAGACACGCTGACATTTTATACACTTTCACACTTGCATTCTTAGATTTATCATGGCATTTATTATAGTCATTTGATCAAGTCTTGGCATTTGTTTAGGCATAGACATTGAAAATTATAGTTATAGGCATGTAGGCATTTAGACATAGCATAAATCCTTCAAAGCTTGGTGTAGGACTTAGGCATTTGTAGATTTGCTCGCATGACGAATCTGAGGGAAACATCATCTAGCAAGCAAGAAGGTATTACAAAAGTGAATCATGAAAGTCTTGGCAATAAGGTATAATCATTTTGTATTTTACTTCCTTTTTGTTTTGTAAGATCTTTGGGTTTCATTGTCATTTATGATTTATTGCTAACACTCCTAATCAAACCTAAAAGAAATCCCTTGATTACATCAGCCAAAAGGGTATCCAAATCTATAAAAATATTTTTCAGGCCTGTATGGTGGGACTTATTCACCACTTGTGGCGAATCAGTCCACTTCTACTTTTTTGGAAGTTTGGGACCTGATTATGTTCCTCTAAGTTTTCTCTACTCTTTTTGACTAGTTTTCAGATCTAAAACTAAAATTTCCACATGTAGGTCTTCTCCAAGTTCCTCCAAGGCTTGATGACAACTTTGACAACTTTAGGGATTTGAAAAAATTTCTTCAACTTTGCTCCTTGAAAAATCTGCAACCTGGCCCTACAAATCACACATAAGAAGAGGGATAAATGTTGTGGGGTTAGTGAATATGGGTTTTCCTTGGTCAAACCCCTTGTTGGTAATTAAACCTTGAAATGAAAGCAAATATGAATGGAGAATGATGAATGGACAAATAGTAATGTTGCAACTCACCAAAACCTAGCATAAGGTGCTACAAATATGCTTGAAATGGTTGTAATGGATGTGGTTGACCCTTTCTTGAATGATGTTGATAATGCTTGAAACACTTCCTTGAATCATAAACTTTACATCACAATTGTTAGCACAATAACAAACAAGAAGAATGAAATCTTTAACATGATGATTGGCACTTGATGAATGCTCTAAAATTCTTGATAATCTTCCCTTGAAATTATCTTGAATGATCTTGTGAATGATTAATGACTTGTAAACATGATAGGTGATCTCTTGAATGGTAGATGTGAATATGAGTGAAAGAAACTTTTATTTATATCCAATTATGCAAGAATTCTCAAAATTACAACACTACAAGCCGACATCAGATCTAGGAGAATAAAATCCCACCAGAAATTTGAATTAAATTTAAATTTGGGCCACACGGGGCTCATTCACCCAAGGTGGCGAATGAGTCCCATCAGACATAATGTATGGGACCAAAAATGAAAAGTGCATTGAAATGTGTAAAATCTAGTTTAGGGAAAAAAGACCTAGGTGGGACCCATTCACCCAAGGTGGCGAATGAGTCTCAAACACTAAATTTGGGCCACACAAGCTAGGAACACCTAAATTATGATTGGTCAATGATTGGTATCGATATTATCCTTGAAAAGATGCAATAAATGAAGCTTGTGGATGCAAAATAGGGCCAATTAAAGCATAAGAAATCCTAATTATTAATGAAAATCCTAGATAAATATGAAAGTGTGTTACAATACTTTACAACACTCCAAATAAGGAAATATTAAGGTTTATTTTGATTAAAATTATGTTTATTATGCTTAGTTAATTAATAGAACCCTATAAAAGTTTGAAAGTTTGTTACAACACTTCACAACACTTTAGCAAGGCACCATTAAATTCCATTAGTTTATAAGGGCCCAAGACCTAATGTGAACTTGTTATCCACATTACATTACTAAATCAAGGCAACATTAAGCCAAAATCCACAATGAGATCCCAAATAAGTGCAATAATGCAAAGGGATACATTTTACTACACCAAAGTGATTATAGTAGGACATGGGTATATTTTTTAAAGAGTAAATTAGAAATTTTCAGTCAATTTAAAGAATTTAAAGCACTGGTTGAGTTGTAGACTGGAAATAAAATAAAATTTTTGAGGACTAATAATGGCAGTGAATTTTTCTCTAATGATTTTGATAGATTTTGTAAATATTGTGGTATTAATAAAAAAAGACAACTTCATATTCTCCACAAAAAAATGGAGTTGTAGAAAGAATGAAGAAGACACTGATGGAGAAGGCTAGGAGTATGTTAAGTGGTGTTGGTCTAGAACAAAGGTTTTGGGCTGAAACTATTGCCACTGCTTGTTACCTGATTAATAGGTCTCCTACATTAGCTCTTGTTGATAAGACACGTATAGAGGCATGGTCAGGCCACAAGCCTTCATTATGACATCTTAGAGCTTTTGGTTGTGAGGCATATGCATATGTGCCAAAGGAGAAGTGATCAAAGTTGGAGAACAAGGCTGTGAAATGTATCTTCATTGGATATAGTTATTGTGTAAAAGGATACAATCTTTGGGATCTTGTTGTAGAGAGGGTAATATATAGTAGAAGTGTTATTTTTAGAGAAACTAATCCTTCTTATGTTACATTGCATCCAAAACAAAGTAAATAGGAAGATGTGATACAATTTCCTTCTACACCTAAGAAAGTTGAATCGAGGCCCATGGATATACTGTAAGAAGTTGAGGAGAGCTCATCTAGCTCTGAATCTTCAAAAGAGGAGGAAGAACCTCCAACTCAGCTTGTTCATAGGTCTACAAGGCATAGAAAACCACTTAAAAGGTATTCACCTAATGATTGCAGATGTATTTTTTCTTTAAATACTAACATGGATGAACCCAAATCAGTAGAAGAGGCAGTAGGTATGGATGATGCAAAATATTGGAAGTTTTCTATGGATGAAGAAATGACAACTTTAAAAAAGAATGATACATGGGATCTTGTACCATTGCTTGAAGGATAAAAACCTATTGGTTGCAAATGGGTGTTCAAGAAAAAGATTGGTTTTGATTGAAGTATTGAGAAATACAAAGAAAGGTTGGTTACAAAAGGTTACTGTCAAGTTGAGGGTGTTGATTATGGTGATATATTTTCTTGTGTTACAAAATTGACATCCATTAGATTTTTTCTTTCTATTGTTGCTACTTGTGATTTAGAGGTTGAGCAAATGGACGTGAAATCTACTTTCCTTCATGGTGACTTGGAGGAGGATATTTATATGACACAACCAAAGCACTACGTGGTGAAAAATAAAAGTAAATTGGTTTTCAAATTGAAGAAATATTTGTATGGTTTAAAATAGAGTCATTGGATGTGGTACTAGAAATTTGATACATATGTGTTGAGTTTTGTATTTGAGTGTTCTAAATTAGATCATTGTGTTTATTATAAAACTAATGATGATCATTTTCTATTTATTGTATTATATGTTGATGATATGTTATTCATTGGTAAAGGGAAATGTATGATTTTAGAACTAAAATCTCAACTTGCTGCTAAGTTTGAAATGAAATATCTTGTTGCAACTAAACACATTCTTGGGATGGAAATTAGAAGAGATAGAGTGAATATAAAGCTATAGCTTGGCCAAACTAAGTATGTTAATTCAATTTTACAAAGGTTTGATATGTAGGATTGTAGACCATTGTGTGTTCCTATTTCGGCTGGAACAAAGTTATCTATTTCAGATTGTCCAACATCCCCTCTAGAGATGGAAGATATGAGCAAAGTATCTTACTAGAGTGTAGTTGGAAGTTTGATGTACATGCTATGGTTTGTACTAGACTAGACATTTCCCAAGTAGTGGGAGTTCTTTCTAGATACATGTTTAATTCTGGTAGAGTTCATTGGGATGCAGTTAAAAGAGTCTTTAGATATTTGTGCAATACCTCAGATTATTACTTATGTTAACATAGTAATATGCCTGAAGATGAGATTTCCCTTGATATTCATTGTTATGTGGATTCAGAATGGGCAGGTGATGTTGATAGCAGAAGATCACTAGTACTAATGTGTTTATGTTATTTTATGGTGCAATTAGTTGAATGAGTAAGTGATAGGTAGTGGTTGCTTTGTCCACTACTGAAATAGAGTACATGGAAACTACTCATGCTTGTAAAGAAGAAATTTGGCTTAATATATTATTTTTAGATATTGGAATAAAAAAGGTGCAGTGACAATTTATTGTGACAGTCAAAGTGTTATATCTCTAGCCAAGAACCCAACATTTCATGCCAGGACCAAGCACACTAATGTACAATATAATTTTGTTAGAGATATGATCAAAGATGGTAGGGTGAAGCTAGTTAAGGTAGAGACTTTTATGAATGTTGTTGATTCTTTAACTTAGCCTGTGAGCACAAATAAATTTAGACAGTGTTTAGAGAATATGGGCCTTTTGGCCCCTAGCAATTAAGAGATGATAAAGACACTCTTCTATTGTCCTTGCAAGGTGCTTGAAAAGTGGGAGATTGTTGAGAAAATGTGTCTCAACGTTGTAATTATTATTGATACATAAGGTACTATTTAGCTAATGATGACAGGTGGTGTGGGGGCATCCCCCCTCCCCACGAGGGGTCCAAGGGGATCATCCCTCTGGATGGGGTCCAAGCTTAGTGCGACCTAGTGAGGGCTTGGGGACAACACCCCTAAAAGGAAAAAAATATTTATATTTTATTATTGTAAATCTAGGCCATTCATTATTATGTATCATATCTGATGAGTGATATTTTATTAGCTCAAATTTCCCTAGAAGACAACCCTATTTTATGAGGGAACTATATTATCACAATTTATTGCAATGTATTATGAGAGCCTAATAATAGTTGTGTTTCCTTTGGATATGTGAGTTGTGATACTCCTGTGAGAAGATTGCTATGCAAGTATATTGTAATCTTTGTGATTTTTGAATAGTATATTGGGTCACTTTTGGAGTGCAGGGTTTTTCTCCCCAAAGGGCTTTCCCCATGTAAATAATTTTGTTGTGGTATGCATGATATTTGTGTTTATTTCTATTTAAGTTTCTATAACTATTAAATATCTATAAATTTTTTGCATCATTCTCCTCTCAAGATTAGTGTAGGAAGTTGTTTCACTACTTTAGCTTCCATAATAGTATGAACCAACACAACCAGTTTTTTTAGAATATCAATCCTTGATTGGAGTAATGTATTAACATCTCCACACAATAGACAATTCTCTTGACCTCTTATATAGGTTAAGTGATATAAAAAATCTCTTAACTTTATTTGGTATTCTCTCCATGCTGCATGAAATGAACAATCTTATGAAAAAATCCCAAGAAAAACTATGTATATTCATGAATATACTAAACTACGTAGAATGACATGCAATACCCTCAATAATATATATCTATTAGATTATCCATTTCAAAGTCCAAAATTTATAAGTTGATAGTTAATTACAAATTTGAATAATCGTAAAAATTATTTGTAGTTTAATGCAAGAAGAGAGTTATGTGTCTTTGTACATGGATTTGAGATACCAATGCACTATTGTACGATGGCCAGGTGCTCTAGACCAAAGAAGTACCTATTACAAAGGAAGTTTTTAACAATATTGTTAAATCTACAAGTGGTATTTAAAATCTATTGCAGAATATATTCCCTCAGAGATTCTTGAATAATTCCTTCAAGATGAAATAAAAGTGATGCCATGTCTATTGTGTATCCTCAATTTTGGATCCCATGCAACTGTTAGAACCCATAATTTTTTCATAAAAAATTAATTACCTTGGTTGAACACTTTTTGAAAAGTTTTAAAGAATATAATTAACAAAAAATCAAAGGAATTATAAATGAATCTAAACTTAGAGAAAAATATTCCTATTTTGCAACAAGTATGATTGACTAGTTTGACTCCATGGAGAATTCCATGCAAGAGAGATTGATAACAATTGTTTGTCAAGATTTGGTTAGAGTGAAATATTACATGATTCATTATCAAAATATTTCAAACTTGTTGATTTATGCCAAATAATGATATTGCAGTTAGTGGAGGATGACAGAGTTTCTAGTGCAATGGGGTTTTTGAAATAAAAAATAAGAAAAAAACTAGACAAGTATTTGGAAAATTACTTGAGGCTATATACAACTAGGTACAATATCAAAAGTTTTAATTTTGAAAAGGAACTCACAATATAGAAGTCCATATATGAAAGAAGAGGGTTGTGCAACACTTCAAACATTAGTGGAAATGGCACAAATAACAATGACATAATGAATGTTGAACTTGTAGTTAAGCAGACGCACGAAAGGTGAAGAAAAAAAAGAACAAATTGAGAGTCAAGATGAATCTCAATCTCATTGTCAAAGTGATGACTAGGAGGTGAATTGGTAAATGCAAGGGATTTAATAGTTTTTAAGTATTTATTCTACATTTGGTGAATCATGTTTCAAATTTTCATTGATGACATTTAATATTGTATTCCATAAAATTATGAATTAGATTGAATAAGTTAACATACTACTATTCTCCACTGTTCCAAATTTCTAATGTAGAATCTAGATTCAAAATTTTAACTGTTGTCTAGGGATTTAACAGTTTGTAGGAATTTAAATTTTATATTGCATTTTATATTCCAAATTATAGTTGATGATATTTTATATTGTATTCCATGAAATTATGAATTGGATTTGAACAAATTAACATATTATTAATAATTTCATATTTTAATTGTGTCATACTGATAAGTGACAAGTTGTGGTTGCATTTTCCACTACTAAAGAAAAGTATATGGCAGCTACTCGTGCTTATAAATAAGCCATTTGGCTTAAGATACTATGTTCAAATATTGGAATAAAACAAGGTGCAATGGCAATTTATTGTGATAGTCAGAGTGTGATATGTCTAGCTAGGAACCCAAAATTTCATGTCAAGACCAAGCACATTGATGCATATTATCATTTTGTTAGAGATATGGTCGAAGATGGTAGGGTGAAGCTAGTTAAGGTAGAGACTTTGATGAATGTTGATTCTTTAACTAAGCCAGTGAGCATAGAGAAATTCATATGGTGTTTAGAGACTTTGGGATTTTCAAACCCTAGCAATTAAGAGATGATGATGACACCCTTATGTTGTCCTTGCAAGGTGTTTGACAAGTACAAGATTTGTTGAGAAAATGTCTCAACCTTGCAATTAATGTTGATACATAAGGTATTGTTCAGCTGATGATGACGGGGGGCCATGGGGGGATCCCCCCATGAGGGGTCCAAGGGGATCATCCCCTCCGTTGGGGTCTAGGGGAACCATGCCCTGGTGGGGGCTCAAAGGTAGCACCCCTGAAAGGAAAATTTTATTTATATTTTATTATTATAAATTTAGACCATTCATCATTATGTCTCTTATATGATGACCAATATTTTATTATCTTGATTTTCCCTATAAGGTAACCCTATTTTATGAGGGCATTGTATTATGGTTGTGTATTGCAATGTATTTTGAGAGTGTGATAATAGTTGTGTTGCCTCTAGATATTTGAGTGGTGATACTCCTGTGAGAAGCTTGCTCTGCAAGTATATTGTAATATTTGTGATTTTTGAATAATATATTCGGTGACTTTTAGAGTGTGGGAATTTTCTACCGAAATGTTTTTCCCCATGTAAATCACTGTGTTGTGGTATGCATGTTATTTTTGTTTAATTTTCTATAACTGTTAAAGATTTGTAGAAGTTTTTAATTATTCTCCTCTCAATATTAGTGTAGGAAGTTATTTTGCTACCTTAGCTTCCCTACATCTCCTACAAAAGACCAAGAGACAATGAAAAAAATCTTGTCACAACTCCTAAGATAAAGCAAGTTTACAAAGTTAAAGAGAAAGTGGTTGAACAACCTCCCATGGTTCCTTCCATTCCTTCCCTCAAGGAGGAAAATAAAATTTTGATAACCTGCTCCTACACAAATGCAACTTGACAATCGTACTAAAAGAAACAAAAATTCTAGGGAGCATAGGAATAGACATCATGCTCTTTCTTGAAGGCTAAATGAAGAAACAAACAATGAAAATTAGCATTCAAACTTGACTAAAGCAATACACGATGAGTTTCCCTCCCCGCAACAAAAATATCTCATACCACAATTGCAACAAGAGCTAAATCCTTCCTTGGACATTATCATTCAACCTCCCATTGTGCTTAACTTGGATGATGATGATGAGGTTGCTAAAATTTATGAAGAAATGGATAATGAATTGAATAAATTATTTTCCTCTTTTATGAGCTTAATGATAACTCTCCTAAGAAGAGTGTTGAAATTGGTAATGACCTTAGATTGACACTTGCTACTGTTCATTTGGCTAGTTGTTTGCCTTATGTATACAATGAACATGATTGGGATGTGCACGACCTGCTATATGTTGAATCACATGTGCCTTACTAGTCTTTTGCATTGCTTTCTTTTTTTCATGTTTTTGTATGTGATTGCATGTGCGTAATGTGATCCCCTATACTGCTCTATTTAATGTATCTCTCTCTTTGTGACATTTCTCTTTTTGTAGCTACATTTTTTCCTATGTTGTATATCATTTCTCTTGTTTTTTCCTTTTTGGGATGACACAAGGCATTGAGACATGCATGTCTCTTCCATGTTGACCCAAAATCATTTTCTTTATCTTTTCTTTGACTTGTGTTTTCCTTTTGGGGATGATGCAAAACGTTGAGATATTCATGTCTCTTCCATGTTTAATTGAAAGGATTTTCTTTTTTTTCACTCTCTTTGTGTCATTCTTCTTGTTCCATGAGTATTTGGGGAATGACAACACTTTCGAGTTCTCTAAAAAAATTGTAGTACGAACATATTGACCCCAAATCTATGGATCCCTTATGTGTTTTGGGATTTGATTTTGGGGGCAACCCCTTTTCATGACATAGCTTTATTTGGAAAAATATGACTTGGCATAGGGCTTTCCAAGTTAGCTCTCATGCCATCTTTATTGTTAGCATCTTATCATTTGCTACTTTAAAGTAACTGCTCACAACATGGTGTTTAACAATTTATTTAAAGTGGGGGCATACATTGACATTATTATTTTTAATTTCATGGTTCATTCTATAGTCTTCTTACTTCATGTGATGTATCTTTCACTTTGTGGTGACATTGCATTTGATGTCCCTCAAGAGTGTGATTTCTCTTTGTTGGTTGTTTTTCATGAACCAATCAGTTCCCACCAATTACCTATGAGCTTGCCAGACTCAATTCTTGAATACTTGTAAGATAGCTGGCCAACAAATGAGATGTATCACTAATGCTTCTTCTCCTACACTTAAGGATTTGTAAAACCTAGGATGGTAATCCCACAATGTATATCCTATGACTCTTCTAAATAATTAACAAATACATTGCATAACAAAGCAGATGTATTCCTATCAGTAGCTAAATAGATGAAATCCTTCAAGAAATTGGAATTTCCTTGAGAGAATTGCACATCTAAAGCCAAGAATACAAGGCAATAATAACTATAAAAACTGATAGATTGATTTAAAAATTATTTATAAAATATGTTCTCAAATTGGATGACCAAAACCGTAAGAAATGCTTATAAGAATTGAGATCAGTGCCATATCTATGGGATAGGAGTCAAAGAAAATTGAAACTGTAAGGTAAATTTAATCGTAAACATCCATGATCTATGTGGGGTTGCTTTGCAATTCAAAAATCAATAATCTAATTCTAAGAATAATTATCAGATCCAATTATCCTGCATATGAATTTATGATTTGATCAAAGAATTTTAACTGACCCTTTGAATCAGAGCTAAAATCAAAGCATACATCAAAGAATAATAACCTGAAGATTAATGAAATGATCTTTGATCATAGTTTTCATTAATAATTCAAATATAGAGTAAAGTTGGAGATACTATTGACTTCAATAACTTGCATTATCATTCAGATATGCTCAGGAACCATGCATTTGAAAAAATTACGAACTAGACTCAAAGCTTAAGATAAAGACTTCAAACATATTCACTCTATGTTTACCATTTGCACAATTTAGATCTAGAATTCAACAAGAGACTCACACTAATGGCCCTAAATTCCATTTTATAGAATAAGGGAGATAAAACAAGATTCAAGACAAGAGTACACATGTCACATCCTAATTGGACCGCTACAAAGCATATTCCCTATTTCAGTTATATTTGCACTTTCAATTGGAGGGAATACATATGAGACAAATATTATTTCCATTTGCTAAAGAAGATAGAGCCGCCTTACAAAAGGAACTTCTTCATATTATAACAACTTTATGGTTCCTTCTTTGTCAATCCAAAATTAGCCACATCCACGTCAGGTCAGTAGAAAAGTATAAAGCAACAAAAATGAGTGATTAATTTATCCAGGTCATCACTCATGTCATCAACCTTTCTAATAAGAATAAAAAAATATTTTGTAATACCTTAACCAAAGTCTAATCTATACATTTTCCAAGCTATGTATTGTTCTTCTTCTATCCATTACTCTTCAAATTCCTAATCATTTGATACACAAACCTATTCAATGAACTTCTCCAGCCATGAATTATACTCCTCATCTATGGGCCATTATGTACTCAACAAACTCTACACCTTTTCATCATGTTGTGTGTGCATCAATCAATGATCTAGCCTCCCTGACAAATATTTCCATCTTTGTTTCAACTCCAACCATGTTTTCTATATGTGAATTTAACCTGGAGTAATCAATTTCACTTAGCACACTTTTAGCATGAGGCAACCACTCTTCCAATTCATGTTTCCACTTGGAAAATTCCATCGATTCTCCCTTCTCAAATATTGTTTGTGTACCTTGTGCTTCCATATCTCTAAACATCTTCAATTTGTTACCAAGATGCATCCCTAATTTCCCATGGAAAGTAGTTATCTCACTGATCATATCAATGGTCTTCAATATCTCAGGAATGTTGGTGGGGACCTCCAGATGTTCATTAGCTTTGGACATTATTCCCTTTAGGGTTCCTGCTCTAGTACTCCACTAAATTCACTTATCTTGGAAAAATTTCTGAACCCGTGAGTATTTGATGTTAGGATCATGAATACTCCTATAAGTTCCCACACATCATCAACCTTGTCGACCAATTTGGTCACTCTATGTTTTAGCACATCATCAAAAATATTATTGGCTAATTTGATGGTATCCAATTTAGCTTCCTTTTTCTATTCCATTTTTTGCTTTTAAGGCTTGATTCAAATTTTGAATCCTGAGGGACAAAGTTTCCCTATCTTGAGTGGACATATCTGAAATAGAACTAGTTGGGGATGGAAAACCTCTCTGTGTAGTAGCCAATACTTTGTTGTGCTCATCCATCAGCTTGTTGTATCTATCCAACAACTTCTAGTAATTGGCCTATGTGATTTGTGTAGTGTCCATGATCAACATTGCAACATGCATTGTTAATTGTGCAACTACAGTAGTTGTCATCTTTGTTGCTCTCTTAACATTCACTGCTCTAATTTCCTTCTCCAAAAATTGTACAACACTAGGTTTTCCTGTGTTAGGAGCCATAGACCAAACAACCAATGTATGCAATTAAGAGCTGAAACCTAAACCAAAGATCTTGTTGTCAAAGGCCTCCTTAGAAACAGAGACATCAAGGTCCTTTCTAACTGTGTCTAATGCAATGGCAGATGAAATATCACAACTAGGTAGTAAAAGTGCACCACTTCCCTATACTAGTGCTCTTTCCTCTTCTAATGGAATATTAGCTATTTCTTCTCTTATTATGTTTTCACTTTTAACATGGATGAAAAATTCTCTAAATTCCTTGGTCTTGATGAAGACATCATCACACAAACTTAGCACAAGATTTTATCCTGACATCATCATCTTCGAGTTTATCATATACCCATTTCATAACCCTACTAGGTGGAACCACAATGTTTAGTGCATCAATTTTGTCTTTAGTGAAATCTTGATCCACTTATTGCCTCAATGGTTTATGTTGACCAGAAGCCTCTGGGAGATGAGTCTCTTCCATATGCTCACTTTCTGGATAATCCACTAGTGGGGCCACAACAGGCCGTCTACTAGTCTTTGATTTCACATGAGTGCTTGGAGTGAAAGATTGAGCTAGTTGACTTCTTATCTAAGTATCATGATTTTCTTTAGCAACATTAGCTTCAATCTTAGTTTGCTTCATCTTTTCAAAGAAACTCCCATCACTAAAATCACCCAACATCATTTTTTCCTTTGCAAATTTATCTTTCACTTCTGAATAAGGACATACATATAGAGGGTTATCATTTCTTATTTTGTCCTCTATGGCACATATCTTCCTCGATGCATCTTTTTTGGCACTGAATTCTTCATCTGTAGATAAGTTCCTAATGAAATACTCTTGAAAATAGAACTGATGATCAATTGTTCCCAGTGACCTAAGTCTTCTTTGAGCTGAGATGACCCCTTCAGGATCACTAATCCTTCAGACTTCCTGGTGCAACCTATAATTACTTAGGAGGGAACCAAAATTCTCAATGCCCTCTTTTGAAGTTTAAGTGAAATAAGCAAATTCCACATTAGGATTCACAAGAGAAGTGTTCCTCTAACCTCTAAAATACTCTTTATCCATGGAATCCATTTTCCACATTACTTCCATGAAATATTCTCTATCTGAGACACAAATGGGTAGAACTTGTGAGGTGGCACTAGAGTTCCATATATCCTAACTGTAGTGTGATTTATATGCAGATACCAATATCCCTATTTGAATTGGTACTTGATGTCCTTTTCATGTTCTAGTGGCCTTATCATCTCCTTGACACCTTGTGGAACCGTTTGTACAGGTTTCAAACCAAGTTGTTCAAGTACCAAGAATTTAAAAATATTACAAAACATGTTATAATTAGAATGCCAACAATGCACATCCCAGATATGCATCCACATCTCAGATATGCATCCACATCGTCATTGGAAACTCATTGTACTTATCATCAAACTCTCTGAAATTAATATAGTTCCTCATCAACTTCCTACTCTTCCATAGAAATAAGTGCATCAATAGAGAGTAATGCCCACAAGATAGAGGAAAAGTGTCATCTTTCAACTTTACTAGGTCTTCATGCAAATGTTAAGCAATGTAAGTGGTATAGTCCAAAGCCCTGTTCTAGTATTTGTGTTGAATATCCATTTCCATAGTCATCAAGGCTATGTCCATCTTAATGTCATACTCTTTATGCAAGACCTAACAAATAACATAATAAGTACTCTTGAAATAGTCCTCAAAATCAACACAATCAAAAGTTTCCACCGAAGAAGCTGAAAAGGTTTGACCATTCTTCTTCAAGTCGTGCCTCCTGTGAATAGGCGCTACACCCCTTCTATACCAGACCTTATTCTACTCATATTCATTGTACAATTTGTAGAAGTTAACAAGCTTAGAGGTAGATGGGATCAACTGGAATGCATCCATTATCTGACTCGCAAAGATATTTAACATGGGGAAAAAGTTAGGAAACATTTTAATTATGTTGTCACTTGGGTCACAGTAGTTGGCTAGTGCCAACATCAAGTCTACTTCTACAAATACATTTGGGAACACCAATTTTCCTATGTCACATGCCCATATGTTGCAGATAGGATGGATGACTCTTCTCCATTTAAAGAAATAGTAGAATAGGTCCCAACCGCTTTGTGGCACCACAATATCACAGATTCTAGAGGTGACATCCTCAAAATGAGGAGTGAAAATACCCTCACCAATCTTTCTCTTCCCTACCTTCTTGTAAATTTCTTGTTCAGGGTCCTGAGGGGGTTCTTCCATAAACCCAGGATGATCCTTTTTTAACAGTCCTTTGTCATTTGGGTGTACTTTCTTCATCAAGTTGAGGCTGGTTGCTAGGAGGTTTAGGTTTTCTCACATGCTTCTAAAAAGGTTTTCTATTAGTTCTACCTCTAGAGCCACTAAAATGACTCATTTTTACTTGACAACGAAGCTAGGTTTTTTTAAGATAATGAAAAAATCACCTTCAAGAACTGAAAACTATAGGATTTTCTAAGAAGCCAATAATCATATTCCCTTTTACCACAGAACCTCACCAACACTAGTTTCACTTTATCTTAACTAGCCAAAATTATCTCATTCAGACAACCCAAACCCCACTATCTATACCATTTCCATACTACCTAGAAAACAAGCTAACTCGAGAGCTAGAAAGGTCTACTTACCTGCAAATGGACTAGATGCTCTTCAGTATTGGCTCTATGCAATGATTTGGTCTTACTACTTCTCAACTCAACCAACTCTTATGTGTGTGCCAATTACAATTACTCAAAGGAGATACCAGACAACGTCTTTAATATACCAACGGTTAAGTGCATTGCACCATTAATGTTTGATGGATTGTTCGGTCGAGAGAAATGATGGATAGTCATTCTAGTTGGAATCCCAACCATTGATCATCTAGTTTTAAAACATGATCAAAGATCACCTTTTACCATTGCTCATGCTTTTAACAAGTATGATTTAAAGTAGTGAAAGGATCCTTATAACATGCCACATAGTCATTTCATAGTACATGAAAGGAATCAGCCCCTTTTCGTTCATCACAGAAGAATGGAAGAAATATTGAAAAGTTTTGGCGATGGAATCTCCCTTTGACGCATTCAAGTGACCCGAACCATCAATCATTGTAGAAGTGATCATGCTGTTGAAAATAATTTTGGCGATGGGAAAAAACAATGATACAACATGAGCTCGACATGTGGCTACCATATCGCTCAATCCCTCCTTTGATCGCTCATTGTAAAAACTACAAGAACCTTCAAATCCTTTTGATGATGGGTGATACAATGCATTTCCACACTCATTTCACATTGTAGTAATGGGGTTGTGGGTTGAAAATACTTTGGTAATGAGTGATATAAAATAAATGTGTAGCTCATTGCTTATCGCAGTAAACAACCCCTCGATGAAAGTGACTCCAACGATGGGCAATCTTAAGTGAATAAAAGACCCATGTGCTAATAAGATGTTTACAAAGAGAAGGGGCCACAACTAGGACAATGGGACTTAACCCTTGAAGCAAATGCATACTTTAGGAATTTTACAAAAATACTTTAGCCCGACCTTAGGCAACATTAAAGTGACGATGAAAGACTAGACAACCAATAGACCTAAGTTGCAGGGCCAATAAAAGGATGTATTTGATGGATTAAATTATAACTTGAAAGACTGAAAGTTAGGTAAAGTAGGTCCACAAAGGATTAGAATGCCCAAGCTCTAAGATGCAAGAAAATGGGAACAAGGTTACATAGTTAAAACCCTAAACCTCACCCATGGACATAGATTCAATAGATCACAACAAGGTGTAGAACGAGATCAAAATTTTGAAATTTTAGGAACTCTATCAGTGGCTCATGCTTGGGGATGCATACCCCTAGTGGATATGGTGAGAAATAGATCTCTTGGTGAAGTAAACCAACACAGAGGAATCCAAAAGGAAAACTAGGAGCTTGCCTAGACAAGGTAAGAAAACACAGTAGAAAATAAACACACAAAACCTATGTACAACATTTACAAAAATATACAACGTACATTGGAAAATCAACCTACTTCATGAGAAATAAGACTTCTGGAACTATCCATGTACTGGCAGTTTCAGAAGCTCACCTGTTAAGGACTACAAGAAATAATTATCTTCCCTATGCATATCGGCAATCAGATATGGCTTGAGCCATAGAGGATCAAACTTTCCATGTTTCCCCTTATCTTCCATCCTTGCATTCCACATTAGGACCATGCATCTGACTTCAAACTTCCTTTCAATGGACCTCTTATCATACAGGTGTTTAACTTCAATCTGTAGCCTCTCATTTCATTTATGAGCTTCTCTTCTAGTTTCATCAAGCTCAATTAACTCATCCATCATGTGTTGTATCTCATCAAAAATGTCAGTATCATATTCTTGGACAAGTTTATACATCTTTATCAAGTTTTTATGGGGTATTATTCCTTCCACCCCATATACCAAATTAAAAGGTGACTACCCAATGACCATTTTGAATGTAGTCCTATCTGCGCATAATGCAAGTTGTAGTTGTAAATCCCATGCCTTCTTGTTTTTCTCAATCACCCATTTGATGATCTTCATCAAGGTCTTATTACTTAACTCTTCCTATCCATTCCATTGAGGGTAATACAAAGATGAATAAGAAAAATATATACCATGTTGATTGTAGAAATAAGGAAATTCTTTAGACCTAAAGCACATGGCATTGTCTAATATTATTATTTCTGGGACTCAAATCTACTTAACATGTTACTCATCAAGAAATCAATCACTACTTTTCTTGTTGCTCTTCTGGTGGGAATCTCCTCCACCTATTTTGTAAAGTAGTCTATAGCAACAAGGATCCAAGAATGATCCTCGCTTGAATTCTTTGAAATTTCTCCAATGAAATCAATGCCCCATTGTTGGAAAGGTGCCTCGGCTGAAACCGGCCTAAGAGGAAAATTACTAGAAATTTTTAGCTTACCAGTAAACCTTTGGAAAGCATCACACTTCTTGACAAACCTATGGGCATCTTTGAACATGGTTTGCCACTAGTATCCTACCCTCAGTATTTTGTAAATAGTTGTTTAGCCATGTAATGACCTCCACATTTTCCCTTATGTATTTCAATCAAAAGGTCTTCAACTTGATCACCATACACACATATAAGCAATACACCTTGTGGACTTCTCCACCAGAGTTCACCATCAATAATGACATACTTGATAGGCTACAGTTTCAAAGTCCTTCTCTCATTCTTAGGCATACCTTCCAGACATTGCATGGTTTGTAGATATTACACAATCCTTTTGTACCATCCATAGGTCTACATGTCACATATGGGTGCAACATTTTCATGTTCAACTTGATTAATTTGGTTGGCTTCTAGATTGGTCTCAGCCATCAACTTGGCCAGACCTTGACCCCTTACCAACTTTGTAATTTGGAGATCAATGTTGAACTCTTGGATCCTATTGATCCATCTACATCTCCGATCTAAGGTTTCCTAATGGGTGAAAATATCTTTAACTATTGTACTTGGAACATAAGCTACCACAGTTGCTCCAATTAGATATGGTCAGAAATTTTTAACAGCCTTTACTAGGGCATTAGCTTGCTTTTCTGTGGCATCATACTTGATTTCAACAGTCTGTAATGACTTTCTAAAGAAAGTAATAGGCTACTTAAATCCTTCGTCATTTTTTTATAGCAATACCCCTACCACTATATGAAATGAAGCAAAGCTGAACAATTGAAATGGTTTTTCATAATCAAGAGACTTGAGGACACACACCTCCTTGATTGCATTCTTTATGGTGTGAAAATATTTAGTACATTCCTCTATCCATACAACCTTTTCTCCTTTCTTCAACATTCTAGAAATGGGTCGGACGATTTCAGAAAAATTGGTAACAAACCTTCTTACAAAGTTAATTTTCCCAAAAAAGAATTGAATTCCTTTCACATTTCTAGGTTGTGAGATTCTATCTATAGCTGCTACTCATTCAGGATTGATTCTAACTCCATCTTTTGAGAAAATATGCCCCAACAGTTTTCCTTCTTTAACTCCAAAAGCACATTTCTTAGGATTCAAAGAGATCTCATATTCGAAAGCTTTGATGAAGATCTTCTCTAGGTGAGAAAAATGATCCTCCTCTTTCATACTATGAAAAATCAGATCATCCTGGTATATGGCAAGGAAGAGATCAACACAATCTGCAAAGGCCACATCCCTAGCTCTTTGGAATGTTGTGCTAGCATTAATCAAGTTGAATGACATTCTTACATGAACATATGTCCCCCATGGTGTAGTAAAGGAAGTTTTGTACTATTCAAATTTTGTCACCATAACCTAGTTATTTCCTGAGAACCTATCCATCATTGAAAGTAGTTTACATCTTGTAACCTTTTACAACATGGACTCCATGTTAGGCAAAGGATAATTATCGTTCATAGATTCCACATTCAAATTCTTGGAATCTATGCATAGCCTAATATACCATTCTTTTTTCTGATAGGAACCGAATTTGAAACCCCTGATGAATGCTTGATTGGCTTGATAATCCCAGGATCTTTCAACTTTGTAAGCTCTTCTTGCATCTTTGGCTACAAAGTAGGATTTATCAGCCTCTATTTTTTTTGAAAGGCTTTGTATCAGGTTTCAAAGGAATTTCATGTTGGAACAAATCTTCCTTATAAGCCTTTAGATCATCATATTACCATGCAAATACATGCATGCATTTCCTCAATAGGGTAATTAACATAGTCCTCACATGGGGCTTCATCTTCTTGCCAATGTACACCTTTTTGGGTGCATTATCTATCCCAAGATTTATCTCTTCTAAATCTTTTTTTATGGGAATATGCTTGCTTAACATTTGACTTGTTAGGGCCATCAAAGACCCTCTCTAGTGCGACCGGTCCTTTGGGAATCTTTTTTTTTTAATTGAATGACCTCATTCCCAAATAAATTCTCTTTTCCATCAACCTCAACCACTAATGAGCCTAAATCGATCTCTTGGCTTTCATATTTATCAATGCATTGCAGGAATCTCAAAATATCATTGTCATCATCAAACACTTGCTAGTTGCAAATGTTGTTAGGAACTACTTCTATTCTTTAAACACCATCAAAGGTAACATCATCTAATTTGACAATGATATTAGCTAACAAGTCTACCCTGAATTTCTCCCCCCTCTATCCAATCTATGCCAAAAGCATCAAATGCCTCAATATTGTCCCAATTTGCATTTATGTATTGCCTAAGCCTTTTATCTTTAGCAAAAAATCTTAACCTAACCTAAGAAAATACTAACTCAGAATTCCCAAGTACTTTTAACAACTTAACGCCATGTTTGGAAGCTAATTTCAACCCAAGTAAGAGAGCCTCGTACTCAACAACATTATTTGTACAATAAAATTGTAGCAAGAAAGAGTACTTAAAGGTTTTACCTTGTGGAGAGATGAGAATAACCCCTACACCTGAACCCTCCCTGGAACAAGCTCCATCAAAGTACATGGTATAGAGAGCTTCTTTTGGTGATGTATCCAAGACCTCCTTGTCAATTAGTGTAGGTTGTACTTCTTCTTCTTGTTTTAATTCTTCAATAGGGAAAGTGTCTAAGCCTGTATCTAAAAAGTTAATTATTTTTGGTTCTTTAGGCTACTCTACATATTCAATCATGTGGCAAACCCTTAGTTCTCTTGCAATCTTAACATCCTTTTGATCAATTGAAAACATTGCAATGACAAGTCACATTGAATACTCCCACCCATGGACACACTCCAGTGTCTAGACAATAACATCCCATAAGTTGGTGTAATGTCCACCACTATGATACTCATAAACAACTCCTTCTCAGGGAGGGCTACCAATTTATATGGAACTTTATTGATTACTCCTATAATAGATACTTCCCTTGAGTCCATAGCATAGCATTTCCCATAAGTACTATCAACTTTCAAGCCAATTTCTTCCATGATTTTCACTAGAATTACATTATTCGAGGCCCCTAAATCTATCATGCAATTTCTAAGCAACTTGTCATCAATGGTCAGGCTTAGAAAAATGGATTGACTTGGCTTGGATTGATAGTAAAAGTGGTTCTCAAATACACTTTAGGATTTCCATTGATCACCGCTTTGACTTCAACATTCTTTTCTTGATTTCTGCTTGATTCAGTTTGATCAACAACCACTTTATCCTTACTACCCATAGAAATACTGTTAATGAGAGCAATTGTATTATTCTTATGCTCATCTATTCTCATCATTTCTAAAAATGGAATTGTAACTTTAACATGAGATAATACTTGAAACATAGCTATAGGAGAATAATTTGGTATCTCAAGGAGTATAAATTTCGTAGGAATTACCTTCTCACCTTGTCTTTTGGCCTTTTCAACACCAGATTTCACATCTTTGGCTTTCCCAACCTGAGGAGAAATTTCACCATCAGTTTTCACCTTAGGGTCCTTTTTAGCCCAAATTCTTATCTCTTTACCATCCTTTGGTTTTGTCTCTTTTTTCTTATTTTTTGCTTTAGTTCCTTTGTTTTATGCATTTTTCTCCTTGATAAACATGCTACGAGGGCTGCCCTGATTACAACTTATAGTTCTATTCCTCAAATGATACTCACTCCTTGCCCGAGAAGCCAATACAATTGTGTATTTTTCAATTTCCTCATTTGAGGGTCTCCTCAAGGAAACATTATCCAACTTAAGAGTGTAGACAGTGCAATCATTCTCTCTTTCTTCATCTAAAAACACTTGTTGATGGTAAGAGATCGCCTCCTACCTTTGAATATCCACACCACTTCTACTAGGTTCATCATCTGAGGAGTATTCATCACAAGCTAAATATGATTTGGTCATAAGCACATTCACAATTCCTTCCTACTCATGAGGAGAATCATAAGCTCCTTGATCCTTTGGTAATTCCTCTATTGACCTAGCAACAACACATTGTTGTGTACAGTGAGGCATTTGACATACTCCACACCAAGGAAAGTCTTTGGTAATATTTGTGGAATTTTTTTACAAAGGATTAGGTGTACCTTGGACATTCTTCTGATTATTGTTGATTGGATTCCCATTGTCTAGTTAGTATGATAGGGATAGTCCTGTAATCTTGTAGGCCTTTTATTTCTTTAGAACTGTGGCTCATCATTCTTGGCTGCCTTCTACAACAAACTAAGGACCTAGTCTAATTTCTCATCAGGGGCATCAACTTTACCTACCTTTTTGTTTTGATCTCTTGGGTTCTTCAAAGGTTTGGTATCATCCCTTCTTCCCACTTTACCTGATGCTTTCTTGTCATTTTCAATATTGACTGCCATTTTATAGGCTTCTCTTAGGTGCTGTGGATTCTTATCTCTAAGTAGATAGCACATTTTCAAATCATATGCATTACAAGACACAACTAGACATGCATTTTCATTGAGTCTGAGATAAGAAAGGACTTTATACATTGCCTTTTGGAACCTTGCATTGAACTCAGTTTCCATCTTATTGTACCCCTTTGTGATATTGTTAAAATCATTCAACCTAAACCGTGGATCGGTTTGGTCTCCATACTGCTCACTGAAGATTCGATAGAATGAATCCTTGGAATCATTGATTGCATCAGGAAAGCTCCTGTACCAATCCCTAACATCCTTAATTAAATATTGCATAAAATATTTCATGGCTACATCATCATCCTATAGTTCAAAATATTCTTTAAAGCTTTAAAAATCTTTTAAATGGTCCTCACCATTGAGAGCATTATTGCCAGTAAAATTAGGTACACGTTTCCTGGCATTATCTGGCACTGGATTTCAATATCCTAGGATGTTCTCAAAACATAGCTTCCTGTACCTATCAGTAAGCAACAATCTTTTCCAACAATCTCCTCTTCCTCATTTCAGTGGTCATGATTCCTCCTTCTATCATGTTTACTTTCATGCCTTCTTAGTTGGGAATCATGTTGATCACTAAAGTGAACTGTTCTAGCTTTGTCTTCTGGATGTGAGGATGAGCTAGAGGGATTTCCACTAAATGATGTTTTTTCATTTATATGAGGACTTGTGGTTGATGTGCGGGATTGACAGCTCTAGAATTTATGGATAGTAACCATCATAGTGGATTCGAGGAAACCAAGTTTCCTCTTCATCTCATTGTTTACAACTAGTAACTCCATATCTTTCACCCTTTTATCCAACTCTTCAATTTCTTTCATTAATTTATCAATTAATGAAATATAATCATTCTATGATGTGTCCTTCTTAGGACATGCTCCCTCTTTTATATTTACTTCCTCCATGGGTCTCTTTCCTTTATCAACATTGTGGGGAGCAATATTTATATTTTTGGGAGGGTTAACTAGAATAGAAATCTTTTCAACAGTGTTGATTTGTGAATTTACAACAACATTTATCAACAATGGGAACCATAGGGACCCTTGCTAAAATTTCTTGAACAATGAGACCAGTTGTCTTGATAGTTTCAGCTGCTAACCTATCCAATTCCTCCATCTCTTCAACCTTTCTTTGCAACATGTCTCTCTTCATCATCGCTTCCCTTATCCTTCTCTCTTTCTCCTCACCACTCTTCTTTTTGTTCTCATTGTATCTTGAGGCCCTTTCTCTGTGTTGTTGCATATCCTTAAGAACTTCTTCTTCCTATGGTAAAGTAGAATCACCATTAGATGCTACTATAACATCAACCTGATTAGGAACAGTGTTACACGAATATTCATCATCTCTAGTTAAAAAGTCTAGAGGGATGGGAGTATATGGATGGGAGATTGGGGTCAACTATCCTTCAACTCTAGCACATCTAGCACTAGAATTATCCCTTTGTATTCTATCTCTTTCCCTCCTTTCCATGAATTTTAAGCCTTGGTCTGAGGGTTGTTCATTCACAACAAACTTCATAAAAACCTCTCCTCTCTCAGTAGAAGTGCTATCACTAAAATCTATCAAATTCCTTTCACATTCTGAACTAGAACTAGAATGAATATCATGTTCAAGGGTTGGATGGGGAGTAGACTTACATTTTTCAATGTCCTTTGCTTTCACCCATTTCCTGTGTATGTTTATGTTCTTGTGCAATTCACCTTCCAGCTTTTGCTCTGGATGCTTCTTCATGTGTCCACACATTCCTCGCATTTGTGCTTCGATCTTCTTCACGTCTGCCAACCTTCTCAACTTCCTTGTATTCTTCTTCTTTATTACTTTGATATCTTTAAATGCTGGCTCCCACTAGTGTAGAGACTTTAGAGTCACCACCCAAATCCCTTGAGAAAAATTCATAGCAATTGTGTACAATTTATGCAAATTTCACAAGATCCTTGGAAACTCAGAAAAACTTTGACAAATGAAAAATGATTTTGAATGAACTTTGAACACAAGCCTTTTAAAACAAAAGGGCGAGAAACTTAACATGAACCTTAGTGGGATACATGAAAAAGATGTGAACATTATTTAGCATAAACTTCAAATAGACTGACTCTATAAGTAAAAATCACTGTATATTATAGTGATCTTTGATAAGGAACTCTAGATAACTAATAATTGTAAAGCTTACATCCCTAGTAGAGTCACCATTCTATTGGTTGTTTTTTATGAACCAATCATATCTCACCAAGTACCTATGAGTTTGCTAGACTCAATTCTCAAATACTTGTAAGATAGCTATCCAACAAATGAGATGTAGAACTAATGCTTCTTCTCCTACACTTTGGGCTTTGCAAAACCTGGAAGGGTAATCCCACAGTGTATATCCTATGACTCTTCTAGAAAATTAACAGAATCATTGCATAACAAAGCATATGTATTCCCATCTATAACTAAATAGATGAAATCCTTCAAGAAATTGGCATTTACTTGAGAGAATTGCACATCTAAAGCCAATAATATGAAGCAGTGCCAACTACAACAAATGATAGATTGATTTAAAAATTATTTATAAATGATGTTCTCAAATTGGATAAATGGAACCATAAGGAATGCGTATAGAATTGAGATTAGTGCCATATCTATGAGCTAGGAGTCAAAGCAAAGTGAACTGTAAGGTAAATTTAATCCTAAACATCCATGATCTAGGTGGGTTTCTTTGCAATTCACAAATCAATAATCAAATTCTAAGACTACTTATTAGATTCAATTATCCTACATATGAATTTACAATTTGATCAAAGCATTTTAACTGACCCTTTGAGCTAGAGCTAAAATCAAAGCATACATCAAAGCATAATAACCATGAAGATTAATGAAATGATATTTGATCAGAGTTTTTATTAATAATTTAAATACAGAGTAAAGTTGGAGAGACTATAGACTTCAATAATTTTCATTATCATTCAAATATGCTCAAGAACCATATATTTGATAAAATTTACTAACTAGACTCAAAGCTTAAGATAAAGACATTAAACATATTCAGTTTGTGTTTACCATTTGTACAACTCAAATCCAAAATTCAAGAAGAGACTCAAACTAATGGACCGGAATTCCCTCTTATAGAATAAGGGAGCAAAAATAAGCTTCAGGACAAG
>VDFB02047230.1:269941145-270087837 GCA_007258455.2 Sequoia sempervirens
CTTGACTACAAATGCAAGTTGAAAGTTCTGACTTGCAATTTAACTTTTCAATTTTTCATGAAAAGCACATGTCTCTTTCACTTGCAATCAGCCTCCAAAGATCCGAAATGAGTTAGAATGCTCATTTTCTTCCCTCATACAGCCAAAACACCATTCTAAGTTAGAGCCTCCACCATGTCTACACCTGTAAATGTTGATGATGTCTTAACTTTATGGAATTTTTATCGCAACCTTGTAGATTCTTGTTTGATGACGGAGGAACCAGCTTCTCCACCGAAAAAAAAGATGAAGTATATGTATGAGAAGTATCAAAATGAGATTCCTCCTTCTCATGTTGTCTCAAACATCGAAGAAATCAAAGACACGGATATCAGACATGTTGATATGACAGAGTTTCTTAAGAGGACTGTGAAATCAACTTCTCATCATATGCAGTTGTTGTTGAGAAGTCACATCCATTTGGTTTCCTCTTTTCCTGTTGCTACCCTAGAGCTAGAGTTTGTCCTTACATGTGCAACTCACTTTGACAGAGAATCTAGAACTATTAAAGATGATGATGGCAATGTGGTCATTAGACTTGATCCAGAAACCATTAATAGGATTTTCAGAGTTCCAAATGTACCAATGTATTCAGACATCTCAGTAAAGAGTGCTCTAGATCATTATGAACATAAGAAAGCAGATTGTATACAACACATCAATACTAAATTGCTTATGAAGCGTCAAACTTGTGTCTCGGTGGCCTAAGCTATATCGATCTGAATTCAAAGAAGAGGTCAATGATATAATCACACTCTTGAGCAAGATAATGGGGTTGAAATTCTCTAATGTCTTTGAGAAGTAGATGTACAAATTCATAGTGGTGATAAGGAAGGAACAACACCCAATTTTTTGGGGTGAAATAATCAATGATAGTTTATGTGAGCAGCTTGCACAAGTTCCTACCATGCTCACATTCTATATGAACTCCTATTTTGTCTACATAGCAACTTCATTGAGACAATTTCTAGGTCTTTCTACCCAAGGAGATAGATCACTAGTTCTAGTTTGGGAATACTATGATCAACTGCCTTTGAGACCAAGAAAAATTCATTATAGAAGAGTCCAAGATGCATTCTTTGGTCATTTTATGTGTCTTTTTGACAAGACCTTGCAGAACAACAAAATATTTGGCACTACTTGGAAAAAGGTCAATGAATATGGTTGTGTCTTCCTCCAATTTCCCACTTTTACCTACATGAGGGTTGGTTGTTTTGAAGATCAGCCATACATGCTTCCGAGATATCCAACAGATAAAATCATTCTAATGGAGCTTGCAAGGCAGTTGATGACAGTGCATGCACGGCAAGCTATACAACATAAAACTGGAGTAAGTATCTCGTCTCATAATCCATTACAGATTAGGAGATACTCCTTGATGACTACCTCAAAGGAAAAAGCAATCGAAACCAAGATTCAGGAGATCAAATTAAAAAGATTCAAGGCGAGAAAATATTTTGATTATAGAGGAATGAAGGAAAAAATAAAAAGATCCTTCACTCATGTACATCGCCTTGAAGATATTTGGGTAGATCTCCAAACCAAGAAGGACATCTATAAAATGGACTATTGCAGACTCACAGTTGAACAAATCATAGATCTTAATTTGACCTTGATCCTAGAAGGAGTAATTGATGATGGGTAGATTTTAGATCTAGAATATGAAGAACAAAGGGTTGTTGATGCTTCTATTCTAGCAATACAATTGTCTCATAAAGAATCAAGTTCTATTTTTAACAGATTTCAATCAATATTGGCAAATACTAATTCTTGGCTCAAGAGTATAGGTGTCAAAACTATAAAAATCAGGGTTAATGATGATGATGATTCAACTGGACCTATTGGATTGAAATCAGAAGTCAGAGACAAGTCCAAGGAAGGTGCTTCTTCTTTAGGAACCAGAATCAAGTTGAAAGTCAACCATGCTATTGAGAAAACAACATTAAAAGGGAAGGAGGTTAAAGAGACGCAGATCCAAATCATCGATCAACCAGAAGGAGAGGTTCTTGAGTCTTGTACTCCTCTATATATGATGTCTCCTCATATTGATGCTGCATCAGTATCAATATTGTCTCCTATGTCTCAAATTGATAGTGATGTTGATTCCTTCTCAACAGTTTTTGTTCCTCCTATTGCTCCTACGGAAGTTGCTCTTCATACTTCAATTTCATCCACATTCACCACTTCTATGGAGAACATGCATGATAATCTGGAGAATTTTTTTGATGCTAATCCGATGTATCCAATGACATCACAGATGACACTTCCAGAAATAGATACATCAGTTGCAAGTTTTGATTTTTTTATGGCTAATGTTGATCACAATACACCATCTGAACAAACTTTTGTTGCAATCCAAACTGAGACATCTCCTAGAGTAACGGTGGCATAATGCGTTGTTTTACGTGCAAACCCACGATTCTTTGTTTCAAAATCACAAATCGTTGGATATTCCTCCATGGTTGAGTTTAGTCACTTTAAAGAGAAAGAAACAGGCAATTTCTCAAGATGTGTTTAATTTATAGTAGTTGAAGATATCAAAGCCAAAAGTTGCAAAGAAGGCTAAAATGGTTTCATGGGTATTTGTGGTTAGCAACATAATGAAGTATGCATAAATAGCTAAACCCCTTGCAAAAAAGTCACCAGAAGAGATGCAAGTATCTGATTACAAATTCACCAGAGTGGATTTAGGCAAGCAAACACATACTGGTATGATGCAAGATGCCCAAAATTCAGTTACTGTCTTGACACATATCTATAATGAACTTTTGGCAAAGAAAGAAAAATTGAAAGAGGAGAATGCACAACTTGCTTCGGTAATTCAAAAGATTACCAACTCTTCAGAGAAAGTTAATCCATTAACTTCTTTCACTTCTGAAGAATCACTCAAGCAACTAGAGAAAATTGCACAAAAGGCTAAAGCAGCTGATTCTTGAGCAATATAGCTGATTGATCAAAGCATACCAGTAAGTGAAAAGACATTACAAATTCTGATTAATGTCAGAATAGAAAAAGTAAAGATGAATCAGAATTTTGAAGCTTTCAAGCAAAGTTTGGATTCACTTGAAAATGATTTAAAAATTTGGCATGAGATGGATCAAGTCAAGCTAGGAATTCTATGCAGCAATTCAATCATACCAAACAAAGAGAAATACATAGAATTTGAAGTTCCATGACAAATAAGTCATTAGTTATTCAGGATCTCATCAAAGATGTCCAAGCTACATTAGAAATGAGTGATGAAGTTGAACAGGACATACTTTCTAGTTTTGAGAAAATCCCTTGCAGAATTTTAAATCATGAAGGACAATTACTTGCAACTGATGTGGTTACTACAAAAATGGCAACAAACCTTCGTCAAGAGCTGGAATCAGAATAGTTTACCATGGTTTCAATTAACAGCTTTGTTAATCATCGAATGATCCTTGATAAAATGCAAACTGTTTATGAAGAGCATAGAGAAGCAACAATAAGGTATTTTGATGTAAACTTGAAGACTGTTGTGGTTGGCAAGAACACACTAAGCCCCAATCTAGATGAGTTGTAGGAAATTATCAGAAAATTTTAGTCTTTCCAAGCTAGGACTGAAACAGAATAAAATGTTTTATCTTTATGTATTTAGTTTTCAACAAACTACATGTAAAAACAAATTTTGTAATCGCAAGTATTTCTTTCACTTGCAGTTTTGTAAATTGCCATTACATGTAATCAAGTTATAAGTCAAAATAATTTAGGACTGTAATTTAGAATAAGCCAATTGCAAGTAGTTGGTGGTTGAGAGAATTTATCAAGTTAGTTGGGATCCTCCCACCTTTTTCTCATGACCCCTCTCCTATAAATACTTGAGGAGGTCCCTTGTAATTTATATCTTTTTGGCAAGCAAGAAAATTCTGCAGAATTTGGTACTCATAAAGACTTTGAGCTTTATAGTTATAAGTAGTTATTTTTCAAGTAATATCAAAGAGTTTGAAATTTCAGACTTTGTGTTGAAGTCCTACTTTGCATCCATTGTGTTCTTATGTCATTTTGGAGCATTACTTTGTGATTATTTGGAGACTGTAGAAGATTGCTAGAGAGAGCTTCAATTGAAATATTTTTATACTGTGTTGTGAATGTTGAGGTTGAATTCATAATTTGAGTTAAAAGTTAAGAATAATTGCAAATATTTTTGCTCGTAACGATTCTAATTTGTAGTAGTTAATAGATACATCATACTTGCAAACTTTGTGTTGTCTTGTGTTCTATATTGTCCTTAGATTATCTTTCAAAAGGGTAGATAGGATCTCATATTTTCAAGACTTTGTGTTTGAAACTGTTTTCCCATCCCGAAGGAAGTGACAGAAGTATTTGAACTTTTAGGAAACTTCATTTCCTTTCTCCTTAATTTATTGCAAGTTGTTAAATTTCATTTAAAAGTTCATATTACCTTTCTGAGAAGAGAAAAGAGTTTAATCTTTCCTGAAACAAGACGAAAGGTTATTGTTCCACCCATATTTGGTTTTAGTTAGTTAGATAGGGGGAGCCTTCCCTTAATTAGGAGAGTTTTATCTCACACACTGTGGCTGAAACCACCATTTTGTTAAACCTCACAAGTTTGCAAAATATTCAACCAATAGTTTTTGGTGACTCCACTGGGGAAACGAACACATTTGAAAGCCTCTCTCTTTCTTTTGAAGTCTGGTATTCTTAATCTATTTACTTGGATTTTTTTTCAGCTTATACATTGGAAGAAATTCGTTATTACGTTCGTCATAAGAAAGGTAAAAGTTCTCAAGAAATATCTCTAGGTGAACAAGCTAAGTTCGAGTTTCTCACTAGTATATCTTCTCTTTCATGAACTACTAGTTTTCCACCATCCAAGAAGAAAAAGCCTATTCCAAGTGAAGTTTCACCTTTCTTTTTGAAGCCGTTAATATCCTCCATTTCTATTATGGCTGCTATTGTTGTTGTTGCTCTTCCTGGCCCTTAGGGAACAGCTTTTGGTCCTTTGGCTTTAATGCCACCTCTTCATGCTCTTCCACAAGGTTCATGAAAAAATCTCCCTAAGTTTTATGGAGATGGTAAACAACATCCAGATGAACATGTCAAGTCTTTTTATATGGCATGTGGTGTTCTTAGAGTTGAATGTGAAGATGTTGTTGTTTTCCTTTTTGTTGAAACTCTCCAAGGTATTGCAGCTGATTGGTTTTATAATTTGGGGGCTGGTGTGATTACCAATTGGGACACTCTCAAGACCAAGTTTGAATAATGTTTCAAACTTGTTGAAGATGAACATGCTTGATTGGATCAGCTGACTTAGATGAAGAAAGATACACATGAAGGCATGCATGAATTCATTGCTAAGTTCAACAAATTAGCAAATAGAATTCCTATTACCTCTCAGCCTACTCCTGCAAATATTAAGTGTTTCTTCATCAATACTCAACTGCATGAAGTTAGTTTCTTGTTTTGAAGAGCTATTCCAACTGATTTGACCCATGCTCAAGCTCTTTCCATGGAGATTGAAGATCATTTGATTTTGGTTGGTAAAATTCAGAAGGATCCTAATCGGTTCAAGGAAAATTCTTCTTCTGAGTCTCCTGTTGCTGGTTCTACTGATCCTATGGTGCAAAAATTAGCCAATGAAATTCTTGCTTTAAAGAAGCAATTTTCACAAGCTCCATATGCTGCTCCATATAAGGATATTCGTAGAAGGATATTTCCTAATTCAGCTTCAAATTATGTTGCTAAAAATCAGCCTAAGTTGCCTCCTCCTCCAGAAAGTCTTGCACTTAAAGCTCCTCCACATAAATCAGCAGTTGGATACTATGAGATTGATCAAAATGAACCTTTTTCTGCTGATTTTCAAGCTGAAGATGATGTTGTCTTTTATCAAAGTGAAGAAGAAGCAGCTGGCGACTCCACTATATGATTCATGTGTTATGATAATTCAATGCCAACTGATAATGATCATAGTCAAGCTTATGCTATAATGACATGTTCCTAGACTCGTTTGGCTCAACAGGATGAAGAAGCAAAGACAAAGAACAATGTTTAGTTGCTAGTTACTATTGCTAAAAGAGGAACATTGCTGCCTACTTTTCCCAAAGATGTAGTGAAAAATCAAGTAATTAATCTTCCTAATGTTTCTTCTAATGAGCCAAAGACCAGTATATCAAATCCTAAATCACATGCTGAATATACTACTTCTACGTCCTTGGAAAATTCCTTTCAAGCTTTTGATATTATTGATCATGCTAGGAAGACCAAAATTCAAATTTCTGAAGTTGAGTATCTTCAAGCTAAGCCTGATCAATTTGATAGATTGGTAAAATTTGTGAGGAATAAGGACACTCATCCTATTTCAAGCTCTATTGAAAATACCCCTGCTGTTCAAGAAGCTAAGAATCTACCTAATAACTTGATTTCCATTCCCTCTTCAATCCCAAGAAAGATAGAACCTTTCTATATTTCCTTGTTTATCAATGGTTTTAAGTTAAGTAATTGTGTTATTGATTCTGGTGCTTTGGACAATATTATGCCAATTAAGGTGGCTAACTGTCTTGGTTTAACCCTTACCAAAACTTTTGGTAGTTGTTATTCAATGGATAATAAACAAGTGCCCTTAATTGGGCAAATCAAAGATGCGCAATTTTCTTTTGTAGCATTTCCTAATAAGAAAATAAAGATGACAGTCTTGGTTGTGGATGTTCCTACTTCTTATGGTATGTTAATTGGGCGTAATTTCTATAAAGATGTAGGGAGTGAACTTAATATGGACATGATAGAAGCCAGGATAACTATCAAAGTCATTGTACAGAAATTGGTTCCTAAAAAAGAAACTAAGTATACAGTGGTGAAATCTGATGATCCTCATGCACAAATTATTTTTGAATCTGTTAGTTTTGGGAATTATTACTTCCATATTGATGAAGTTTCTAAGTTTGCTGAAGATTGGCCTTCAAGTGATTTGAATTCTCCATTTCTTTCAGTAAATGAAGGATCTATTCAATCAAATGAAAATCAAGTATCAGAAGTTAATTCTTTTGATTCTCAAAATGGAATTGAAGATGTTTCATCTTTAATTATTGATGAGGATATTCAATCATTTCCTCAGTTAGAAGAAGTTCATTCTCACCTTTTGGAAGAAGAAAATATTGTTTCTCTCTAAAATATATACATTTTAGAAGAAGGTAATTCCAGCAATTCAAGTTCCAATGTTATTTCCAGTTCAAATGAAGTCTGGACTCTTGAGTTTGATGGTAGTTGTGTTGCAAATGGATCTGGAGCTGGTGTAGTTCTTATTTCTCCCAAAGGAGAAAAATTTCCTTATTCCTTCAAGCTGCAATTTGCTAATAGCAACAACATAGCAAAATATGAATCATTGTTGTTGGGTATGGCTATTGCATTTAACAGAGGAATTAAGAATCTTCACGCTCAAGGTGATGCAAAATTAGTTGTTTTTCAAGTAAGAAATGTATATCAGACAAAGAACGAAAAGCTCAAACACTATCGCAACCTAGTGTGGGAAAATATTGAGAATTTTGATGCTTTCAACATCTCAATGGTTTCACGTGAATTAAATGACAGAGTTGATTCACTAGTAGTTTCAGCTACACTTCTGATTCCACATCTTGATTTTAATCAAAATAAATATATCATTGAATTAATCTGTAGACCTAGTGTACCTGATAATTGGGATCATTGGTATATTTTCAATGATGATAAACAGATTATTAAATTTTTGCAAACTAGAGATAGTTTCAACAATCTGTATTTTGAAGGAAGTAATTCTTCCTCTTCTTTAGATGCAATGTTAGATACTTCATTGGAGCCAAATGAAGAAATTCTACATCTGAAAGGTAATAAAATTCCTAAAGGGTTGGTTTCACTGGAAAGACTTTTTGATAAGCATGATCACTATATCAAAAGCCAACAACAAGAAGTAAATTTTGATTCTCACATGGCATATGAGAAATATAATATTGGATCTAAAGAAAATCTAAAGTTTTTCAATATTGGCAATAATTGTACTCTTGAAGAAAAGGATTAGTTCATTCAACTCTTACATAAGTACAGTGATGTGTTGGCCTATTCTTATGATGATCTTAAGTCTTTTCAACCTTACAAAGTGCAACATGAAATTCCTTTGAAGCTAGATGCAGTACCATTCAAACAGAAGCAATGCCAGTATAATCCAAAAATCTCAGGTACTATTTACTCTGAATTTCAGAAAATGCTAGAGGCATGAATTATCTTTCCTATCCATCATTCAACATGGATAGCTAATATAGTTCCATTTCATAAGAAGAATGGAGAGATACGTATCTGTGTTGATTTTCAAAATCTCAATCAATTGTCACTTAAAGACAATTATCCCTTTCCAATAATGGATAAAGTATTACAAACTATAACTGGAGCTGAAATGATGTCTATGCTGGACAGATTTTTAGGTTATAATCAGATTGAGGTAAGTGAATCAGATCAGTATAAAAATACGTTTACTACTCCTTGGGGTAGATTTTCATATCACAGAATTCCCTTTGGATTTATTAATGCAGGAGAAAATTTTTAGAGAGCTATGGATTTTTCTTTTGATGGTATCTTGGGAAGATATATTGTGGTATATTTAGATGATCTCACTGTCTTTTCAAAATATCATGAAAATCATCTCTTTCATTTGCAAGATGTGTTGGAAAGATGTCGCAAGCATGGGATCTCTCTTAATCCTAAAAAGTCAGTTTTTGGGGTCACAAAAGGAAAAATTCTTGGGCATGTTGTATCCAAAGAAGGAATTAAAATTGATCCAGAGAGAGTTAGGTTTATTTAGAATTTTTCTTTACTAGCCAGCAAGACTGCAGTTCATTCTTTCTTTGGAAAGATTAATTTCTTAAGAAGATTTGTACCTGATTTTGTTGAGCAAACTCGTCATATCATTGATATGATGAAAGGAAAGACCACTTTCCATTAGAATGCTAAAGGTAGAGTTGTTTTTTATGAAATCAAGGATGCAATTGCTCATGCACTAGTGCTGATTTGTCCCAATTACACTAAATATTTTATCATGTATAGTTATGCTTCTGAGCATACTATGTTTGCAATTTTGATGGAGTAGAATGCTTTTGTTGTGGTAAAAGTTGTTAAGTATTTCAAATTTTATATTCTGAATTCACATACTATTGTTCTAGTTCCTGATACAACAGTCAAATCTATTCTAACACAACAAGATTTTGGTTTGAAAAGAGGTAATTGGGTACCTAAGATTCAAGAATATGATCTTGAAATCAAGCCTACTAAATTGGTTCATGGAAAAGGTTTTTGTCAGCTTATGGATGAAAACAATTTAGAAGAAGAACAAAATGTTTTTGATGATCTTCCTAAGGTTTTGTTTGTTAGTACTACCAATGAATGGTAGTCTAACATTGCCTATTTTCTGACCTATGGTGAATGTCCAACACATCTTCCATTCAAAGAAAAGAGAAATTTTCAGCTCAAAGCTACAAATTATGTTCTTTGGGATAGTGGTTTATATAAATGAGCCATAGATGGTACTTTTCAATGTTGTGTTGATAAAGCTCAACAAGATAAATTGCTGGAATCTTTTCATAGTTTGGCATGTGGTGGACACTTCTCACCGCTAGTTACTACACATAATATCTTAAGAGCTACATACTACTGCCCAAAAAATTTTTAAGATACATATGAATGGGTGTGAAAGTGTGCAAAATGTCAGCAGTTTGTTGGTAAACATAAGTTAGCAGTGCTGCCTCTTAAACCAGTAGTAATTGAAGAACCTTTCAGACAATGGGGAATTGACTTCATTGGTGTCAGTAATCCTTCTTCAAGTGCTGGAAATTCATATGTCCTTGCTGCAACAGATTATTTTACAAAATGGGTCAAAGCAGTTCCAGTAAAACATGCCACCTCTAAAGTAGTGTGCAGATTTCTTAAAGAGAATATCGTCTTCAGGTTCGATGCTCCATACAAGGTCGTGACGGATAATGTAGCTTCATTTTCCTCTTATGAGGTAACTCAATTTTATTTTGATTATAGCATTATATTGGCTCACTCTTCTGATTAGTACCCTCAAGGTAATGGTCAAGTAGAATCCAACAATAAAAACTTGGTCACCATAATCTACAAGCTGGTGGATTAAAATAAGAGAACATGGCACAAGACATTGTTTGATGCTTTGTGTGCTGATCGAATCACACCTAAGAGGGCCATTGGCATGTCTCCATTCCAATTACTCTATGGGATTAATACAGAAGTTCCTATTACTTTAGAGCTTCTAGCTCTTATGTTGGCCAAGGCTGTTGAAGACGATACTTTTGAAAGCTCCTTGGATAAATGGATAATGTTAATTTCACAATTGGAGGAGCAAAGATCATAAGTGGTGGATCATATCAATCATCATCAAAAGCAATTCAACTCTCTTTTTGATAAGAAAGCTAAGCAAAGAGCATTTCAAGTTGGAGATTGTGTTATGCTTTGGGATAAACAAAGAGAACCCAAAGGCATGGATGGAAAGTTTGATTGTCTCTAGCGTGGTCCTTTCACAATTCATCAAATTGTTTGGTGAAAACAACTTTCGCTTGGCCTATAAAGGTGGTACTCCATTTGCACTACCTTATAGCAAGCAGCATCTAAAGCACTACTTCGAGTAGCGTTTCAGAGAAATTTTGTACATAAGTCCTTAGTCTTTTAGTCTTTTCGTCTTTTATTTTTGTTCCGTTGTTTTTTATTCTTTTTGTTTTATCGACTCCATAACAAAATGGATACTAAGGCACTTGCAGATTCTGGATTCTACTACCTTCCCTTTCGAAGGAAGTTTCCCAGTCGGAGCCAGCTATTGTCCCTAATTTCTGACTTGTTAAAAATTTGGATAACCAATCACAATTTTCATGAAATTTGACAATTTTCTCTTCTAAGGCACAAATTACGAGGTGAAAAGGTTAGAAAATCTCAATTTTAGGTCTGTAGTCCTTTGGGTTACAACTTTTCACACACTCTCGTCTGTTTTCGTGAAATTGTGAGTCATTTTTAGTGTGTTTTTGGTCAATTTCGAGTTTTTTTGGCATCACTGCAAGTTGGAGATTTAGCTTCTTATTACAAGTTAAAAATAGGAACTTTTTGTTCCCATTGCAAGTGTTTTTGTTTTTAATTTTTTTTTGAATTTCCTTTGTAGGAACTTTTTGAAGCACTTGCAAGTGTATGAACTTTTAAAGTTCTTTACAAGTTACTTTTTCATTTAAGTTACTTGCAATCACTTATAAAAGTTTTGATTTTCACTTAAAGCACTTGTAACTACTCTTTAAAGTTTTGATTTCTTTTATTTTACTTGTAATGATCCCAAAAAGTTTTGATTTTCACTTAAATCACTTGCAATGGCTTAAAAAAGACCCAATTTCACTTAAAATAACTTGCAAATGCTCATCAAATACCCGATTCTACTAGGTGTGAACTTGCATTGGTCTTCAATAACTCTGATTTAAGTTTAGATCATTTGAATTTTTCTTGTGGAGGAAGCTGTTTGAGTTTGAGTTTGATTTGGTCTTCCTCTTTTCATGGCACCTTAGCAATTAAATCAGATCTTTAGCCATAAATGGATCGATCTTATGTTACTACATTTTTCTAAGGCATCTAGGGTTTTCTGCTTCTTTTAGTTTACAATTTGTGGTCTCAGGTATGTTCTTCTTTATTCATTATGATTTCCTTTTATTTTAATGACTTTATTTCATAAAATTTCTTGTTTTCTTGCGCAATTATTTAATATCAAAATGTATTTTCAGAAACATTTTTCTTTACATAAAGAAAATGCATTTTTCTTTCCATTTTCCCCTCTCCATATTTCATTCGCCATTCTCACTTGTTCATTCCATACATTTTCAGTTAAGGAAAAATGTGTTTTTCTCTTATATATGAAAACATTTTTCTAATCATTCTATACGTTTTCCATTTTACCTCGATTCTAAATACGCCTCAATTCAAAAACATACTTCATAAACAAAAATGCGTTTTCCTACCATTCACATTCCTTCCTATATAAAAACTTGTTTCCATTTTAAAGAAGACCTTTTCATTTATTCCATTCGCCATCCATTTTTACCCTATATCCATAACATAAACACGTCATTCTAAAAAAATGCTTTTTTTACTACCATCAGCTGAAACGTGTTTCATTTTGTTTTCATAACTTTTCATTCCATTTTCCTTTCATTCCATTTTCATAACCTTTTCATGATTCCATCTCCATTTCCTTAAAAAGAATAAAAAAAGTTGACCTTGAAAGAAAATCGGGATTTTTCCCATTCATTGCCAGTCGAGTATTTTTATCTAAAAACAAGATTAAAAGTTTTGAAAAGTCACTTGCAATGACTCCCTAAAATCCTAAAATCAACTATTCACTTGTAGCTAGCCTTCAAAATCCTGAAATGCCTTATGAATGTCTAAAAGTCAGACTTTTTGACCTTGACTGCAAATGCAAGTTGAAAGTTCTGACTTGCACATTTCAAAGATGCAATCTAACTTTTCATTTTTCATAAAAGCACATGTCCCTTTCACTTGCAATCAGCCTCCAAAGATCCGAAATGAGTTATAACACTCATTTTCTACCCTCATATAGCCAGAAAACCATTCTGAGTTTGACCCTCGACCATGTCTACGCCTGTTAACGTTGATGATGTCTTAACCTGATGGAACTTTCATCATAGCCTTGTAGATTCTTGTTCAATGATGGAGGAACCAACTTCTCCACTGAACAAAAAGATGAAATACAAATATGACAAGTATCAGAATGATATTCCTCCTTCTCATGTTGTCTCGAACATTGAAGAAATCAAAGACACAGAGATTGGACATGTTGATATGTCTGAGTTTCTAAAGAGAACTGATAAATCAACTTCTCATCATATGCAATTGTTTTTGAGAAGTCACATCCATTTGGTTTTCTCTTTTCCTGTTGCTGCCCTAGAGCTAGAGTTTGTCCTTGCATGCGTAGCTCACTTGGACAGAGAATCCATAACCATTAAAGATGATGATGGTAATGTGGTCATTAGGCTTGATCCAAAGACCATTAACATAATTTTTAGAGTTCCCAACTCACCAATGTATTCAGATGTTTTAGTAAAGAGTGCTCTAGATCATTGTGAACAGAAGAAAGAATATTGTATAAAGTACATCAATACTAAATGGCTTTTGAAGCATCAGACTTGTTTGTTTCAGTGTCCTAAGTTGTATCAATCTGAATTCAAAGAAGAGGTCAATGATATAATCACACTCTTGAGCAGGATAATGGGGTTGAAATTTTCTAATATCTTTGAGAAGTGGATGTACAAATTCATAATGGTGATTAGGAAGGCACAACACCCAATCTTTTGGGGTGAAACAATCAGCGATAGTTTATGTCAGCAGCTTGCCCAAGTTCCTACTATGCTCACATTTTACATGAATTCCTATCTGGTTTACATAGCAGCTTCATTGAGGCAATTTCCAGGCCTTTCTACCCAAGGAGATAGATCACTAGTTCCAGTTTGGGAGTACTATGATCAGCTGCCTTTGAGACCAAGAAGAATTCATTATAGAAGAGTCCAAGATGCATTCTTTGGTCATTTCATGTGCCTATTTGACAAGACCTTGTAGGACAACAGAGTATCTAACACTGCTTGGAAAAAGGTTAATGAATATAGTTGTCTCTCCTCCAATTTTCTACTTTTACCGACATGAGCATTTATTGTTTTGAAAATCAGCCATACATTCTTCCAAGATATCCAACAGATAAAATCATTCTAATGGAGCTTGCACGGAAATTGATGATAGTGCTTGCATGACAAGCTATACAACATGATAGTGCATGCACAACAAGCTATACAACATAAAACTGGAGTCAGTATCTTGTCTCATAATCCATTACAGATTGGGAGATACTCCTTGACAACTACCTTAAGGGAAAAAGCAATGGAAACTAAAATTCAGGAGATCAAATTAAAAAGATTCAAGGCAAGAGAAGATTTTGATTACAGAGGAATGAAAGACAAGATAAAGAGATCCTTCACTCATGTACATCAGCTTGAAGATATCTAGGTAGATCTTCGAACAAAGAAGGACATTTATAAAATGGACTATTGCAAGCTCATAGTTGAACAGATTATTGATCTTAATCTAACCTTGATCCCAGAAGGAGTAATTGATGATGAGCAGATTTTAAAACCAAAATATGAAGAATAAAGGGTTGATAATGCTTCTATTACAGAAATACAATGGTCTAATAAAGAATCAATTTCTATCTTTAATAGATTTCAGATAGTCTTGGCAAATACTAATTCTTGGCTCAAGAGAATAGGTGTCAAAACTATAAAAATCAGGATTAATGATGATGATGGTTCAACTAGACCTATTGGATTGAAATCAAAAGTCACAAATAAGTCCAAGGAAGGTGCTTCTTCTTCAAGAACCAGAATCAAGTTGAAAATTAGTCGTGCTGTAGAAAAACCTTTGGAGAAAACAACATTAAAAGGGAAGGAGGTTAAAGAGACGTAGATCTAAATCATTGATCAGCAAGAAGGAGAGGTTCTTGAGTCTCCTACTACTCTAAGTATAATGTCTCCACATATTGATGTTGCACCAGTATGAATATTGTCTCCTATGTCTCAAATTGATAGTGTTGTTGATTCCTTCCCAACAGTTTTTCGTTCCTCCTATTGCTCCTACGGAAGTTATTCTTCCTACTTCAATTTCATCCACATTGACTACTTCTATGGAGATCATGCATGATAATTTGGAGAATGTTTTTGATGCTAATATGATGTATCCAATGACATCACAGATGACACTTCTAGAAATAGATACATTAGCTGCAAGTTTTGATTGCTTTATGGCTAATGTTGATGACAATATGCCATCCAAGCAAGCTTTTGTTGCAATTCAAACTAAGACATCTCCTAGAGTAACAACTATGGCACATAATGAATCTGTTTTTGCACAAACCACGGTTACTGTTTCAAATGTACATACATTGGATCTTCCTCCATGGTTGAGTTCAGTCACTTTAAAGAGAAAGAAACCAGCAGTCTCTCTAGATGTGTTTGATTTCCAATAGTTGAAGAGATCAAAGACAAAAGTTGCAAAGAAGGCTAAAATGGTTTTACGGGTAGTTGTGGATAGCAACAGAATGAAGTATGCATAAATAGCTCAACCCCTTGTAGACAAGTTACCGGAAGAGATGCAAGTATCTGATTACAAATTCACCATAGTGGATTTAGGCAAGCAAACACATACTGGTATGATGCAAGATGCCAAAATTTAGTGACTGTCTCGACACATAGCTATAATGAACTTTTGGAAAAGAAAGAAAAGCTGAAAGAGGAGAATGCACAACTTGTTTTGGTAATTCAAAATATTACCAACTCTTCAGAGCAAGTTAATCCATTAACTTCTTTCACTTCTAAAGAATCAATCAAGCAACTAGAGAAAATTGCACAAAAGGCTAAAGTTGTTGATTTTCTGGCAGCACATCTGATTGATCAAAGCCTACCAGTAATTGAAAAGACATTACAAATTATGAATAACATCATAATAGCAAAAGTAAGTGACAGAAGAAAGGATTCCTATCAAAGGCGTTGTGTAGAAATTGGTTCTTGAAAAAGAAACTAAGTATACAGTGGTGAAATCTGATGATCCTCATGCATAAATTCTTTTTGAACCTATTGGTTTTGGGAATTATTACCTCCATATTGATTAAGGTTCTAAGTTTTCTGAAGATTGGCCTTCAAGTGATTTGAATTCCCCATTTCTTTCAGTAAATGAAGGATATATTCAATTAGATGAAAATCAAGTATCAGAACTTAATTCTTTTGATTCTCAAAATGGAATTGAAGATGTTTCATATTTAAATATAGATGAGGATATTCAATCATTTCCTCAGTTAGAAGAAGTTCATTCTTACCTTTTGGAAGAAGAAAATACTATTTCTCTCCAAAATACATCCATTTCAAAAGAAGGTAGTTCCAACAGTTCAAGTTCCAATGTTATTTCCAATTCAAATGAAGTTTGGACTCTTGAGTTTGATGGTAGTTGTGTTGATAATGGATTTGGAGCTGCCGTAGTTCTTATTTCTCCCAAAGGAGAATTTATTCCTTATTCCTTCAAGCTGCAATTTGCTAATACCAAAAACACAATAGAATATGAATCATTGTTGTTGGGTATGGTTGTTGCATTTAACAGAGGAATTAAGAATCTTCATGCTCAAGGTGATGCTAAATTAGTTGTTTTTCAAGTAAGAAATGTATATCAAACAAAGAATGAAAGGCTCAAATACTATCGCAACCTAGTGTGGGAAAATATTGAGAATTTTGATGCTTTTAGCATCTCAATGGTTTCACATGAATTAAATGATAGAGCTGATTCACTGGCAGTTTTAACCACACTTCTTATTCCACTTCTTGATTTTAATCAAGATAAATATATCATTGAATTAATCTGCAGACCTAGTGTACCTGATAATTGGGATCATTGGCATATTTTCAATGATGATAAAAAAATTATTAACTTTCTACAGACTGAAGATAGTTTCAACAATCTGTATTTTGAAGGAAGTAATTCTTCTTCTTCTTTAGATTCAATGTCAAATAGTTCATCAGAGCCAGATGAAGAAATTCTATAGCTAAGGTAATAAAATTCCTAAAGGGTTGGTTTCACTTGATAGACTTTCTGATAAGGATGATCGCTATATCAAAATCCAACAATAGGAAGTAAATTCTGATTCTCACATGGGATATGAGAAATAGAATATTGGATCTAAAGAAAATCCAAAGTTTGTCAATATTGGCAATAATTGTACTCCTGAAGAAAAGGATCAGTTCATTCAACTCTTATGTCAATACAGTGATGTGTTGGCCTATTCTTATGATGATCTTAATTCTTTGCAACTTGACAAAGTGCAACATGAAACTCGTTTGAAGCTGGATGCAGTGCCATTCAAACAGAAGCAACACTAGTATAATCCAAAAATCTCAGGTACTATTTACCTTGAAATTCAGAAAATGCTAGAGGCACGAATTATATTTCCTATCAATAATTCAACATCGATAGCTAATATAGTTAGATTTCATAAGAAGAATGGAGAGATACGTATCTGTGTTGATTTTCAAAATCTCAATCAATTGTCAATTAAAGACAATTATCCCTTGCCAATAATGGATCAAGTGTTACAAACTGTAACTAGAGCTGAAATGATGTCTATGCTGGATGGATTTTCAGGTTATAATCAAATTGAGGTAAGTGAATCAGATCAGCATAAAACTGCATTTACTACTCCTTAGGGTACATTTGCATATCGCATAATTCCCTTTAGATTGATTAATGTAGGAGCAACTTTTCAGAGAGCTATGGATTTAGATGATCTCACCCTCTTTTCAAAAGATCGTGAAAATCATCTCTTTCATTTGCAAGATGTACTCGAAAGATGTTGCAAGCATCGGATTTCTCTTCATTCGAAAAAGTTAGTTTTTGGGGTCACAGAAGGAAAACTTCTTGGGCATGTTGTATCCAAAGAAGGAATTAAAATTGATCCAGAGAGAGTTAGGTCTATTTAGAATCTTTCTTTACTAGCTAGCAAGACTACAGTTCATTCTTTCTTTGGAAAGAATAATTTCTTGAGAAGATTTGTACCTGATTTTTCTAAGAAAACTCATCATATCATTGATATGATGAAAGGAAAGACCACTTTCTGTTGGAATGCTGAAGGTAGAGCTATTTTTTTCTGAAATCAAGGATGCAATTGCTCATGCACCGGTGCTGATTTGTCCTCATTACACTAAAGATTTTATCATTTATAGTTATGTTTTTGTGCATAATATGTCTGCAATTCTGATGCAGACAAATCTAGAAGGAATTGAATCTCCCATTTCTTTTATGAGTTGTCCTTTGAAAGCTCATGAACTCAAGTATTCCTTAATGGAGAAGAACACTTTTGCTATGGTAAAAGCTATTAAGTATTTCATATTTTATATTTTGAATTCACATACTATTGTTCTAGTTCCTGATATAGCAGTCAAATCTATTATAACACAGCAAGATTTTGGTTCGAAAAGAGGTAATTGGGTAGCTAAGATTCAAGAATATGATCTTGAACTCAAGCCTACTAAATTGGTTTGTGGAAAAAGTTTGTGTTAGCTTATGGCTGAAAAAAATTTAGAAGAAGAACAAAATGTTTTTGATGATCTTCCTAAGGTTTTGTTTATTAGTACTACCGATGAATGGTACTCTAACATTGCCTATTTTCTGACCTATGGTGAATTTCCAATGCATCTTTCATTCAAAGAAAAGAGAAATTTGAAGCTCAAAACTGAAAATTATGTTATTTTGGATAGTGGTTTATATAAACGAGCCATAGATAGTACTTTTCAATGCTATGTTGATAAAGCTTAGCAAGATAGATTGCTGGAATATTTTCATAGTTTAGCATGTGGTGGACACTTCTCATCGCTAGTTAGTTCACATAAGATCTTAAGAGCTAGATACTACTTCCCAACACTTTTTCAAGATACATATGAATGGGTACGAAAGTGTGCAAAATGTCAGCAGTTTGTTGGTAAACAGAAGTTAGCAACACTGCCTCTCAAACCAGTAGTAATTGAAGAAACTTTCAGACAATGGGAATTGACTTCTTTGGCATTATTAATCCTTCTTCAAGTGCTAGGAATTTATATGTCCTTGCTACAATGGATTATTTTACAAAATGGTTTGAAGCAGTTCTAGTAAAACATGCCACCTCTAAAGTAGTTTGCATATTTCTTAAAGAGAATATCATCTCCAGGTTTGGTGCTCCATATAGGGTCATGACAGATAATGCAGCTTCATTTTCCTCTTATGAGGTAACTCAATTTTATTTTGATAATAGCATTATCTTGGCTCACTCTTCTGATTATTACCCTCAAGGTAATGGTCAAGCAGAATCCAGCAATAAAAACTTGGTCACCATAATCCGCAAGTTGGTGGATGAAAATAAGAGAACATAGCACAATGCATTGTTTGATGCTTTGTGGGCTGATCGAATCACACCTAAGAGGTCCATTGGTATGTCTCCATTCCAATTACTCTATGGGTTGAATATAGAAGTTCCTATTACTTTAGAGCTTCTAGCTCTTAAGTTGGCCAAGGCTGTTGAAGATGACACTTTTGAAAGCTCCTTGGATAAATGGATAATGTACCTTTCACAATTGGAGGAGTAGAGATCACAAGTGGTGGATCATATCAATCATCATCAAAAGCAATTCAAGGCTCTTTTTCATAAGAAATCTAAGCATAGAGCATTTCAAGTTGGAGATCATGTTCTGCTTTGGGATAAATGAAGACAACCCAAAGGCATGCATGGAAAGTTCGATTCTCTTTGGCATGGTCCTTTACCCAATTCATCAAATTGTTGGTGAAAACAACTTTTTCTTGGCCTATAAAGATGGTACACCATTTGCACTTCCCTATATCGGGTAGCATCTAAAGCACTACTTTGAGTAGTGTTTCAAAGAAATTTTGTACATAAGTCCTTAGTCTTTTAGTCTTTCCGTCTTTTATTTTTTTCTCGTTGTTTTTGAGTCTTTTTGTTTTGTCGACTCCGTAACCCAATGGATACTAAGGTACTTGCAGATTCTGGATTCTACTACCTCTGCTTTCTAAGGCAGTTCCCTAGTTAGAGCCAACAGTTGTCCCTAATTTTTGACTTGTTAAAAATTGGGATAACAATTCAAAATTTTGATGAAATTCAAAAAAAAATCTCTTCTAAGGCACAAATTACGAGGTAAAAAGATTAGAAAATCTCAATTTTAGGTCTATAGTCCTTTGGGTTACCACTTTTCACACACTCTCGTCCATTTTTGTGAAATTTTGAGTCACTTTTAGTGTGTTTTTGGTCAATTTCGGGTTTTTCTGGCATCACTACAAGTTGGAGATTTAGCTTCTTATTGCAAGTTAAAAATAGGAACTTTTTGTTCCCATTGCAAGTGTTTTTCTTTTTAATTTTCTTTTTTAATGTCCTTAGTAGGAACTTTTTGAAGCACTTGCGAGTGTATGAACTTTTAAAGTTCTTTACAAGTTACTTTTTCATTTAAGTTACTTGCAATCACTTATAAAAGTTTCGATTTTCACTTAAAGAACTTGTAACTACTCTAAAAAGTTATGATTTCTTTTATTTTACTTATAATGATCTCAAAAAGTTTTGATTTTCACTTAAATCACTTGGAATGGCTTAAAAAAGACCCGATTTCACTTAAAATAACTTGCAAATGCTCATCAAAAACCTGATTCTACTTGGTGTGAACTTGCATTGGTCTTCAAAAACTCTGATTTAAGTTCAGATCATTTGAATTCTACTTGTGGAGGAAACTGTTTGAGTTTGGGTTTGATTTGGTCTTCCTCTTTTCATGGCACCTTAGCAATGACATCGGATCTTCAACCATAAATGGATTGAGCTTCTTTTACTGCATTTTTCTAAGGAATCTAGGGTTTTCTGCTTCTTTTAGTTTACAATTTGTGGTCTCAGGTATGTTCTTCTTTATTCATTATGATTCCCTTTTATTTTAATGACTTTATTTCATAAAATTTCTTATTTTTTGGTGCCATTGTTTAATATCAAAATGTATTTTCTGAAACGTTTTTCTTTACATAAATAAAATGCATTTTTCTTTCCATTTTCCCCTCTCCATATTTCATTTTCCATTCTCACTTGTTCATTCCATACATTTTGAATTAAGGAAAAATGCATTTTTCTCTTATATATGAAAACGTTTTTCTTATCATTCCATACGCTTTCCATTTTACCTTCATTCTAAATACGCCTCCATTCAAAAACATGCTTTATACACAAAAACACATTTTGCTGCCATTCACATTCCTTCCTATATAAAAACATGTTTCCATTTTAAAGAACACCTTTTCATTTATTCTATTAGCCATCCATTTTTACCCTATATCCATAGCATAAACACGTCATTCTCTAAAAATGCTTTTTTTACTACCATCAGCTGAAACGTGTTTCATTTCATTTTCATAACTTTTCATTCCATTTTCCTTTCATTCCATATTCATAACCTTTTCATGATTCCATCTCCATTTCCTTCAAAAGAATAAAAAAATTTTCCTTTGAAAGAAAATCGAGATTTTTCCCATTCATTGCAAGAGGAGTATTTTTATCTAAAAACAAGATTAAAAGTATTGAAAAGTCACTTGAAATGACTCCCTAAAATCCTGAAATCAACTATTCACTTGTAGCTAGCCTTCAAAATCCTAAAATGCCTTATAAATGTATAAAATTTGGACTTTTTGACCTTGACTGCAAATGCAAGTTGAAAGTTCTGACTTGCACATTTCAAAGATGCAATCTAACTTTTCATTTTTCATAAAAGCACATGTCCCTTTCACTTGCAATCAGCCTCCAAAGATCTGAAATGAGTTATAATGCTCATTTTCTACCCTCATATAGGCAAAACACCATTTTGAGTTTGACCCTCTGTCATGTCTATGCCTGTTAACATTGATGATGTCTTAACCTGATGGAACTTTCATCGTAGCCTTGACAATTCTTGTTCGATGATAGAGGAACCAACTTCTCCGCCGAACAAAAAGATGAAATACAAATATGACAAGTATCAGAATGATATTCCTCCTTCTCATTTTGTCTCGAACATTGAAGAAGTCAAAGACATGGAGATTGGACATGTTGATATGTCTAAGTTTCTGAAGAGAACTGATAAATCAACTTCTCATCATATGCAATTGTTGCTGAGAAGTCACATCCATTTGGTTTCCTCTTTTCCTATTGCTGCCCTAGAGCGAGAGTTTGTCCTTGCATGCACAACTCACTTTGATAGAGAATCCAGAACCATTAAAGATGATGATGGTAATGTGGTCATTAGGCTTGATCCAAAAACCATTAACAAAATTTTTCAAAGTTCCCGACTCGCCAATGTATTCATATATTTCAGTAAAGAGTGCTCTAGATCATTATGAACAGAAGAAAGAAGATTGTATATAGCACATCAATACTAAATGGCTTTTGAAGTGTCGGACTTGTGTGTCTCAGCCGCCTAAGTTGTATCGATTTGAACTCAAAGCAGAGGTCAATGATATAATCACACTCTTGAGTAGGATAATGGAGTTGAAATTCTCTAATGTCTTTGAGAAGTGGATGTACAAATTCATAGTGGTGATTAGGAAGGCACAACACCCAATCTTTTGGGGTGAAATAATTAGCAATATTTTATGTGAGCAGCTTTCCCAAGTTCCTACTATGCTCACATTTTACATGAATTCCTATTTGGTTTACATAGCAGCTTCATTGAGGAAATTTACAAGCCTTTCTACCCAAGGAGATAGATCACTAGTTCCAGTGTGGGAGTACTATGATCAGCTACCTTTGAGACCAAGCATAATTCATTATAGAAGAGTCCAAGACGCATTCTTTGGTCATTTTTTTTGCGTATTTGACAAGACCTTGCAGGACAACAGAGTATCTGACACTGCTTGGAAAAATGTTAATGAATATGGTTGTCTCTTCCTCTAGTTTCCTACTTTTACCTACATGAGCGTTAGTTGTTTTGAAGATCAGCCATACATTCTTCCGAGATATCTAACAAATAAAATCATTCTAATGGAGCTTGCAAGGAAATTGATGATAGTGCATGCACGACAAGCTATACAACATAAAACTAGAGTAAGTATCTTGTCTCATAATCCATTATAGATTGGGAGACACTCCTTGACAACTACCTCAAGGGAAAAAGCAATGGAAACTAAAATTTAGGAGATCAAATTAAAAAGATTCAAGGCAAGAGCAGATTTTGATTATAGAGGAATGAAATAAAAGATAAAGAAAGCCTTCACTCATGTACATCATCTTGAAGATATCTAGGTAGATCTTCAAATAGAGAAGGACATTTATAAAATGGACTATTGCAGGCTCATAGTTGAACAGATTATTGGTCTTAATCTAACCTTGATCCCAAAAGGATTAATTGATGATGGGAAGATTTTAGATCCAAAATATGAAGAACAAAGGGTTGATAACACTTCTATTCTAGCAATACAATGGTCTAATAAAGAATCAATTTCTATCTTTAACAGATTTCAGTCAGTCTTGGAAAATACTAATTCTTGGCTCAAGAGTATAGGTGTCAAAACTATAAAAATCAAGGTTAATGATGATGATTCAGCTGGACCTATTGGATTGAAATCAGAATTCAGAGATAAGTCCAAGAAAGGTACTTATTTAGGATCCAAAATCAAGTTGAAAATTAGCTGTGCTGTAGAAAAACCTTTGGAGAAAACAACATTAAAAGGAAAGGAGGTTAAAGAGATGCAGATCCAAATCATCGATCAGTAAGAAGGAGAGGTTCTTGAGTCTCCTACTGCTCTAAGTATAATGTCTCCACATATTGATGTTGCACCAGTATCAATACTATCTCCTATGTCTCAAATTGATAGTGTTTTTGATTCCTTCCCAATAGTTTTCATTCCTCCTATTGCTCCTACAGAAGTTGTTCTTCATACTTCAATTTCATCCACATTGACTACTTCTATGGAGATCATGCATGATAATTTGGAGAATGTTTTTTATGCTAATATTATGTATCCAATGACATCACAGATGAAACTTCCAGAAATAGATACACCAGCTGCAAGTTTTGATTGCTTTATGGCTAATGTTGATCACAATACGCCATCCAAGCAAGATTTTGTCACAATTCAAACTAAGACATCTACTACAGTAACGACTATGGCACATAATTAATCTATTTCTACACAAACCACGGTTACTGTTTCAAATGTAGATACATTGGATGTTCCTCCATGGTTGAGTTTAGTCACTTTAAAGAGAAAGAAATAGGCAGTCTCTCCAGATGTGTTTGATTTCTAGCAGTTGAAGAGATCAAAGCCAAAAGTTGCAAAGAAGGCTAAAATGGTTTCCCAAGTAGTTGTGGACAGTAACATAATGAAGTATGCAGAAATAGCTAAACCCCTTGCAGAGAAGTCACCAAAAGAGATGCAAGTATCTGATTACAAATTCACCAGAGTGGATTTAGGCAAGAAAACACATACTGGTATGATGCAAGATGCCCAAAATTCAGTGACTATCTTGACACATAGCTATAATGAACTTTTGGCAATGAAAGAAAATTTGAAAGAGGAGAATGCACAACTTGTTTCAATAATTCAAAAGATTACCAACTCTTCAGAGCAAGTTAATCCATTAATTTCTTTCACTTCTAAAGAATCAATCAAGAAACTCAAGAAAATTGCACAAAAGGCTAAAGCAGTTGATTCTTGAGCAACATAGCTGATTGATCAAAGCATACTAGTAATTGAAAAGACATTACAAATTTTGAATAATGTCGGAATAGAAAATGTAATTGATAGAAGCCAGGATTCCTATCAAAGGCGTTATGCAAAAATTGGTTCCTGAAAAAGAAACTAAGTATATAGTGGTGAAATTTGATGATCCTCATGCACAAATTCTTTTTGAATCTGTTGGTTTTGGGAATTATTACCTCCATATTGATGAAGTTTCTAATTTTTCTAAATATTGGCCTTCAATTGATTTGAATTCTCCATTCCTTTCAATAAATGAAGGATCTATTCAATCAGATTTAAATCAGGTATCCAAAGTTAATTCTTCTGATTCTCAAAATGGAATTGAAGATGTTTCATCTTTAAATACAAATGAGGATATTCAATCATTTCCTCAGTCAGAAGAAGTTCATTCTCACCTTTTGGAAGAAGAAAATATTGTTTCTCTCCAAAATATATCCATTTCAGAAGAAGGTAGTTCCAGCAATTCAAGTTCCAATGTTATTTCTAGTTCAAATGAAGTTTGGACTCTTGAGTTTGATGGTAGTTGTGCTGCTAATGGATCTAGATCTAGCGTAGTTCTTATTTCTCCCAAAGGAGAAATTTTTCCTTATTCCTTCAAGCTGCAATTTACTAATACCAACAACACAACAGAATATGAATCATTGTTGTTGGGTATGGCTATTGGGTTTAACAGAGGAATTAAGAATCTTCACGCTCAAGGTGATGCGGAATTAGTTATTTTTCAAGTAAGAAATGTATATCAGACAAAGAATGAAAGGCTCAAACACTATCGAAACCTAGTGTGGGAAAATATTGATAATTTTGATGCTTTCAACATCTCAGTGGTTTCACGTGAATTAAATAATAGAGCTGATTCACTGGCAGTTTCAGCCACACTTCTGATTCCACATCTTGATTTTAATCAAGATAAATATATCATTGAATTAATCTATAGACCTAGTTTACTTAATAATTTGGATCATTGGAAGATTTTCAATGATGATAAGAAAATTATTAACTTTCTATAGACTGAAGATAGTTTCAACAATCTATATTTTAAACGAAGTACTTCTTCTTCTTTAGATTCAATTTCAAATACTTCATCGGAGCCAGATGAAGAAATTCTACAACTGAAAGGTAATAAAATTCCTAAAGGGTTGGTTTCATTGGAAAGACTTTTTGATTAGCATGATCACTATATCAAAAGCCAACAACAGGAAGTAAATTCTGATTCTCACATGGGATATGAGAAATAAAATATTGGATCTAAAAAAAATCCAAAGTTTGTCAATATTGGCAATAATTGTACTCCTTAAGAAAAGGATCAGTTCATTCAACTCTTACGTCAATACAGTGATGTGTTGGCCTATTCTTATGATGATCTTAAGTCTTTGTTATTTGACAAAGTGCAACATGAAATTCCTTTGAAGCTAGATGAAGTACCATTCAAACAGAAGCAACACTAGTATAATCCAAAAATCTCACGTACTATTTACTCCAAAATTTAGAAAATGCTAGAGGCACGAATTATATTTCCTATCCATCATTCAACATCGATGGCTAATATAGTTCCATTTCATAAGAAGATTGTAGAGATACGTATCTGTGTTGATTTTTGAAATCTCTATCAATTGTCACTTAAAGACAATTATCCCTTGCCAATAATGGATCAGTTGTTACAAACTGTAACTGAAGTTGAAATGATGTCTATGTTGGACGGATTTTCAGGTTATAATCAAATTGAGGTAAGTGAATCAAATTAGCACAAAACTATGTTTACTACTCCTTAGGATACATTTGTATATCGTAGAATGCCCTTTGGATTGATTAATGTAGGAGCAAATTTTCAGAAAGCTATGTATTTTTATTTTCGTGGTATCTTGGGAAGATATATTGTGGTATATTTAGATGATCTCACCCTCTTTTCAAAAGATCATGAAATCATCTCTTTCATTTGCAAGATGTGCTAGAAAGATGTTGCAAGCTTCGGATTTCTCTTAATCCTAAAAAGTCAGTTTTTGGGGTCATAGAAGGAAAACTTCTTGGGCATGTTGTATCCAAAGAAGGAATTAAAATTGATCTAGATAGAGTTAGGTCTATTCAGAATCTTTCTTTACCAGCCAACAAGACTATAGCTCATTCTTTCTTTGGAAAGATTAATTTATTGAGAAGATTTGTACCTGATTTTGCTAAGAAAACTCATCATATCATTGATATGATGAAAGGAAAGACCACTTTCCATTGGAATGCTGAAGGTAGAGTTGCTTTCCCTGAAATCAAGGATGCAATTGCTCATACACCAGTGCTGATTTTTCCTGATTACACTAAACATTTTATCATGTATATTTATGCTTATGAGCATAATATGTCTGCAATTTTGATGTAGACAAACCTAGAAGGAATTGAATCTCCCATTGATTTGATGAGTTGTCCTTTGAAAGCTCATGAACTCAAGTATTCCTTAATGGAGAAGAACACTTTTGTTGTGGTAAAAGCTGGTAAGTATTTCAGATTTTATATTCTAAATTCACATTCTATTGTTCTAGTTCCTGATATAGTAGTCAAATCTATTCTGACACAACAAGATTTTGGTTCGAAAAGAGGTAATTGGGTAGCTAAGATTCAAAAATATGATCTTGAAATCAAGCCTACTAAATTGATGCATGGAAAAGTTTTGTGTTAGCTTATGGTTGAAAACAATTTAGAAGAAGAACAAAATGCTTTTGATGATCTAAGGTTTTGTTTGTTAGTACTACCGATGAATGGTACTCTAACATTGCCTATTTTCTGACCTATGGTGAATGTCCAATGCATCTGTCATTCAAAGAAAAGAGAAATTTGAAGCTCAAAGCTACAAATTATGTTCTTTGGGAGAATGGTTTATATAAACGAGCCATAGATGGTACTTTTCAACGTTGTGTTGATAAAGCTCAGCAAGATAGATTGCTAGAATCTTTTCATAGTTTGGCGTGTGATGGACACTTCTCACCATCAGTTACTACACATAACATCTTAAGAGCTAGATACTACTTCCCAACACTTTTTCAAGATACATATGAATGGGTGTGAAAGTGTGCAAAATGTCAGCAGTTTGTTGGTAAACAGAAGTTAGCAACGCTACCTCTCAAACCAGTAGTAATTGAAGAACCTTTCAGACAATGGGGATTTGACTTCATTGGTTTTATTAATCCTTCTTCAAGTGTTGGAAATTCATATGTCCTTGCTGCGATGGATTATTTTACAAAATGGTTCGAAGCAGTTCCAGTAAAACATGCCACCTCTGAAGTAGTGTGCAGATTTCTTAAAGAGAATATCATCTCTAGGTTTGGTGCTCCATACAAGGTGGTGATAGATAATGCAGCTTCATTTTCATCTTATGAGGTAACTCAATTTTATTTTGATTATAGCATTATCTTGGCTCACTCTTCTGATTATTACCCTCAAGGTAATGATCAAGAAGAATCCAGCAATAAAAACTTGGTCACCATAATCCGCAAGCTGGTGGATGAAAATAAGAGAACATGGCACAAGGCATTGTTTGATGCTTTGTGGGCTGATTGAATCACACCTAAGAGGGCCATTGGTATGTCTCCATTCCAATTACTTTAGATCTTCTAGCTCTTAAGTTGGCCAAGGCTGTTGAAGATGATACTTTTGAAATCTCCTTGGATAAATGGATAATGTACCTTTCACAATTGGAGGAGCAAAGATCACAAGTGGTGGATTGTATCAATCATCATCAAAAGCAAGTCAAGGCTCCATTTGATAAGAATGCTAAGCAGAGAGCTTTCAAGTTGGAGATCGTGTTCTTCTTTGGGATAAATGAAGACAACTCAAAGGCATGAATGGAAAGTTTGATTCTCTTTAGCGTGGTCCTTTCACAATTCATCAAATTGTTGGTGAAAACAAATTTTGCTTGGCCTATAAAGATGGTACACCATTTTCACTTCCTTATAGTAGGCAACATCTAAAGCACTACTTCGAGTAGTGTTTCAAAGAAATTTTGTACATAATTCCTTAGTCTTTTAGTCTTTTCATCTTTTATTTTTGTTTCATTGTTTTTGAGTCTTTTTGTTTTGTCGACTCCGTCATCCAAAGGATACTAAGGCACTTGCAGATTCTAGATTCTACTACCTTTTCTTTCTAATGCAGTTCCCTAGTCAGAGCCAACTGTTGTCCCTAATTTTTGACTTGTTAAAAATTGGGATAACGATTCAAAATTTTCATGAAATTTGAAAATTTTCTCTTCTAAGGCATGAATTACGAGGTGAAAAGATTAGAAAATCTCAATTTTAAGTCTATAGTCCTTTTGGGTTACCACTTTTCAGACACTCATCCATTTTTGTGAAATTCTGAGTCATTTTTAGTGTGTTTTTGGTCAATTTCGGGTTTTTTTGGCATCACTACAAGTTGGAGATTTAGCTTCTTATTGCAAGTTAAAAGTAGGAACTTTTTGTTCCCATTGCAAGTGTTTTTGTTTTTAATTTTATTTTTTAATGTCCTTTGTAGGAACTTTTTGAAGCACTTGCAAGTGTATGAACTTTTAAAGTTCTTTACAAGTTACTTTTTCATTTAAGTTACTTGCAATCACTTATAAAAGTTTTGATTTTCACTTAAAGCACTTGTAACTACTCTTAAAAGTTTTAATTTCTTTTATTTTACTTGTAATGATCTCAAAAAGTTATGATTTTCACTTAAATCACTCGCAATGGCTTAAAAAAGACCCGATTTCACTTAAAATAACTTGCAAATGCTCATCCAAAACCAGATTCTACTTGGTGTGAACTTGCATTGGTCTTCAAAAACTCTGATTTAAGTTCAGATCATTTGAATTATGCTTGTGGAGGAAGCTGTTTGAGTTTGGGTTTGATTTGGTCTTCCTCTTTTCATGGCGCCTTAGCAATGAGATCAGATCTTCAGCCATAAATGGATCAAGTTTCTTTTGCAGCATTTTTCTAAGGCATCTAGGGTTTTCTGCTTCTTTTAGTTTGCAATTTGTGGTCTCAGGTATGTTCTTCTTTATTCATTGTCATTCCCTTTTATTTTAATGACTTTATTTCATAAAATTTCTTATTTTCTGGTGCCATTGTTTAATATCAAAATGTATTTTCTGAACGTTTTTTTTTACATAAAGAAAATGTGTTTTTCTTTCCATTTTCCCCTCTACATATTTCATTTTCCATTATCACTTGTTCATTCCATACATTTTCAATTAAGGAAAAATGTGTTTTTCTCTTATATATGAAAACGTTTTCCTTATCATTCCATACACTTTCCATTTTACCTCCATTCTAAATACGCCTCCATTCAAAAACATGCTTTATACACAAAAACGTGTTTTCCTACCGTTCACATTCCTTCCTATGTAAAAATGTGTTTCTATTTTAAAGAACACCTTTTCATTTATTCCATTATAGGTAATTTTTCATGATTCCATCTCCATTTCCTTCAAAAGAATAAAAAAGTTGCCCTTGAAAGAAAATTGAGATTTTTCCCATTCATTGCAAGTGGAGTATTTTTATCTAAAAACAAGATTAAAAGTTTTGAAAATTCACTTGCAATGACTTCCTAAAATCCTGAAATGCACTATTCACTTGTAGCCAGCCTTCAAAATCCTGAAATGCCTTATAAATTTCTAAAAGTCAGACTTTTTGACCTTGACTGCAAATGCAAGTTGAAAGTTCTGACTTGCACATTTCAAAGATGCAATCTAACTTTTCATTTGTCATGAAAGCACATGTCCCTTTCACTTGCAATGAAACTCCAAAGATCTGAAATGAGTTATAATGCTGATTTTCTACCCTCATATAGCCAAAACAACATTTTGAGTTTGACCCTCTGTCATGTCTACGCCTGTTAACGTTGATGATGTCTTAACCTTATGGAACTTTCATTGCAACCTTGTAGATTCTTGTTCGATGACGGAGGAACCAACTTCTCCACTGAACAAAAAGATGAAATACAAATATAACAAGTATCAGAATGAGATTCATCCTTCTCATGTTGTCTCCAACATTGAAGAAATTAGAGACACGAAGATTGGACATTTTGATATGTCTAAGTTTCTAAAGAGAACTGATAAATCAACTTCTCATCATACGCAATTGTTGTTGAGACCTCACATCCATTTGCTTTCCTCTTTTCCTCTTGCTTCCCTAGATCCAGAGTTTGTCCTTGCATGCACATCTCACTTTGACAGAGAATCCATAACCATTGAAGATGATGATGGTAATGTGGTCATTAGGCTTGATCCAAAAACCATTAACAAAATTTTCAGAGTTCCCAACTCGCCAATGTATTTAGATATTTCAATAAAGAGTGCTCTAGATCATTGTGAACAGAAGAAAGAAGATTGTATATAGCACATCAATACTAAATGGATTTTCAAGTGCCAGACTTGTGTGTCTCAGTGGCCTAAGTTGTATCGATTTGAATTCAAAGAAGAGGTCAATGATATAATCACACTCTTGAGCAGGATAATGGGGTCAAAATTCTCTAATGTTTTTGAGAAGTGGATGTACAAATTCATAGTGGTGATTAGGAAGGCACAGCACCCAAGCTTTTGGGGTGAAATAATCAGCGATAGTTTATGTGAGCAGCTTTCCCAAGTTCCTACTATGCTCACATTTTACATAAATTCCTATCTAGTTTACATAGCAGCTTCATTGAGGCAATTTCTAGGCCTTTCTACCCAAGGAGATAGATCACTAGTTCTAGTTTGGGAGTACTGTGATCAGTTGCCTTTGAGACCAAGCCTAATTCAATATAGAATAGTCCAAGATGCATTCTTTGGTCATTTCATGTGCCTATTTTACAAGACCTTGCAGGCCAACAGAGTATCTGACACTATTTGGAAAAAGGTTAATGAATATGGTTGTATCTTCCTCCAATTTCCTACTTTTACCTACATGAGTGTTTATTGTTTTGAAGATTAGCCATACATTCTTCTAAGATATCCAATAGATAAAATCATTCTAATGGAGCTTGCATGGAAATTGATGACAGTACATGCACAACAAGCTATACAACATAAAACAAGAGTAAGTATCTCGTCTTATAATCCATTACAAATTGGGAGATACTCCTTTATAGCTACCCTAAGGGAAAAAGCAATGGAAACCAAAATTCAGGAGATCAAATTAAAAATATTCAAGGAAAGAGCATATTTTGATTACAGAGGAATGAAATAAAAGATAAAGAGAGCCTTCACTCATGTACATCATCTTGAAGATATCTAGGTAGATCTTCGAACAGAGAAGGACATTTATAAAATGGACTATTGCAGGCTCATAGTTGAACAGATTATTGATCTTAATCTAACCTTGATCCCAGAAGGAGTAATTGATGATGGGAAGATTTTAGATCCAAAATATGAAGAACAAAGGGTTGATAACACTTCTATTCCAGAAATACAATGGTCTAATAAAGAATCAATTTCTATCTTTAACAGATTTCAGTCAGTCTTGGAAAATACTAATTCTTGGCTCAAGAGTATAGGTGTCAAAACTATAAAAATCAAGGTTAATGATGATGATGATTCAGCTGGACCTATTGGATTGAAATCAAAAGTCAGAAATAAGTCCAAGGAAGGTGCTTCTTCTTCAGGAACCAGAATCAAGTTGAAAATCACTTGTGATGTAGAAAAACCTTTAGGGAAAACAACATTAAAAGGAAAGGAGGTTAAAGAGATGCAGATCCAAATCATCGATCGGCAAGAAGGAGAGGTTCTTGAGTCTCCTACTGCTCTAAGTATAATGTCTCCACATATTGATGTTGCACCAATATGAATATTGTCTCCTTTTTCTCAAATTGATAGTGTTGTTGATTCCTTCCCAACAATTTTCGTTCCTCCTATTGCTCCTACAGAAGTTTTTCTTCATACTTCAATTTCATCCACATTGACTACTTCTATGGAGATCATGCATGATAATTTGGAGAAAATTTTTATGCTAATATGATGTATCCAATGACATCATAGATGAAACTTCCAAAAATAGATACATCAGCTGCAAGTTTTGATTGCTTTATGGCTAATGTTGATCACAATACGCCGTCCAAGCAAGCTTTTGTAACAATTCAATCTGAGACATCTACTAGAGTAATGATTGTGGCATAGAGTGAATCTGTTTTTGCACAAACCATGGTTATTGTTTCAAATGTAGATACATTGGATCTTCCTCCATGGTTGAGTTCAATCACTTTAAAAAGAAAGAAATAGGCAATCTCTCCAGATGTGTTTGATTTCCAGCAATTGAAGAGATTAAATCCAAAAGTTGCAAAGAAGGCTAAAATGGTTTCCTAGGTAGTTGTGGACAGTAACATAATGAAGTATGCAGAAATAGATAAACCCCTTGCAGATAAGTCACCAGAAGAGATGCAAGTATCTGATTACAAATTCACCAGAGTGGATTTAGGCAAGCAAACACAAACTGATATGATGCAAGATGCCCAAAATTCAGTGACTGTCTTGACACATAGCTATAATGAACTTTTGGAAAAGAAAGAAAAGCTGAAAGAGGAGAATGCACAACTTGTTTCGGTAATTCAAAAGATTACCAAATCCTCAGAGCAACTTAATCCATTAACTTCTTTGACTTCTAAAGAATTAGTCAAGCAACTAGAGTAAATTGCACAAAAGGCTAAAGCAATTGATTCTTGGGTAACATAGCTGATTGATTAAAGCATACTAGTAATTGAAAAGACATTACAAATTCTGAATAATGTCAGAATAGCAAAAGTAAAGATGAATCATACTTTGGAAGCTTTCAAGAAAAGTTTGGATTCACTTGAAAAAGATTTAAAAATTTGGCATGAGATGGATCAAGTCAAGCTAGGAATTCTATGCAACAATTCAATCGTACCAAACAGAGAGAAATACATAGAATTTGAAGAACTGATGACAAATAAGTCATTAGTTATTCAAGATCTCATCAAAGATGTTCAAGCTACATTAGAAATGAGTGATGAAGTTGAACAAGACATACTTTCTAGTTTTGAGAAAATCCCTTGCAGAATTTTAAATCATGAAGGACAATTACTTGCAACTGATGTGGTTACTACAGAAATGGCAAAAAACCTTCGTCAAGAGCTGGAATCAGAATAGTTTACCATGGTTTCAATTAAAAAATTTGTTAATCATCGAATGATCCTTGATAAAATGCAAACTATTTATGAAGAGCATAGAGAAGCAACAATAAGGTATTTTGATGTAATCTTGAAGATTATTGTGGTTGCCAAGAACACACTAGGCCCCGATCCAGATGAGTTGCAGGAAATTATTAGCAAATTTCAGTCTTTCAAAGCTAGGACTGAAATGGAATAAAATGTTTTATCCTTATTTATTTAGTTTTCGACAAACTTCATTTAAAAACAAATTTTGTAATCGCAAGTGTTTCTTTTACTTGCAGTTTTGTAAATTGTCATTACATGTAATCAAGTTACAAGTCAAAATAATTTAGGAATGTAATTTCTAAAGAATAAGTCAATTGCAAGTAGCTGGTGGTTGAGAGAATTTCTCAAGTTAGTTGGAATCCTCCCACCTTTTTCTCATGACCCCTCTCCTATAAATACTTGAGGAGGTCCCTTGTAATTTATATCTTTTTGGCAAGCAAGAAAATTCTACAAAATTTTGCACTCATAAAGACTTTGAGCTTTATAGTTATAAGTAGTTATTTTTCAAGTAATATCAAAGAGTGGGAAATTTTAAACTTTTTGTTGAAGTCCTACTTTGCATCCATTGTGTTCTTATGTCATTTTGGAGCATTACTTTGTGATTATTTGGAGACTGTAGAAGATTGCTAGAGAGAGCTTCAATTGAAATACTTTCAGACTTTGTGTTGTGAATGTTGAGGTTGAATTCATAATTTGAGTTAGAAGTTAAGAATAATTACAATTCTTTGTGCTCGTAACAATTCTCATTTGTAGTAGTTAATAGATACATCATACTTGTAGACTTTGTGTTGTCTTGTGTTGTATATTGTCCTTAGATTATCTTTCAAAAGGGTAGATAAGATCTCATATTTTTAAGACTTTGTGTTTGAAACTGTTTTCCCATCCCGAAGGAAGTGACAGAAGCCTTTGAGCTTTTAGGAAACTTCATTTCCTTTCTCTTGATTTTATTGCAAGTTGTTAAAGTTTATTTAAAATTTTATATTACCTTTCTAAAAAGAGAAAAGAGTTTAATATTTCCTGAAACAAGAGGAAAGGTTATCATTCCACCCATATTTTTGTTTAGTTAGTTAGATAGGGGGAGCCTTCCCTTAATTAGGAGAGTTTTATCTCAAATACTATGGCTAAAACCACCATTTTGGTAAACCTCACAAGTTTGCAAAATATTCAACCAACACCACTTACATTGTTGAACATTTGCATGAAAACCTAGTAAATTTGAAGGAGGCCACTCGTCCTTCGTCCTATAGGAATTACTCTCTGTTGATGCACTTATTGTTATGGAAGAGTAGGAAGATGATGAGGAACTAGATTAGTTTCACAAAGTTTGATGATAAGGACAATAAGTTGCCAATGCAGATTTGGGTGCATATCTAGGATGTGCATTGTCCATATTTTGATTATAATGTGTTTTGTAATATTTTTAAGTTCTTCATGCTTGAACAACTTAAAACCTGTACAAATGATTTTGCAAGGTTTCAAGGAGATGATAAGGCCACTAGAACATGAACAGGACACCAAGTACCAATTCAATTAGGGAGATTGCTATCTACATACCAATCACATTACAATTAGGATATATGGAACTCATGTGCCACCTCGCAAACTGCCCATTTATGTGTTAGATAGACAAGATTTCATGGAAGTAATGTGGCAAATGGATGTCATGGATAAAGAGTATTTTAGACATCAGAGGAAGGCTTCTCTTGTGAATCCTAACGAGGAATTTGCATATTTCACTTGTACTTCAAAAGAGGGCATTGAGAAGTTTGGTTCCCTCCTCAGTAATTACAAGTTGCACCAAGAAGTCCGAAGGATTAGGGATCCTGAAGGGGTCATCTTGGCTCAAAGAAGAGCTAGGTCATTGGGAACAATTGATCATCAGTTCTATTTTCAAGAGGATGTCATTAGGAACTTATCTATAGATGAAGAATTAAATGCCAAAAAAGATGCATGGAGGAAGATATGTACCATAGAGGACAAGATAAGAAAGGATAACCCTTTATATGTTAGTCCTTATTCAGAAGTGAAAGATAAATTTTCAAAGGAAAAACTAATGTTGGGTGATTTTAGTGATGGGAGTTTCCTTGAAAAGATGAAGTAAGTTGAGATTGAAGCTAAGGTTGCTATGGAAAACTATGATGCTTAGATAAGAAGTCAACCAGCTCAATCTTCTGCTCCAAGAACTCATGTGAAATCAAAGAGGACTAGTGGATGGCCCATCGTGACCCCACTAGTGGATTATCCAGAAAGTGAGCATATGGAAGAGACTCATCTCCCAAAGGCTTCTGGTCAACATAACCCATTGAGGCAAGAAGTGGATCAGGATTTACTTGAAGAAAAAATTGATGCACTAAACCTTGTGGTTCCACCTAGTAGAGTTGTGAAATGGGTATATGATAAAATCAAATATGATGATGTTAGGATAAAATCCGGTGCTAAGTTTGTGTGATGATGTCTTCATCAAGACCAAGGAATTTAGGGAATTTTTCATCCATGTTAAAAGTGCAAAAATAAAAAGGATTGAAGAAGCAAGAGAGAAAGTTGACCCTTCTATGCAAGATGAAGTTGAGAAAGAAGAGGAAGATAGAATAAGACAAGAAATAGCTAATATGCCATTAGAAGAGGCAAGTGCACTATTAAAGGGAAGTGGTGCACTTTTACTACTTGGTTGTGATATTTCATCTACCATTGCATTGGACATTTTTAGAAAGGACCCCAATTCCTCTATTTATGAGGAGGTCTTTGACAACAAGATCTTTGGTTTGGTTTTTAGCCCCTAGTTACATACATTGGTTGTTTGGTCTATGGCTCCTAAACAGGAAAACCAAGTGTTGTACAATCTTTGGAGAAGGAAATTGGAGTATTGATTGTTAAGAGAGCAACAAAGATGACAACTAATGTAGCTACACAATTAACAATTCATGTTGCAATGTTGACTATGGACATTGCGTAGATAATGAACGCCAATTACTAGAAGTTTTTGGATAGATACAAAAAGCTAATGGATGAGCACAACAAAGTATTGGCTACTGCACAAAGAGGTTTTCCATCCCTGACTAGTTCAATTTCAGATATGTCCACTCAAGATAGGAAAACTTTGTCCATTAGGATTCAAAATTTGAATCAATCCTTAAAAGAAGAAAAGGAATAGACAAAGGAAGCTAAATTAGATACCATAAAAGTGGCCAATAAGATTTTTGATGATGTGCTAAAACATAGAGTGACAAAATTGGTCAAGGTTGATGATGTGTGGGAAGCTTAAAGGAGTATTCATGAAGCTAACATCAAATACTTGTGGGTTTAGAAATATTTCCAAGTGGATTCAGTGGAGTACTAGAGTAGGAACCCTAAAGGACATAATTTTCAAAACTAATGAGCATCTAGAGGTCCCCACCCACATTCCTGAGATATTAGAGACCATTGATATGATCAGTGAGATAACGGCTTTCCATGAGAAATTAGGGATGCAACTTGGTAACAAATTGAAGATGTTTAGAGATATGGAAGTATAGGGTATGCAAAAAATATTTGATGGCAAGGGAGAACTGATGGAATTTTTCAAGTGGAAACATGAATTGGAAGAGCGGTTGCCCCATGCTAAAAGTGTGCTAAGTGAAATTGATTACTCCAGGTTAAATTCCCATATCGACAACATGGTTGCAATTGAAACAAAGATGGAAATATTTGTTAGGGAGACTAGAGCATTGGTTGATGCTAGGTAGAAATAACATGATGAAAAGGTACAGAGTTTGTTGAGTACACAATGGCCCATAGATGAGGAGTATAATTCATGGCTGGAGAAGATCATTGAATAGGTTTTTCTATCAAATGATAAGAAATTTGAAGAGTAATGGATAGAAGAAGAAGAATACATAGCTTGGAAACTGTATAGATTAGGCTTTGGTTAAGGTATTGCAAAATATTGTTCTATTATTATTAGAAAGGTTGATGACATGAGTGATGATCTGGATAAATTGATCACTCATTTTTGTTGCTTTATACTTTTCTATTGACTTGGCATGGATGTGGCTAATTTTGGATCAACAAAGAAGGAACCACAAAGTTGTTATAATATGAGGAATTTCCTTTTGGAAGGTAGGTCTATCTTCTTCAACAAATAGAAATAATCTTTGTCTCATATGTATTCCCTCCAATTGAAAGTTCAAATACAACTGAAATAGTGAATATGTTCTCAAAACCACTAGGATGTGGTGCAGGAGCACCTAAAACACATGTAATTGCAAAGTGCATTCTATGAGGGTTAGTCTAGGAGTTAGTTATAGTATAAGTAATTTTTATGTTAAATAAGGTATTTGAGACTATTAATGATGTAATTAGGGGTCTTTGATGTTATTTAGTTCAAAAAATGCAAAAGGTTGCATAAAAATGTACTTATTGTCAACAAATTGTTAAAAGTGCAAAACTAGGCAATTAGGGGTCTAATTGGTAAAAAGTTGGTTTCCAATGTCCAACTAATTAAAATTCTAGTTGGAGGATGTTTGTAAGGGTGGTTAGATGTTAAATAGGCCTCTCATGGTCGAGGTATGGTTTTTGAATCATTTTTTTTAAAGTTATAATGAAAAAAAGCCTGCTTTATGGAAATTTCTGTGTGTAAATTTGCTGCTAAAACGTGTGGTACAACATTTGTACGACCTGTACGGGATCAAACCTGGTATGGTTGGAAAAAGGAGAGTGTCAGCTTTCATTTGAAAGTGGTTTTGTGAATTTTCATTAAGTTTAGAGGGTTTTATTGATGTTTTACTGAAACTGCCTTGTTTTGGTGTAAATTGGTGATTTGAGAGTATTAAAATGAGTTTTTAGGGAATTCCACCTACTGTAGCAATTGTAACTCAGTGGAATGGACCCATTTGTTGTAAAATAGGTTTCCAAATTATTTGAAAGTCAGAGGAAGTGTGTTTGTGGGTTTTGGGTGCTGCCCTAGGTTGAATTTGGGTGATTTTCCTTATGAAAGTGAGAAACTAAATGATGGTTTATGAGTTTTCTGGAAGAAATAACCTATGTGATGAAGTTTAAAGCTTGTGCAGGCATAATTATGGGTGTTTGAATAGGTGGCAGAGTCTGGAAAGGTCTGTAGGTATGATTTACAATAAACCCTCCTTTTGAAGGCCTAGAATCAAGGGTTTTAGGCTGTGCTATGTTGGAAGAGTGATTTCTGGAAACTAGTGGTGGATTTAGTAGTTTTTGGGCATTTTAATTGCTTCCCCAAGGTTTCATAAAGTTTGGTGGAGTTTAAAGGGTAATTTCTTTGTAAAAGTGGGCTAATCCACTAGCCTTTTCCATGGCAGGAGTATTGGATCTTTGAGTTTGTCCAAAAGAGTTGATATTGGTTTTCCTGTATATTTAATAACTTGAAAAAGGGTATCTTAATCATCCTTGATTTTGTTAGGTGTTTTGGAAAATGTTGGTGAAGATGCCTAAACTTGGTTTGCACTAAAATTGGGGTTTAGGAGTGAAATTGGGAAATTGTGCTTCTGATGATTGTAGAACTTGGAAGGCTGGTTGAATTACTTTATGTGGTCATTTTAATCTTTCTGGATACCTCTTGAAGGCAAGTTTCCAAGTTGATTAAGGTTGAGCCTCCGGACGCAGATCGAGTGCATCGAGCCGGTGAAGTAGATCTCTTAAAGATTGAAGGAGAAAGGACATCATAGCTACCAAAGGTTTGAATGAGAAGGAGAAACAAATGAGGAATGCAATTTTCAAGACTAGGTGCAAGTGCAAAGGTAAGATATGCAAGGTTATGGTTGATTCAAGTAGTTTGAATAACTTGATAGCTCTTGAAATGATTGAAAAATTGAACTTAGAAAGGTTCCCACATGACTCACCTTATTATGTTTCATTGATTAATGGTGAGAACACATTTTTGGTTAAAGAACAATCATGGGTTGAATTTGAAATAGGTGAATATAAGGACAAAATACTATGTGATATTGTACCATTGCACTTTTTTCATTTAATATTTGGGAAACCATGGTGTTGGGAAAGATTTACTATGTACTATGGCAGGGATAATAGTTACCAGATTAAAAAGGATGGGAGGATTTATATTCTGACTTCATTGGTGGAAGATGGCCAAGACAAGAAAACAAGGGTGCTACTGCAGGAAAGACAAAAGTTCTTAGGATATAAAGCAGACAAAGACAAGGATGAGGAAAAAGGGCATAGCATAGATACAGTGGAGAAAGAAAAGCACCATCAAGAAGTATTGAATAAGATAGAGCAGCTTGAAGACAAAAAGGAAACAAAGAAAGTGAAGGTCAGAAGTGAAAAGACCATGAAGGCACTAGAAAAGGATGGAGAATGTGATGAAGGAAAAGTTGCAGTCACCACTTGTGAAAGAATTGCTGAGACAACATGGGTAATAGCAAATTCAAAGTTGAAGTGTGTAAAGGATGATGAGAAAGCAAGAAGCAAGAGTGAAATGACCTTGAGAGGGAAAGGTAAGCTTGAAGGGTGTATCAAGGATAAAGGACAGGAAGAATTTTGTTCATTAAAGGATAATGGTGTTCTAGGGCAGACACCTATGAAAAATATAGTGGTACATAAAGCTAAGACAGGGTATTGTGAGAAGAAGGTGCTTGGGACAGAGGTCCTAAGAAGAGAAGATGAAATCAAAGAGAATGAAGTTGAGTTACCTGAACAAAAGAAACTATGGCATAATGGAGCCACAAGGGAAGAAGAGTGTTGTCCAATGTTTGGGAAAGAGCACGAGATATAGCAAAAGGTTGAAGGTGAGGATGGCAGACCTAAGGATAAAAAGGTCTTGGAAATTGAGAAGATGAAGAATGAGGAAGTGAATAAAAAGGAAAATGATGAGAGGAATGAAAGAAGTCTTGAAAGGCTTGAAGGTGATGAGAAGATCATGGTTGGGATGGTTTTGTGTCCTTTAAGGATGAGAGAAGATAAAAGATAGTCAAGCATTGCAAAAACAATGAGTTGTGACACTAGAAACACAGAGGTAGAAGCCAAGGGTCTGTTACAAGAACTGAGAGTAGGTGATGAGCAGGTTGTGGAAGTCAGGGAAAAGACAGTAAGCTATGAAGATTGGCAGAAAATAATGGAGACTATGGAAGAGTTTGGAGAGTCTATAGGAGTTGAGTAGAGGTTAGTCACCATAAGAGGTGACGAACATATGGCAAAGGTTTTGCAGAGAGTTGCAATAAGGACAGAGGCTAGGATTGAGAGGTTGAAGGTGCTAGGCCAGGGAATGGCTAAGAGAAGACAGTGTGTGTGGTCTCCAACTGAGTTGGAGAAGAGAGGAAAATCTGAGATTGGGACAGTGAGTTGTCCTTGGTTGCTGAGTTTAGCTATTAGGCTATTGTATGCTATTGAGACAAGGGATCCAAGCATAATTCATTTGAGTGCAGGTGTAAAGTGGAAGGATAAGGGGATGAGAGTGAAGGGAATCACTGATTATTTCATCCTTCTGACAGTGGTCAGACCAAGGGTTAAAATGAAAGTGGAAGGGAAAAATGCAGATTTTGCAAATAATAGAATTGAAGGGTAGAACTACATGTATAATTGGCCAAGGCTCATGGAAGAGCATGAAAAAGAGACACTAATGCATGGTTGTTTCAGTTTGTGTATTAAATTTTTGTTTGCAGGTATCAATGAAGACAAAATGCAGCAAGAAGATCCCATTGAGCAGGATCAAGCATGGCAAGGTCCAGTCAAAGCAAAGTATGAAGGGTATAAAGTCCCTTGGAGGAAGATCTCCATGTAGGTGACTTGGAGTAGGTTTGAAGGGATTGTGCAGAGAGTTGGAGAAAACCTTTGGAGTAATTTATGGGGCATAAATTTCTTTGTACCCGGGGAGTATGGTGCAGGAGCACCTAAAAATATGTAATTGCAAAGTGCATTCTATGAGTGTTAGTCTAGGAGTTAGTGATAGTATGAGTAATTTTTGTGTTAAATGAGGTCCATGAGACCACTCATGATGTAATAAGGATTTTGAGGTACGGAGTTCAAAATGCAAAAGGTTGCATAAAATGTACTTATTGTCAAAAAATTGTTAAAAGTGCAAAACTAGGCAATTAGGGGTCTAATTGGTAAAAAGTTGGTTTCCAATGTCCAACTAATTAAAATTCCAGTTGGAAGATGTTTTTAAGGGTGGTTATATGTTAAATAAGCCTCTCATGGTCGAGGTATGGTTTTTGAATCATTTTTTTTGAAAAAAAAAAAAGGCTGCTCGGAAATTTCTGTGTGTAAATCTCTTCTGCCAAAACGTGGTACAACCTTGTACGACCTGTACGGGCTCAACCCTATTATGGCTAAGAGGAGAGAGTCAGCTTTCATTTGAAAGTGGTTTGGTAAATTTTCATTAAGTTTAGAGGGTTTTATTGACGTTTTACTGAAACTACCTTGTTTTGGTGTAAATTGGTGATTTGAGAGTATTAAAATGAGTTTTTAGGGCATTCCACCTACTGTAGCAATTGTAACTTGGTGGAATGGCCCCATTTGTTGTAAAATAGGTTTCCAAATTATTTGCAAGTCAGAGGAAGTGTGTTTGTGGGTTTTGGGTGTTGCCCTAGGTTGAATTTGGATGATTTTCCTTGTGAAAGTGAGGAACTGAATGATGGCTTATGAGTTTTCTGGAAGAAATAACTTATGTGATGAAGTTTAAAGCTTTTTCAGGCATAATTATGCATTTTTGAACAGGTGGCAAGGTCTGGAGGTATGATTTACAATAAACCCTCCTTTTGAAGGCCTAGAATCAAGGGTTTTAGGCTGTGCTATGTTGGAAGAGTGATTTCTAGAAACTATTGGTGGATTTAGTAGTTTTGGCCATTTTAATTGCTTCCCAAAGTTTCATAAAGTTTCGGTGGAGTTTGAAGTGTACTTTCTTTGTAAAAGTGGGCTAATCCACTAGCCTTTTCCATGGCATGAGTATTGGATCTTTGAGTTCGTCCAAAAGAGTTGATATTGGTTTTCCTGTATGTTTTATAACTTGCAAAAGGGTATCTTAATCATCCTTGATTTTGTTAGGTGTTTTGGAAAATGTTGGTGAAAATGCCTAAACTTGGTTTGCACTAAAACTGGGGTTTAGGAGTGATATTGGGAAATTGTGCTTCTGATGATTGTAGAACTTGGAAGGCTGGTTGAATTACTTTATGTGGTCATTTTAATCTTTCTGGATACTTCTTGAAGGCAGGTTTCCAATTTGATTAAGGTTGAGCCTCCGGACTCTGCATCAGAAGATTCCTTCTCCCCGGTATCCTCATGGTCATATTGTTTCTATCCTAGGTCTCCATTGTGGGGCTTCTGTGACTGGAGCCAAGAAGACCTTCATAAGATCATTTATGAAGAACCAATCTTGTTCATTTACCACTCTCTACAACAACTTGAGGACTTGACAACTTAATTTCTATGGAAAAAATAGCAACTCATCACTTCTATTTATTGAGCAAGTTGATGTTATTGATTACCAATGCTAAATGAAAAACACAAGCACAAACTGTGTAGTTCGTTGGCATGCACATTATCACTGTTTAGTTCTCAAGTGCATGGAAATCTATAGATTGCACTTCATGATTGCTAGCAATTAAGTCTCCACACGCACGAAGATCAATTTGATCACACTCGCAGAGAGTATATCATTATTTCCCACTGGCTACAGAGTGAAAACGACTATCACGTGCCATTTTATTAACTTTGAATATATGTTGTTGATCTCATGATGAGATGGAAAATTGAATGACTCCATTTAGGTAGATGAGGCTTGAAATCCTATGATGCTTCACTGATGTGTCCTCGACCAATGGCATTAACCCACCTTGGATGGAAACTTCTCTGTTAGCGGTCTCCACCCATCTCACAAACTAGGTAGATCGGTTCATGTGCCGAGATCTCATGGATCTCGCTACTTTTAACGGGTGTTCACTTTTTTCTAGCAAACTAGCGGGGAACAATGGAGATTGTTCCCGAGATTTGATCTCGGCCATCGGTTTTGGAACCATGGACCATAAGCTTAATAGTGGAAACTGGGCCCCATGTCCTTATGGAGACACACGTCTTTGTTTCATTGACCTCATGGCTTTTAACAAGCCGACATTTATAACTCGCAAGCTGGCAGGGTACACTTAGGATCTCTTCCTATAGCCTCAAATCTTAGAACCTGCACAAATGACAAGGTTAGCATTTAATAAAGGGGCTTCGTTAGGCCGACAATGACATGACCCTCATAGGCTAACAACTTAAGCTTAAGTCATCGGGGGAAAATTAAGAAGAAATCCTTAAGAAAGGATTGAGGTCATTGGGAGAATTGGTGATCAATGCTTTTAACCAATGGGGTCGGTAAACAAACATGTACAATGGCTCAAAAGATGACTTAAGAAACTAGAGACTGATATAGCAAGTCAATGCACAATTAGAATACTTGAGTGCTTTCATAAGAAAAAACCCTACTCACTTATAAGGACAAGGGTTTTAAAATGCAGACTAAGCCCATGGGGAATGAGAAAATTCTTCATAATTTTATAAGCTCCATCACCTCACATCATTTTATTTTGGGTTTAAAACTGAACACTACAACTTAACACTTCATTTCGTGCTTAAAATGAGCTTACCTTTTCATTGAGGATTAAAATTAACAAGTGTTTGCTATGTCTTGTGATTTACATTTTTGTCATTGAATGTGTATGTAGTTCTCTCCCACCACTCAGTGATCTTGATAATCAAAAGCATTTCTCTGACATTTTTTATAATCACCCACATATTTCAATTTGGATTAAAATGAAATCCATGCTAGTGTGAGGAAAAGGTGTTGTGAATGCTCTCTCCTTGCATCAACTAGCTTGGGAGATCGAACAAAAAATTTAATTCCTTGCTTTTGGATATATTTAAAGGGCCTACCACCCCACATCGAAAGGTGGGAATGAACCAAGCAGAAAGAAGCTAAAGCCAAGCTCTTTCAATCCGTTATATAAAAAATGTGTTTGTGAAGAAAGTCATAAGAAACAGGTGCAGATGTATCATACCAAAAAGTGCCACCCTTAGTGTCCATGTGACACGTCAAAATCCTTTCTTAGGAAGGGACTGGGAGGCCTCTTGATTGAAATAATCTTGAGCTAATATTGTCTTGTGTATGGCCACCTTCTACGAAAGTCCTTACTAAGAACCAATTGTTTAGAAGCCAAAAAACCTTTATGCTTGTTGGTGCAGGAACAATCATTCCAAAAATGGGAAAATCCTTAGGATCTTCAGATCTTTATGATTTGAGATTTGGTGGTCCCAAGAAGTGCGTGTCATGGAGGGAGCTAGTGTCGCTAAATCTCTAGCTATTCACATTGTATTAGTGTTTGGAGAAATCTAAGTGGGGATTTTTCAAGTCGTATCTTCGGAACCTAGGGTGGTAAGTGCTTGTGAGTCGGTTTAATACTTTGCTTGGTTCCAAAACAATGCAAACAAACATTCACAATCTTCTTCAAAATTTCAAACCCTTTGGTCTAAGTATGGATACCCTTTGAAATAGCCTTGATATTAATGCTTTTCCTAAGGATTTCTATCCTTAGAGATTTCTAAATATCTTGACTTATATCTCAATCCATGCTTTCCAAGGTTAACATAAGCAACTATGTGTTCAACCTCATGATTTTTACAAAATGGACCTTGCGAAATTTATGATGTTTTTTGACATAGACATTTAGTTTGAAACTTAAGAAAGACAAGTGTTTGTGGTACAAAGAAACTCATTTAAGCAAGATAAATTGAAAAATTGAACCGCACATGACCATTTGGTGTTTGATCGCTATGGTGAAACAACCAAACCTTATGCCTACTATCATATAAGGAAAACATTGCAAAACATTGAGTCCAAAATCATTGAGTTCCATTATCCAAAATCATTGAGTTTCATTTTACCAAAATCATTGGGTCCTATTTCCAAAATCATTGAGTTCTTAAATTATTATCACTTTCGAGCTATAGTATTTTTCTCACTACCTTGGTCTTGCAAAAAAAAGGTTCACTCTAGGTCAAAATTGGGTCAAACATTTAATCCATCCTTCATCATATTTCATCCTTCACTTCACCAAATTTTAAAAACTTTTGAATACACCAACACTTTTAACTTAGACATCTATCAACCCAAACCCTAACTTAGCTACTTTGCATGTGAAATGAATCCTTTTCCATGCACTTAGTTAATTTAGTTATCATCTTTGAACTAGTTTATCTTGAAGGTCACAAGTCTACCCTAAAGATTCACAAGTGCATAAGCATCCTTTATCCAAAAAAACATCAAACTTAAGTCAAAATTTTTGCCCCAAAATGTTTTCATCTCAAATTGTCACCATTGCTCCAAAAATATTTAGAGCATCCATTTTACCTAGATTTGAGTCAACTAGAGAGTTCAAACATTACAAATCTCAACACAACTATCTCATAGGTGACCCAAAATTTATGGTAAAGAAAAGATTACAACACAAGAGAATCATGGAGAAAGCCAAAGTCACATTTACCTCAAGTGATCCCAATCCTCAATAATTTGATCTGAGAATTCAAGTTACCCCATCACAACAACCCTCGGCTCCATCCAAGACCATATGTGATAGAAAACGTCACAAACAACCCATTTGGACTAACTAAGGAATAAATCATGGAGTACAAAAAAGAATGTCAAGCCTTAGAAAATGTAGCTCCGATTTCCCCATATTTTGTTGCTCAATCATTGACACAAGGCTTAACCCAATCTATGATTCAACCAACTCCATCCCTTGTTCCAAGTCAATCCTTAACATCTATTCTTGCAACTAGGCTAGGAACCAACCTTGGTCTCACTTCATGTCTAGGAACAAACACAACTGTGGGTATTCACAACATGGCCATTCCATTAAACACCAACTGTAGACATGCAAAATTATCATTATGCATTCAATTAGGTCCATTCATCAAGTAATCCACTCATCAGGTAAATCAGGTTCATCATCCATTTAAATTAAATAAATTAACTTTATTTGATTTAATCCTATCATTTCCTCATTTGATTAAATAAATCAATTTTAATCAAACCATAACATTTCATCTTTCATAAACCATCTTCTAATCTCATCTCATGCAAATTAATCCACCTTTATCTTGCATCATCCCTTTAATTAAATAGATCAAACATTTATTTAATTAAATCCCAAATGCATTTTCCATCCCTTTTGATTTAAATAAATCAAATATTCAACTCAAATGGATCAAAAACCTCTAAACATCATCTAAGCTAATATAATCCTAATTAGTCTAATCTAACCACCCATCACATCCTCTAGTTTTTCCCACTTGCACCAATAAATCATTTTAACTCATTTATAAATTCATCATTTTCTTTCAACTTGGCATAAAAAAATGGAAGATGAAGACAAGTTGACTTGTCCCTACTTCATGTCCTTACACTCAACATTTATAACATTTATTTGCAACAACTTTATTTCATGTCCTCCCACTCAACATTTATAACATTTATTTGTAACAACTTTATTTCATGTCCTCCCACTCAACATTTATAACATTTATTAGCAACAACTTTATTTCATGTTCTTCCACTCAACATTTATAACATTTATTTGCAACAACTTGTTTATTTCATGTCCTCCCACTCAACATTTATAACATTTATTTGCAGTAACTTCTTTATTTCATGTCCCCCACTCAACATTTTTTTAAACATTTATTTCACAACCTATGACAAGTTGACAAGTGGCTCCATTTGATTGGCTAAATCATTATCCCACATTGATCTATTTTGAGCTCTTTTCCAACTTGGAAATCTATAAATAAAGGGCTTATTCTTCAACAAGATCATCCACAATTCATGCAAAGTTACTCCCTTCAATGGAGAGATAATTTTGTCCACTCCACAATCTTATCATTTCATCCACAACTCATGCAATAACCAAAGTATCCTCTTCCCTTGCGTAGTAATGTGTCCTAGGTGTAAGACAAATGATTATTGCGCTAAGTTGGAAGAGAGCTCAATGCAAAGTTACTCTTTTCAATTGAGAGCTAATTTTTCCCATCTTCATGATATTTTCATATCAATTTCATCATTGAGCTTAGCAAAGGATTGGGAAAGGGCTATTTTCCACAAGTAAAGTTATCATGCCGGTTTATCGTTGGAGCTTGGAGCATTCTTGGAGTCTTATAGATAGTTTTTATATCATGTTTTGCATCATGTTTACATCTTAGATTAATGTATTGCATCATAGTTACATTTTATCATCTAATTTGCATCATAGTTGCATTTTAGATTACTTCATTTTAAGTTTGCATTTGAGCATATGTAAAATCATGCATAAAATCATATAGTTCAATACCATAGCATCCACCCCCACTTGTTCATTTATAATCAACATCATCCTTCATCCATCATGGCATTCATCATCATTGTTTGCACATAGTTGGCTTGCACGTTGAATATCAATCTCATTTCTTAAGTGTTATTCTAATAGCCTTTGTGCACATAGAAATCTAAGGGCGAAAAAGGTTTAAGAGAATCATTTAGGAATAGAGGACAATGAGACGTTCTTGCAAGATTTATCTTTATTGCAACTTAGAATAGTTTTACTTTGCTTTGAGTGTTTCAATATAAATCATTTGAAATCCTGCATGTGTATGTTAGTTTTTTAACCATTTGAAAATTTTGACATCTACAAGTATAATCTTGCATCTTAGTATAGTATGCATTTTAGTTTAAATTTCATTCTCTAGTAGTCCATTTCATTGTGCTTGACATACTAAATCTGAGAGCAACTCGAATCAACGAAATGCTGGAGATAGGGAGCAATAAAATGATTTTGAAGAAGCTGCACTAAGAGTTTGTTTATTTCTTTAAGCTTCTTTGCTATAAAGTTTTATTGAATGTGTTTTGAATTTATTATGATAGGCATATTTTCATACAAACATAAATTGGTGCCCACCGTGGGGCCTATGCCTCATTTTTAACATTTACTTGTAGGTTTTTTCTTTTTGGAATCCAGATTTCCGTCGAACATTCCCATTTTAGCACTTTTGTGGCTTTCTTTAGCACATGTAGGATTTCTAAAGATATTTTTGGAGCACATATGCAGAATATTTTAGCACTTACAAGTTGTAATTAAATAGAGTTCTAAGTTTGACGCCTTCTGCAGATAGAACTTTCTCTGGTTAAAAAGAAGCAACCCTAGGATAGACATGGAATTGAAAATGAAGCAATCTAGGCTAGTCACCACACAATGATTTTTTTTTTTGCAGTTAAAATTAATCCCATGCTTGTTGTGAAGCAACATCTTCACATAGATTAAATCATTGTCATTTGGGTTTTAAAAAGAACATTTGTTTGCTTTGTCTGTGGCAATAGGTCTATGCTCTCCCCTTAACTGGGTGATCAAAATACCAGACTTTCCTTTTCAATTTCATGAAAATTTATTGCTTTACTACATTCTTTAGAGGGTCTGCTCTTGTGGGAAAAAGTACTCACCCAAGAGGAACGACTCAAGTGGGTTCAAGCCAAAGCCAGGCTATTCCACCCCACTATAAAATTTAAAGCAAATCTGGGGAAACCCTCTTTTTCCGGTAGTGTGCAAGATAACCATCCCCAAAGCCTTTGTTCTAAAGGTTGGGAGGTCTCCTGAGGGAGTTTATTATTTCCGCACCGAACGAAAACCCTTACTAAGAATGTAGTGTAGTAGCCAACCAAAGTCAGTTTCCAAAGATCATAATAATCACAGTGCAAGGGGAGGGAAGAATCTCCCCCCAAGACAATCACCATATAACTGCCAAGGACCGTTTGCTTAGGGGATCTGGTATCCACTTCCATCACTCTGAGTATGTGCCTGGAAAAAATGAAAACACGGGCACCTCTTTGGGGGTGACACGGCTATGTGAGTCGACACAGTTCTAAGATGTGGGTTGTTGATTATTAGGATGATCTACTTGAGTACTAGGAGTGAGTCTCCCTGAATTGTCTTTCGTGTGCTAAACCTGTGAAAACAATTGTTGAAAAACATTTTTGATCATACATTTGATGTTTAGTATAGGGTTTTAAAAATAACTATTTTCAGAATGTTTGTTGTGTCTTCCATCACATTAACTCAGATAAAAGATCATCCAAAATGAACATGCAAAAATTCAGCTGAAAACTATTCTCAATTGTTTGGATTTTTTTTTTAGCACATCTAGGGAGTGTCTTAGTGCATTTTATTATTTCTCTAGTGCATATGCTTGTTTTTGTAGTGCATATAGGACACAAAGTAGCACATCTGTCATTTTCCAGAATTTTCACTTTTGACAAATCTAAGTTTATAACATCCTTGGTCCAATAGCATCTCAACATTTCTCTCATGCTTAGAGAGTGGAAATCAACCAAGTTTGTTAGGAAATCGATTTCCAATAGGATCAAGAAGCCTAAGAAACATTTAGGTTACAAGAAAACTTTGCAACGAAGAAAATTTTTGTACAAAAGTTGAAACATTTTGCCCCATCTTTGAAGAGCTCTATCTCACCAACATTTTTGTATAAAAGTCAAAACGTTTTACTCCATTATCATGAGTTTCTCCATAGGTACCAAGATTTTGCTAGGGGATTCACTGATGAGTATGCTATAGAGCCTTTATATTCACGAGCCTATTTTTAGAGAAGAGCTCTATCTCAACAACACAATCACAATCAACCTCTCAACTTTGATTATCTACCACAAACCTCAATTGAATATCCCACTCATCCCAACCAAATCATTCACCGATCTTGAAAATAAACTAGGCTATTTGATACACTTATCATTTTTCGAGACTAGGATCAAATCTCAAAAAGTACATCTTTTCAAACAAGTTTATGATTATTGATTCAACTTCCCCAACAAGACTCTGATATCCTTTCATCTTGGAAGCCACAATCAAGAATTAAGAACATCCTTGATCATATCATAATATTTTCATCTTATCAGATCAAGACATCATCATTTTTGCACTTCTCAAACTTGTGATCTAAGTTTAGAAGAACATATCAAAAGCATATGCCTTTTGTCACAAGGTTCCAAAAAAAAAACACAAGGAAGAAGACGAAAGAAGAGATCCACTTTACAACATGGGTGATAGGGAAGAAAATCCTTTTCATAGGTTTCGTACTAGGAATAGTTCAAATGATGAAATAACCGATGAAATGATTCAAGAAGTTAAACATGATCCATAGTTTCACATAATTTTGGACAAGATCTTAGAGCGAGATAAGGAAGGCTACTTTCTTTTTTTGGCAAACCAAGGTGCCAAATTTCCCTTTAACTACAATATGGAGAAAATTAGGGAAGATCCTGAAAAGACTAAAACTCCATTAAATGATCTTAGTAGTCTCCCCCAACAAATAAGAGCACTCCAAAGGCAAATCAAGGAAATACAAGGGGGCACAACTATGAAGTCCTTTGATGGAAATATAATTGTAACCTCTTCTCCAAAAGAAACATCATCCAAATTCAATGTTTTGAATTTTTGCAAAGGGTAAATGAGAAGCCCAAATCTAAGCCATCAAATAAAATTGACCAATCTTGTCATGTCATGCATTTATCTTCATCCCCCATAATTCAAAATGAACCTCACGATTCTTTCACCCAAGATAGTGATTCCATTCAATCACCTTCTTCTATCATATCCTCTACATCCAATGATTCATTTCAATCTACACATCTTGATCAAAACATTCTACAAACCCTTCCTATCTTTGATCAAGATCCCATCTCTCAAGAACCATATGATGATCCCCTCCTTTCATTATTCACCCATAATAATCCTCTTCCATCTCAAGAACAAAATGTTCTTCCAAGTTCTTCGTCCACCTCATTCAATGAATCCATACTCTCTTATGATTCCATCACATCCCAGGAGAAGAAAAATTCTTCCATCCTATCCAAAGATTCCCTTCCATCCGATGATCAAGCTACTCCATCTCCTTCATCTAACGATTCTTTTCCTAGTCAAGATAAAAGTATCCCATCATCCTCATGTCAAGAGCCTCTCACACCTCTTCAAGCCATCCATGAACCCTACACCTATAAATTAGGATCTTCCACCTTTATCCACTCCAGTTTACTTCCAACACCTATCCTTTCATGCATATCATATCCTCCTCAAAATGGACGTGCATCTTGTTTCACAAACAATGCATATCCCATGGGTAAACGAATGTGTGAAATTATGAATTACAAAGGAAAAGGTTTAGGCCTTCATGAGCAAGGTATCCTAGAACCCCTTTATGTCCAAGCACATCCATATTATCATGGCCTTGGTTATACACCTCATGCTCAACCTAGGTATCCTAGTCCATCAAACTCTCCATCCATCCTAGGTCCTTATCCTAGTCCATCAAAAAATCCATCTATCCTAGGTCCTTATCCTAGTTTATCAAACCTTCCATCTATCCTTGGTCCTTATCATCCCAACCCTAGCTCATCAACCCTTCCATCCATATTAGGGTCCTACATTTCTCCATCTCATATTCTTCAAGAACAACAAAGGCACACATCCTTGATCCACTTTCAAAATTCTTCCTTCATTAACTCATCCATCACACCTCTATATCGTTCATCTCAATACAATCCTTCCATTTTTTTTTGGAAGCAATTTGGGTGTCAAATGTCAAAAGCTTCAATATAAAACTCCACATGTATCAAAGGATTAACATGTCTCCTCGAAGAGTCATGATTTTATGAAAGAAAATTTGATCCAAAAATCAAAAGAAAAATTCAGAATGCCACAAAGGCCCATCAAACCAAAAGAAAAATTCAAAAGGCTACAAAGGCCCATCAATTCAAAAGAAAAATTTCAAAGACCGCAAAGGTCCATAAATCAAAGAGAAAAATCTCAAAGGCCACAAAGGCCCATAAAGCAAATATCAAAATCAAAAGTCATGTGGATTCCTAAAAGTCTCATAGAAGCAATAAAATAAAAATTGGCATCCAAATTTTCTAATCCAAAAGCTTCTCACCATCTCCCATCTAAAAATATATCACCTTGCAAATCCACTTTTCCTCCATCACTCCATCACCCTTCAAGGTGTGTGCCGATGTTAATCTTGCCATCATTTCCATACATCCATCACGAATCCTTCCAACCTCCTACATCCAATCCCCATTCTCCTCCTTTAATTGAAAGCTTTGAATAAGGCCTTAGCTTCTACTATCATGCCAACATTTATAAGTCTATTTCCCATTCCCATGGTCTATTAGAACACATATTCAAGGGATATTAGTCATGGAACTTGATGCTTAAACCCTTCCTCCATCCCCCTATCATGCAAATATTATCTTTCATATCCATCTCCCTATCCATATGCTATCTTCCATTTTCCTCTTATCATTCATGGTCATTTTCACCTTTGATCTCTACAAGGTTAAGGATCTTCTTGAAAATCATGCATCTTATCCTATTGACTTCATCCAAATCTTCCATACCATATCCTTTGTCATGCATCTTCTCTTATATTGTGGGGAATCTTGTTTCTTCAATTGGTCATCACATTCCATCTTAAATGTCTTTGAGAAATCCAAAAAAAAAACAGAAAATGTCCTGAAGAAATACAAAAAAAAAAGAAAATGTCTTGAAGATATACAAAAATAAAAATAAAAATCAGAAAATGTCCTGAAGAAATACAAAAAAAAAAAAGATCAGAAAATGTCATAGGGTGAAAACCTGGCAAACATGCGCCTTGTGTAAATAAGCACTTTCCATCCATCAGGATCTTTATGGCTTGTTCTGCATCATCCATCCATTTCACTTCCATCATCCATCACATCCAGATCTCCATCCATTACTCATCCACCTGCATCTACACCATAGCTTGGTCCTGTTTTCGTATCATGATCCCTCCTAGTACTACTCGGCCCATCCTCAAGGTTAGTTTGTCCTGCCTTTATTGGAGTAGTCTATTGCATCGCGCTGGGGGCATGTTCTCACCAGATCAGATTCATGTATGATCTTAAGATCCTCAAAAATCAAAAAATCAAAAAACATCAAAACATCACAAAATCCAAAAACATCAAAACATATCAAAATCCCAAAAACAAGTCAAAGAGTCAATCAAAAAGTCAAAATCAAAGTCATCTTGTTTGAACTACGTGGTATCTGTGTGTATAACGTAGGCAAGGCTAATCTGTTGATCAGCCCCCGAGGCCCCTAGAATAGGTCTTTAGGTTAGTCTCTTGGTCAAAATCTCAGAAAACCCCAAAAAATTAAAAAAAAAAGACCAAAACATTTGAAAATCTCAAAAAACTACCAAAAACAACCTCAAAACATATTAAAACTCCAAAAACATCCAAATATTTTAAAAAATCCATCCACCTCATCTCGCTTGCACCCGCAATAACACCATCCATAATAAACTGGTCATCACCCTCAACCTTTGGTGAAACAGTTAGAAACAAGCCTAGCAAGTTAAAAGTTAAACTCAAAAAAACGTCAAGTCTCAGGTTTAAGTCAGTACGTAAACAAGTTGGTCCATTCTTTATGTCGATAGTCCATCATCCAATCAATCCCATATCAATCATATGATAACATCATGTTCTAGGATGAATCCTTCCTACAAGGGTCATTATTTATCAACAAGAGCACTTTGGATAAACGAAATGACGTGCCACCATCCACTAACATATCCTAGGATGCATCCTTCCTACAATGGACATTATCTTTTGACAATAGTTTTGGTTCTTATCCTTAAAAACACATTCCCTTTTGGTTAGTAGTATGAAGAACATCAACTTGTTTGTGTGCTTTATCTTTGTCTTTTGACTTATCTTATTGCACTTAGTCCAAGGACCTCTCGATGATATCCGAACGGAGGATTTAGAGAGATAGGAATGGGGCAACGATCATTATCCTTTTTTTCTGCTATGCTTGTTGGACATTTTTGTAAAATAACTTGGCGAATACTTTCTTTGTTAGATATGTATAGAGGATATTTTGGACAACTCGTTGACTATTGCATTGATTGGTTATAGCTTTCTGTGTTTTGGTCTAAGATGTTTGAAACTTCTAAAGTGCATCCTAGCAAGGTTTCCGTATGTCAGGTGTGAACAAGAATACTCCTATCTATTTGTCGATTCAAATTCCATCACACTAAGTACAACACCATCCTGATCCTTTATACCTTGATGCATCGTGCTTATGCGTGTTATCAAACATAAGGTAAGTGACCCTTTTAAAATCCCAATTCTTGATAAGCAAATCATCCAATTCTCATCATCCATTTATCATCATTATTTATCATCATCATCATCTCTCATAAATTTGGCTTGTTGGATTCTCTTGTTATCATCTCATTTCTTCTTTCTCCGCACTAACATAACATCATCAATGTATCCATCATACATCCATCCTATATCCACAAACCATTAGTATTCTGCATATCATCGCACATGCATAATCATCATCATAATTTAGATCTGTTAGTCTAAGCATCTCATAAATCATATATTTGCATAAATCATTCATTGCATAATCATAGCATATTACGTCATCCATTTCATCCATCTCATACATCATATCATCATTTAAGTTGTTTAAGATAATATAGATTGGTTATTCTAAGCATCTTAAAAACATCTCATTTGCATCATCATCCATAACCATCCATGTTGAACCTCTTTATCGTGAGATCAACGCTCAAATAGAATCTTTTCGCTCGATCTCTTGAGGGGGAATGTACTAGTGTACTTATTTCCATTGGGGCATCCAAAAAAATCATAAATTTTTTGAATTTTGATCACGTTGAGTTTATTCTTTGAACCAACGCAACAAGTACATTGCTTCAAAGAGGGGAAAAATGTAGACATGCAAAATTAGCATTATGCATTCAATTAGGTCCATTCATCAAGTAAACCAAATTCACATTAATCCACTCATCAGGTAAATTAGGTTCATCATCCATTTAAATTAAATAAATTAACTTTATTTGATTTAAGCCTATCATTTCCTCATTTGATTAAATAAATTAATTTTAATCAAACCATAACATTTCATCTTTCATAAACCATCTTCTAATCTCATCTAATGCAAATTAATCCACCTTTATCTTGCATCATCTCTTTAATTAAATAAATCAAACATTTATTTAATTAAATCCCAAATGCATTTTCCATCCCTTTTGATTTAAATAAATCAAATATTCAACTCAAATGGGTTAAAAACCCCTAAACATCATCTAAGCTAATATAATCCTAATTAGCCTAATCTAACCACCCATCACATCCTCTAGTTTTTCCCACTTGCACTAATAAATCATTTTAACTCATTTATAAATTCATCATTTTCTTTCAACTTGACATAAAAAAAAATGGAATATGAAGACAAGTTGACTTGTCCCTACTTCATGTCCTTACACTCAACATTTATAACATTTATTTGCAACAATTTTATTTCATGTCTTCCCACTCAACATTTATAACATTTATTTGTAACAACTTTATTTCATGTCCTCCCACTCAACATTTATAACATTTATTAGCAACAACTTTATTTCATGTTCTTCCACTCAACATTTATAACATTTATTTGCAACAACTTGTTTATTTCATGTCCTCCCACTCAACATTTATAACATTTATTTGCAATAACTTCTTTATTTCATGTCCCCCACTCAACATTTTTTTAAACATTTATTTCACAACCTATGACAAGTTGACAAGTGGCTCCATTTGATTGGTTAAATCATTATCCCACATTGATCTATTTTGAACTCTCTTCCAACTTGAAAATCTATAAATAAAGGGCTTATTCTTCAAAAAGATCATCCACAACTCATGCAAAGTTACTCTCTTCAAATGAGAGTTATCCACTGCACAATCTTAGCATTTCATCCACAACTCATGCAATCACCAAAGTATCATCTCCCCTTGCGCAATAATGCTATCCTAGGTGTAAGAGAAATGATTATTGCGCTAAGTTGGATCCACAACTCATGCAATAACCGAAGTATCCTCTCCCCTTGTGCAGTAATGCGATCCTGAGTGTAAGAGAAACAATTATTGCGCTAAGTTGTAAGAGAGCTCAAAGAAAAGTTACTCTCTTCACATTGAGAGCTAATTTTTCCCATCTTCATAATATCTTCATATCAATTTCATCATTGAGCTTAGCAAATGATCCACAACTCATGCAATAACTGAAGTATCCTCTCCCCTTGCACAATAATCCGATCTTGGGTGTAAGAGAAACGGTTATTGTGCTAAGTTGGAAGAGAGCTCAAAGCAAAGTTACTCTCTTCACATTGAGAGCTAATTTTTTCCATCATCATTTGCAACATCAAGCTTGTCAAGGGTTGGTAAAGGGCTACTTTTCACATCAAAGTAGCACCAATCCAATATGGGATAGATATACTTCATGTTTTTCTATAGATGCTTTTGTTATCTTGTTATTTATGAAATTTTAAAAAGCATGTTAGGTTATCTCATATGGATGTTGAAATTTTGTTTTGTTTTAAAACACTAACCATGCATGTGTATGTTAGTCTTTTAACCATTTGCATATTTTGACGTGTACAAGTATAATCTTTCATCTTAGTATAGTATGCATTTTAGTTTAAATCGCATTCTCTAGTAGTCCAGTTCGTTGAGCTTGGCATACTAAATCTGAGAGCAACTCAAATCAACAAAACACTAGAGATAGGGAGCAATAAAATGACTTTGAATAAGCTGCACTAAGAGTTTGTTTATTTCTTTAAACTTCTTTGATATAAAGTTTTATTGAATGTGTTTTGAATTTATCATAATAGGAATATTTTCATACACACACCAACATTTCCCAAAACACAAGTTGGACATGAACATTTGGAAAAAAACTTACATTCCATGATGCCACAACAACCTCAACATTTCAAGTCCAACCATCTTCATCCATGACCACAAATACCCCAAGTTTTCCTAATGTTATGGAAGTTAATGTAAACCAAGTGCCTCAAGTAGGACAACAAGGGAAATTTAACACCCTCACGCAAGGGAAATCCTTAACAAGTGGTTCCAACAACCCCATCATCGACACATCAAAACCAATGGTTACCCAAACTCCTCAAGTCAATCCACCATCCACATCAGCCCCATCTATCATCAATCCAAGTCAAAACAATCCCTTGGTCACAAATCCCATCAACCAAGGTAATACCTTGATCACATCCCAAACACAAGGAAATCCCCAAAACATTTGTCAAGGGAACCCTTTCAATTAGTTACAAGGTCTAAATGTGCCATTACTATTGCAATACCAAATGGTGTCTTCATCATATTTCCCCTCGGTCCCTCTCATCATGCAAAATCAAATGGAACCTCAAACTTAATTTCCTCTATCCTAATCAACCATCTTACAAGGAATATTAAAACAAGGGAACCCCCAACCACTCATCAATAACCCACTACCCACACAAAACATTAACACCCAAAACCCATCGTAGATGTCCCAACAACCAACTGATCCTACATTGCAAACACATGCCTTAGCTTTACAACAAGCACAATATGCTTATCAACAAGTCATCCAACAATAGAAACAACAAGAAGAAACCCTAGCAACACAACAAGCTCAACAAGTAGCCCTAGTAGCACAACAAAAACAACAACAAGCAACATTAGCAGCACAAAAACAACATCAAGCCCATCAAGTAGCCTTAGCAACACAAAAATATCAAGCCAATAAAACAATATTAGTAGCACAACAAAATTAAGACTATCAAGCAACCTTAGCAACATAATAAAAAAGAAAGAGAAACAAGAAGACTTAGCAACACAACAAGCCTTACTAGCTCAATAGTATGCACAACAACAACAATGACAAGGTTCCTGCTATAACCCTCAATAGAACATCGTCAATACAAACATGTTGGAAACATATATGCCACCACCATCATTAGCTTCATAATATCCTACACCACCATATAAACCATACAACACCCCATAATACCAAAATCCCATCCCACAATACACATCATATGTTCCTCCATCAAACCCATAAGACAATATCTCATCATAACTTAAAGAATTAACATAAGAAATACAGGATATCTAGATGGGAAAAATGAAGAAGCCTCGTACAAAGAAACTGTGCTCATATCAATTTGATCAAAATATTGCAATGGTACCATTCCCTCCAAGCTTTGAGGTCCCAAAATTTGATAAATACAAAGGGAGGGGAAATCCTATGGACCACATCAAGGAATTCAACATCATGTGCATGGAGGTAGAATACAATGACTCTTAAATAATGCACCTCTTCCCACAAAGTTTAACAAGTCCTGCCATGGATTGGTTCTCACAATTTCCTCCGAGTATTACAAAATTCCAAGAAATAATTGATAAATTCATCGACCACTTCTCCTTCAAACTTGATATGGATGTAAGCCTAGAAGATTTGTACACTCTCAAACAAAACAAAGTAGAATATTTCACCAATTTAGATTACAATGATGGAGACAAAAAGCTAGTAAGAGCAAGTGGACCATTCTCGACAAGCAACAAGTGGAGATTTGTGAGAGGAGGATTATCAAGGTGGGTTGATTACACTTGATCCATGATGAATTGAAGCACAATTTTTCCACTAAACATCAATCTACCAAACAAGATTGTTAAAATTGAAAGTTAAGGTAAGCATTTATACAAACTAAAAGTTACAAACTATGAAAACAGTTAAATTCCTACTCTAACCTATTTGAAACTTATCCTATTTTGGAATTGGTGTCGTGTTGATGTGGAACAATGACCCTTTCCTAATCCTGTGATTAGTGAGCTTGTTTCAATCAATTCTATGGAAGAGAATCAATGAAACCATTGTGATAAATGGATGAAAACCTAATTTATGCTAAATTAAACATGAAGCAAGATAAATTAACATGATTTTATGCTAAAAAAGAATTAGTTATGCAATTGGTAAGCTTATACGAAGCTAAAATATGGAAATCCTAATTCATATACAAACTAATATGGATGCATGGAATCCATTAATGGATGATTTAAGCTATTATGCAACTAAAATGAACTAAAACAAGCTAAAACGTGAGTAAATTGATTGTGGATGCAAGCGAGTTCAACAACATAAGTTTGCAATTGAAAGATGGATCCATTTGTCTCCAAATAATGATCTATTTATAGGAGAGAATGAGAAATGGGGGGTTGAGATCGAAAAGATTAATCAATGGTCAAAGATGAAAGGAAGAAGAGGCATGGATCATGGATTCTCATCAACGATGAGAATGCATGATAGGATTTATTCAAGGGATCACATTCGCTTCAAAGAAACACACTTTTGACCTACTCACATAGGCTAAAGGTGACTTGTTCAAAAGGTTAAAGGTTAAAACTTGCATTATAAGCTAAGTGAAAATATCCCTTTTTCAAACGATGGAGGAATAAGAATATTTTTTGGAATATTCATTTGGGTGAGGATAAAAGAGATTTTGCAAATTAAAAGAAATTCTTAGTTATGTAAAAAGGGGATAAGGAATATTCCATGGGAATATTCCCCTTTTTAGAGGAAAATTAGTTTAATTTCTAATTAAACAAGGTTTAATCATGCAATTAGGGGATTTGAAGGAATTAAAAGTGATATTCATTAAATTAAATAATTTAATGAATTTGGGAGAGATGAAATGATATTGAATTAAATAGCTTAGGGTTATTTAATTAAATAAGATGACTTAGGGAATTAAATTAAATACTTTGATGTATTTAATTTATTGAGATGAAATATTAGTGTGAAAGGGGATGAATTAATTCGATTAAATTAATTAGGCTAGTAGATGAAAATGATGTAATTAATTAAATTGGCTAGGTTAATTTAATTAATGAAGTGAAAAGAGGATGGATTAAAGAAGAAATGATGTTAGTAAATATGTTTCGAGTGTATGATATCATTTAGGACATTTTTCAGTGTCTACATTTTGTCCCTCTTTGAAGCGAGGTACTTGCTACTTTGGTTCAAAGAATAACGCTCTTTAGATCAAAACTACTGCTTAAATAAAAAAAAATATTTTTTAAAATTTTTTTAGGTACCCCAATGAAAGGATAAAGCTGATTCCTTGCCCCCTCAAGAAATCAGGAAAAAATTTTGAATTTTGGGTTGATTTCTTCATAATGGTTAAAAGCTTCCCCAGGTTCCAAAAATGCTCTAGGATGTAAGAATTATGCCAAAAATGCAAAAAATGATGCAAAATAGGTCTAGAGTGGAAAAATTGGTGCAAATAATGATAAACCCTAGCTTCAAGGTGAAAATAGGGAAAAAATCCCTATTTTTCTAGCTTAAATAAGCTAAGAAGGATCACTTTCAATTCATTTGTGCATTCACACTTGAAAGATTCTTGCTATTTTGAGCTCTGACCCATTGACGAAATGGCACGATGAGAGCTTCCCAAGCACATCTTTGACTGAGTTCGAGAGCATCAGCGACTTCTAGGTGTAGGAGCACCGATATGTAACTACAAACTTGATTTGAAATTTGACTTTTGGATTCATTTATTATGCTTTGAAATTTAAACTTTGGGGGAATTTCTATATAGCAATGCCCAAACTACAATCAACGATGCTCAAATGGATGCATATTTATATGGCGACACTAGTCACGATTTAAAATTAGGGTTTCTAATTTTAAATTATGATGCATGCTTATATAGCGACACTCTAGTTGATTTAGAAATTAGGGTTAGGGTTGCCAAAGTTTAGCTAGTGACACTTGTGTGTTTGGCGATGCAAGTTGTATTTTGTAATTTGTAATGCTTTCAGGTGTCAATTTAAAATTTAAATATAATGATGCTATTGCAGATAGTGATGCTATTGTGATTTTTGAGCTGTAAATTCCAAATTGAGTCAATTTTCTCGATTTTCTGATATCATGGATGCAAAAGGTCATTCCACCACTGATATCGCACGAGAACAAACCCACCGTGTTGGAGAGATTGAGTGATTTTCCAAAGTTATACTAGGAGCACCTGAGAGAGATCGACCTCTAGTATATTGCATATGCACCTATCATCTGGACACACCTAGCGATGATGACTGCCCTTGCAAAAAATCACACAATGAGACCTTGTCATTCCACCTTCTAATAGGCGAGGTGATGATGACTTTGGGGGATGTATGAAATATTCTACATTTTCTGATACATGGAAACTTTATGATCTATGATGTGGATGTCAGACTTGATGCTTGTCACGAGGTGATGGAGATGGAGGATATTGTTTTAGTTACATCATAGATTGACCTTGAGTCTTATAGAGGTCACCTTCCAACTTTCAAAAGATCATTGTAGCCATTATTTTAGGTTTGGTGGCTCCTGACAGAAACAATAGAGGGTTCAACTTAGGATGGGGCTTGGTGTGGCACCTGATGCTTCATAGGAGGAAACTTTTGTGTGGGGGCTTGTGATGTTGGCTTCTCTATATCATGATATGCATGATTTTGTTAATTGTGATGGGAGAGACATTGGTGTAGGGGTGACTCTATTTTATATTTGGGTGTGGGAGCATATCGTCATGCTCTAACCTATTGTACAGATGGTAGAAATTGAGCTAGATGATCATGTGATCTAGTGGTACAAAGGTGCTATCACATTGAGGCACACCGGATAGATTGGGTTCCCGTATTGGTGATGGGTCATTGATGATATGATAGTTTTCCGATGGTGCTCGTGGCTATAGATGTTGCCTTGGTATGATGATGTCCAACAGTTGTACTTTGCCAAGTAGACCCAATATATGCAAGGTCACGAGCACACTATTATTGAGCGGTATTTACCAAATAGGGTGACTTAGTAGTTTGGCGAGCCACAAGACAGAACAAATGATGGTTATAGGGCCATTTTTCTTGGTCAACACGAGAGGTTCCCACATGGGGACCGACCATTCCAACTCCTGAGGTAGTCGAGAGCTTTAGACAGTTAGCAGCTCGGCCTTAGGCCTATGATTAGGGTCAGCTAGTAGCACATACTACGCTTGCTTATGATGGTTCGTACCTCCATAATGGTTGAAAAATCCAACGGGTGCTCCTCCGTAAGGGAGACCCAAAGGATAGGGTGGCCAAGATGGTCAAGTTCTAGGGGCTCCACTAATTGGACAACAACCTCTAGTTGTACAATAGCAAGCAACATTATCACCACCACTAGATGTTAGGGATGCATAAATAAAACAGTTGTAGCAATAGGTGTAGACTTTGATTGGTGAGCAAGATCAGGCTCGCCAACAAATTTTGGGTATTACTGTTGAGCGAGACTAGGAATGGCAGTAGGTTGTGGCCATCATGACTGAGAGACATTAGGATTTATAGTGGGTACAGGTCATGACTGTAGAGAGGGACTAGGAGGTTTCCCAGTGGTAGCAAATAGAGGCTATGATGGCAGCCACACATGGCAGGACTGTTTCAACTAGATTATATAGAGAGGTCATGATAGAGGTTGTGTATTATAGGCAACATTACCACTAGGATGTACCACAGGAACTTAGGCAACCTAATTTTGCAATGCGGTGATGCACGACTGAGAGTAGAGGATCAACCTGAGAGGCATGCCAGAGAGGGTAGCAACCATCATGGCTATCTATTATATATAGACACTTTTTGATTTTGTTGCCTGATTCTTTACCATAGATGTGCATTCATGTGCTCCTTTTTGATAGCCTCGTGGATATTATACTTATGATTGTTATACATACACTGATCCAAATTTTGTACCATGACATTCATTTTTGAGATATATGATACAAATATGGATTATTATATGATGTATTCATCTTATTTCATGCTTATGATGTATGGATACATATGTGATGCTTATAGTGGATGATGTATGAATGCACTTTATTTATGCTTATGCGATGATGATTATGATATGATATGTGATGGATGGATGCAATGATGTGGATGCATTTAATTTTTTATATTTTCTATGCAATTTCATGATGATGATGTATGCATATGGATGTATGGATGAAAATGATAATGAAATGATTTAATATGCTTAGAATAAAAAATCTATATTATTCATCACAACTCAAATGATCATGTAGTATATATGATGTGATATGAAATGATTATGCTAATGGATGTTCTATGAAATTATGCTATGATTATAAGATGCATATATGCTAATGGTTTGTGGATGTAGGGTGGATGTATTGTTCATGTTTTTGTTGATTATCATGATACCAGGTTAGCGCGAAGAAAATATAGAGGAATAAAGAATGAATGATTGTTGATTTCAATGATTGCTTTAGAAGATCCAACAAGTCTATGATCCATCGATACTTTATTAGAGATGATAATGAGACAATGCAAAAATGAAGATGCAGGATGATGAGTTGCTCACATTTTGGGATTAGGATTCTCCATCATTCCTTATTGTTTGATATAACACATAGATATGATGCATCAAGGTATTGATAACCAAGACGTCGTTGTATCTAGTGTAATGGACTTTGAATCAGAAAACAAATAGGATAGTTATTGTTCACACCTTGACATATAGAAACCTCATTGAAATGCAAGTTAAAAGCTTATAATATATTGGACCAAAGCATATGCAATAGTCAACAACGTACCCTAAACGATCTTCCTACACACAACTAAGCAAGTAAGCACCAAGATTATTTTACAAGATTACCCACAAGCATAACAGACGAAAGATAATGATTGATTCCCCATTCCTTTCAGTCTAAATCATTTTTATAGACATCATCAAGAGGTCCTTAGAATGGGTCATTTAAGATAAATCATAAGAAAAAATCAAAGACAAACAACCAATGTTATCTATATCTCTTGCCTGGTTTAATTTAGCTAAGGTGATATCTGGTAGTGATGTCCATCACAGGAAGGATACATCCTAGGACATGTTGATTAGAGGTTGTTTAATGTTAGGATGATGATGCTAATATGAGTCACTGCTACAAACATCATTGACATATTTATCTATGATTTAGACTTAAGATTTTGAAAATTAGGTTCTCACTTTACGACTTGGTATGCTTGCTTTCTATTTGTTTCACCAAAGGTTGAAGGTGACAATCAATTTATTATGGGTGGAATTTTATTGTGGGTGAAAGTGAGATGGGATTTTGAATTTTTTGGAATATTTCAATGTTTTTGGTATTTTCTAAATGTTTTGAGGCCGTTTTTGGTCTTTTTGAAAGTTTATATGGATGTTTATGTTTTTTTAAATTTTTTTGAGGCTGTTTAGAGTTTTTTGCGATATTTGAGGCTTTTTTAGGTCTTTTTGAATATTTTCTATTGTTTTTTGGATTTTTAATTTTTGAATGTTTTTTAGTTTTTTGGTTTTTAAAATGTTTTTGTGTTTTCCAATATTTGGATGTTTTGGTATTTTCAGAGATATTCAAATGTTTTGGGGTTTTAAGAGATTTCGACCAAGAACCTAAGCTAAAGACCTATCCTAGGGGTCTCAGGGGTTGATCAAAGATAAGCCTTGCCTACGCTATACACACAAAGACCACGTAGTTCAACCAATTCAAATTATTAACAAGATGAAGATATGAATAATGATGGAAAAGTCAATTCATTATGACAAAATCCTAGAGGACTGACCTAGGGTGTCTCGAGGGTACATCAATGATGGCCTTGCCTACATTCAATCTCAAAGACAACGTAGTTTGACAACAGGGACCGCTTTTGGATTTTTGATATTTTTTACCTTTTTAGAGATTTTGATGTTTTATGGATGTTTTGGATTTTTCCTTTACAATTTTCTAAATGTTTTTGGATTTTAGTTGTACAGGATTTTGCAAATGTTTTTGGATTTTTTGATGATCATTTTAATTTTTTTTTGGGATTTTCAAGATAATATTTTTTATGACCTCAAGATATACAAGAACCCAATATGACCCATAACGAAATGCCCCCAGTGTGTCATGTTAGAATGCTTCGATAAAGGTAGGACATACTGACCTTTAGAAACTGCAAAGTAGTGCTTAAAGGGTTCATGATACCTCACAATATCAAGCTATGGTAAGGACACAGATGATGGATAAATGGTGATGCAAAGAATGATAGGATAAAAGAGCCAAACAATAGATGGAGGTGCTTTATTTATGCAAGATACCTATTTTCTAGGTTTTCACCAAGGTACTTGTCCAAAGTGCCACCGAAGTGGTTTTCATTAGAGGATGATTATTTTTCTTTACTTTTTTCAATCCTTTTTCCCATTTTTCTTGTTTTTTTGGGTTTTGATCATTTTTTAATTTTTTTGTATTTTTCATATTTATACCCTTCAAGACTAGGCATAATTTTTTTTGAGATGCAAGTTATTAGTTGACTCTTGCAAGGGTTCACCTTTAGGGCTTGACAATTGGTATGCCCCTGATCCATAGCTTACTGTGATGAAAAATGGACCCAACTAGTTAGCTTCAAACTTTCCTTTGCTGTCCTGATTTGGAAGGTTCTTCTTATTCTACTTTAGGACAAGATCTCTGACTTGGAATGACCGAAATTTGATCCTCTTGTTATAGATCTATTTCAATCAATTTTGATATACTTGCAAGTGATTGAGGGCATCAAGATGACACTCATCCAAGAATTCTAGTTAATTTAGCTAAGACACTTTGTATTCTTCCTCAGTAATTAGGTTCTATAATGACACTCATAATGATGGGAGCTCAACCTCAATAGGCAGGATGGCTTTTGATCCATAAACCAAGGAGAAAGGAGTTGCACCTGTAGGCATGCGAATACTAGTTTGATAAGCCCAAAGAGTGGGATTTAGTTGCAGATGCCAGTCACGGCCAACTTCATTTACTATTTTATTTAATATTTTTAGGATAGTTTTGTTTGTAGCCTCAGTCTAGCTATTGCCTTGGGGATAATATGGGGTAGAGAATCAGTGTTGGATGTTGAATCTTTGGCACAACTCTTTTACATCTTGATTCTTAAAAGAGGTCCCATTTTCTGAGATGAGAGTTTGTGGAACAACATAATGAAAGATTAGATAATTTAGGATAAATTTGGCAATCTACTTCCCTGTTATATATGTCATAGGAATGGCTTCAACCCACTTAATAAAGTACTTAGTGACAATTATGATAAACTTGTGGCCATTGCATGAGGTTGGGGTGATTTTTCCTATGAGGTCAATTTCCCACTATGAAAAAGGCCATGTTGTGATCATGGGTTGCAATTCTTGAGTTGGGGCATGGATTAGATCTCCATGCTATTGACATTGGACACAGTTCTACACATATTGATGGGCTTCCTTTTCCATTGTTGGCCAATAGTACCCCATCCTCAATAGTTTCTTAGCTAACTTCATACCACTAGAATGAGACCCACATATGCCATCATGTACTTCTGTTAAAGCAATCAAGGATTCCTCTTGGTTAAGAAATCATAGTAATGTCCCATCAATGCTTCAACAGTAAAGGGTATCACTTAAGATCACAAATTAGGATGCCTTTATCACAAAGGTCTTTTTAAGGTTTGAGGTGATATCAAAAGGGAGGGTTCTTTTTCTTAGGTAAGTGAACATGCCATGATACAATGGAGATCCAAGACCAAAAATGACAGACAAATTTAGATTCAAGGATTTGTAAAGTTGGTACGAGAAGTTTTTCTACCAAGAATTTAGATTGGAGGACATTGTTTGACATGTCTAATAGTGACCCAATTGTTTCCATGGTGTTTGTTGCTATATTATTTAGGTGAGGGATCTACTAAAAAGTTATGTCTATGAAAAGATACTTGAGATTCTCCACCATTTTATTCTAAGGAGTAAGCTTTTTGTCTTTAGTTTGATAGTCATCATTGACCTGGTTGATAACTAGTTGTGAGTCTCCATGTACTTTCATCTCTTGAATCTTCCACTGAAATGCTATCCTTAGACCTATGATTAGGGCTTCATACTCAACAATGTTGTTAGTACACAAGAATGATAACCTATATTATTTTGGAATGCAATCACTTTAGGGGGTGATAAAAAGAATGCCTACTCTAGATCCATGTTGGGTGAACAATCCATCAAATTACATCTTCCACTGAGCTATGAGATTGATAAGGAACACCGATTCTAGGGAATTTAGATACCAAGGGGTTCTCAACATAGATGGGTACTTCTGCTAGTTGGGCTATGATCACTTTTCCTTTGATTTCCTTGCACTCCACATACTCTATGTCAAATTATGTTAAGATCATCACCCATTCAACCATTCGTCTTGTGAGAGTTGCTTTGGATAACAAGTATTTTAATGGACCGATTTTTGCAATGAGCTTGATTTGGTGACATGTAGTGTCTAAACTTTTGTGAAGAAAAAACCATTGCTAGGCATGTTTCTTAATAGGTGAATAATTCATTTCATATCCCACCAAGGTTCTATTGATGTAGTAAATAGCCATTTCCTTTCTGTTTTCATCATGTTGAGCTAAAAGAGCTCCTAGTGTTGTAGGTGTTGTTGAGATATAAAAGATTAATGGCTTGTTCAGTATTGGTGGAATGAGCACTGGAGGTGTTAGTAGATAATATTTGATCTGCTGGAAAGCTTTATCACACTTCTCATCCAACTTATAGGTTATCCCTTTATGGAGAAGATGCAAAAAGGGGTGGATTTTATCTGATAGGTGTGCTATAAACCTTCTAATAAACTATATTTTTCCTTGTAATCCTCTCATTTTCTCTAGTGTTTGTGGTGGTTCCATGTCTAGGATGGATTTTACCTTTGTTGGATCAATTTATATCCCTCTTTATGAAATGATGAAGCCAAGGAGTTTCCTTGATGTGACCGCAAAAATGCACTTTTTTGGATTCAATCATACCTTGTATTCTTAAAGCCTGTCAAAGATGGGTCCTAAGACTTTTATGTTCTCATGTCTCTTCCTTGATTTTTCCAAAATATCATCCACATAATCTTCAACTATTTTTTGGATCATGTCATGAAAGATGAAGGTCATTGCTCTTTGATAGTTTTCTCCTACATTCTTTAACCCAAATGGCATCACATTCCAACAATAGGTTCGCCATGGACAAGTGAATGCAATTTTATGTTGATCCTCCTTAGCGATTATGATTTGATTAAAGCCTAAAAAACCATCCATGAGTGATAGCATTTCCTGCCTAGCTATTAAGTCCACAATGAGATCAATGTTAGGAAGAGGGAAATCATCCTTTGGACATGCCTTGTTTAGGTCTCTAAAATTAGTACAAATTTTGATGCTCCCAGTGGGTTTTGAGACTGGTACAAGGTTTTAAACCCACTCAGGATAATCTATCGGCTGGATAAATCCGACGTCAAGAAGCTTTTGTAACTCTAGTTTGACCAAGAGTGCTATTTGAGGATGCATCTTTCTTAATTTTTTCTTAACTAGCTTAGATTCAGGATAAAATACTAAGTGATGCACAACCACTTCAAGATCAAGACCTGACATATGTGTGTATGACCATGCAAAGTTAGCTCTTCACTCTTTGAGGAATGCTGCTAGGTTCTTTTTTTCTTCATCCAACAAGCATTCAACATAGAAGGTGATCTTAGGTGCTTCGTCTATCCCCACATTGACTGGAGTGGCCTTTTCTGCTAGGACTACTGACTTTTCTAGATGCATTACACAAAGGGGGATATTGAATTCCTAATCCTTGGGTTCCTCAAAGAGGTTTTCACCATCGGATGTGTCCTTTGTTTTTACTATTTTAGGATAAGGGAATGCCACTACGTGGTTTTCACTCGAGGATCTACATGTTAGTTGTATTTCATTAATTTTGTGACTAAAGGATTCAATCATCTCCCCATAGTATGCCCCTGTGTGGAGCTCTATGTCAAAGTCTACTTTGTGATCTACCCATGATAAGTTGTCACGAAGTCCTATGAATTCTGATATCCCTTTATCTTTTTTGAATAAATCTAGAATCGATGGTCCTTGTTGGTCCATATTAATAAGTTGTGGGTATACTAGGTGTATTTTGATTTGTTGGTTGCTTGGGACAAAGGATGTTATGGATATCATAAAGAGGGTATTTTTCTCAAATAGGTTAGCAATATCAAGGGAAAGTCATCTAAGGTTGTATCACAAAATGTAGGTGACCAAGAGGAAGCCTCAGCTCATTTAGCACCTAAGCCAAGATTCTTTATTCGTTTCTCATGAACAATGGGTTCTGGTAAACCATTGTCATTCTATCCCAGCCTTTCATTTTTGTTATATCCCCAATTTTGCATGAGTTGTATGCCTTTTTTATCATCTTCCAAGGGAAGAACAGGGACAGGTCATTCATCTTGATAGAGGAGTTTAGAGATATCTTCCTCATTGACATCTTCCTATTTCAAATCCCCCCACTTGGTGAAGGTAGTAGTTGCCATCTTGATTGTTTTAGGTTCTTTGGTGCTAGATGTTGGTTTCTCATGTGATTGAGGAGAAATAGGTAGCTCTCCTAAAACAAAGGTTTCTTTTAGCAGCATTTAGTTCCCACAACTATCATCCTAGTTCAATACTTTGACATTGGGTATACTCTACACAATGGGTATTTTTGTTGCTGAAGTAGAGGCCATGGATGATGGGTCAATAAATGAGCTTGATGGTGTAGGCCCTTCATCATTTTTGGGTGTTTGGGGTATCTTATAGAACTTGGCATCAATACTTTTGCAATAGTAAAAAAGCTTAGGATCTCCATGGATAGTGATTTCTCTACCTTTGAAAGGAAACTTCACACACTATTGATAGGTTGAGGCTACAACTTTTAGAGCATGAATCCATGGTCGGCCAAGAAGGATGTTATAGGGAAGATCAAGATCAAGCACTTGGCATGTAGTTTCTGCAATAAGAGGTCCCACCTAAATGGGAAGGGAAATGATTCCTTGTGATACCCATTCTTGGTCATCATATGCTCTGATGGTGGTACTCTTTGCTTTCTTAATAGTATCTTCTGAATAACCTAGATGTTTGATCAACTGAAGGGTACACATGTTCAGACCAACACCTCCATCTACCAAAAAAAAATTGAACTTTTTTTTAATGAATGACAACCTCAAGGTGTAAAGCACAGTTATGAGATGGTTGTGATGGTAGGTCTTGCTCGGATAAGGTAAGAAGATGATTGGTGATATTCCCTACCATAGCTTGAAACTGATTGGTATCAATATCCTCAAGGACAGGTGATTCAGACAAGGCTTTCTCCAATATTTCCCTATGTGCAGGGGATAACCTTAAGAGTTCTAATATTGATATCTATGTGGGGGTTAGCTTAAGTTGGTCTAGAATATTGTAATTTCTAGGATTTTATGTGGGAAAAGTAGGTTATGTCATAGATTTTTTGGGAATAGGATGCCATTTAATTGCAATCCTAAACATATTTCATGTATCTCCTAAGTCCTTGGAAAGTGTTCCCCAACACTAGGATTAGAAAGAGATTAAATTCAAATGAAATGAACATGTAAATTGATATTTGTAATTATTCCTAAATGAAAGGAACATGTGGGGACACCCAAGAAGAGCTCCTACAAAATAGGAGCACATGGGGTGCCCACATGTAAAGTGGAACCCACCTTGCTTAAGTTAACTATTTGGAGGATTGATAACACTTCAGTAATGCATGTTTAGATCCTACAAGTTAGGGATTGATATTTACATGAGTGGAGTTCAGTTTAGTTCAGTTCAATTTAATTCAGTTATGGTTTAGTTATCTTCAATTGCATGTAGTTAGTTTTAGTTGAATGCTAGTTGACTTGAGTTGACTTGAGTTGCATGAAAAATAATAGGTGGATACATTAAGTTAAGTGGGGATGATCAATCATGCATAATGTTTGCATGAATTGGTGGAGAGATATGCTTTAGTTAACTAATATTGACTTAGACCCACCTTGGGTGCCCAAGTTGGCATCTTTGAGTTAACACCTTTTTCATGAGAAGATATTTACAAGGCTTGGTTAAGTGGGCCCATTCTTGGGTGCCAACTTTGAGGTGATGCTTGAAAGATATTTTCTTGACCAATGATCAATTAAGTGTTTAGTTTGGGGTGCCAAAATTGAGGAGACTTTGGTTTTGACTTCATGTTATAGTGTGGAACTCTCCTTGCACAATCTAGGCATAGATTTTTGAGAGGAGCTTTATGCTCTTGTATTTGATAACTCTTATGAGTTTACATGCTCATTAATTGTCTATTTATTGCAGCAATTGCATCAGAGTTTATAGTAGGTTAGAAAGTTGAGCTTGTGCATGTGTGATGGTTTGAAGCATGGCATGGGATGTGTGGATTCATGCTTGGTCACATGGAATGCATAGATAGCTTGTGCTGCAAAAAGTGTATGAGAGTTTTGTGCAGGTTGTGAAGAAGGATTGTTGAAGGCAAGGAAGCATACCAATCAAGGATTGATACAGTATAAATATTGTAATCTTTTTTTGAGGTTAAATAATACAAGCACTATTGATTCTGGTATAGTTTTTTCCTCAAAGGGTTTCTCCATGTATATGTTGTGTCACTTCTATCTTTTTGTCTCATTCTTCTACAATCTTTTGTATCTTTCTACAATTGGTAAAATTGATCTAAACAGATAATCATACACAAAGAATTGTGACAAAGAACACTTAATTAAATCTACAGTCACATAGGTTTACAAGTTTTAAGCTATAGTTTCACCTTCATTTTCAACATTTGGTATCAAAGCTAACGGTTGGGTAGAGTTTGTGACACCTTTCTCTTAAAAATTTGAAGGTTTTTTGGCTGTAGTGGGAGCTTGCACTATTGTTTTATTAGAGATTTCTAAAAGAAGTTTGTTTTATCTTCTTAGTTTAGAGATTATGGTTTTCTTGACCTTTTCGGAGCTGTGTAGTTTACAATAGATTCTTTGATTGTGTTGAGGCCATGGATAATATTCTATTAGGAGATGGTTATCACGATGTCACAAATAGCTTGGTTACATGTTTTAGTTGGACCTTTTTGAAAATTATGGTTTGATGTTTATCTTTTTGCCATGTATAGCTCGGTATCATAGTTTAGTGGGAGCTTTGGTAGGATATGGTTATCTTCATGTGATTTGAAGAGGTTTTAACATCTTGTTTCATGGAAGACCCTTAGAGTCTTTGGTAAAGATTTTATTGTTTTCCTTTGGACAGGGTGTAGTTCTCTTTTGTTTTGAGTATTAGTCATTTGCTTGGAGCTTTATGATTATGTAGGTTGCATTTGAAGTTGGCATGGATTGATTGGTGGGTGCTCATGGATACTAAAGAGACTTGGGTTGGGCTAGATATTTCTTATGTTGAGAGATATGTGTTGGAATGGTTACTTGTTATAAAAGTTTTTCAACAATAAATGCCAAGGACCCTACACCTGGAAATGGATGTGAGTCCATCATAGACCTGATGAGAAGGTTGTCTTTATCGAAAACCTATTGTTTGGTGTTGTATGCATAGGAAAATTTTGTATCCCACTCTTGTTCTACTCGGCAAGTAAATGGTCTAAGAGGTGTTGCCTACTTGATTATTAGATGCATTATTTATATGTATCTTGTCTTCTCTAATGCATTAGTCTTGAAAATTGAGTTCTGAGGGATTGTTGAGAAGTAGATGCATGATTTTATGTATTTCCATTGTTCTCCTTGCAATCTTGAACTTGAGTTAGTTCTGAGGATTTGAGTAGGACAGGTACGGGAGATAGTTAGTGGCTTTGGGCATATTCCCTATTGTTGTGGGAATGTTTGGCTAAGTTTGATCTACTTCCTGTGAGAGGTTTACATCTAAGTTATCCCATGTTTCATTATAAGTTGAATGGTTAGATGTTGATATCCTTTCAGTTTGGGAGTGTTGAAGGAGATCTTACTTTACACAGTTTGGCACATGTTAGTGTGGTATAAGAAAATGGTTTGATTTGCAGGTTCTCTTTTTGTGGGAATATTGTCTTCTTCTTGAAGGTTCTTATGTTATGAGAGATTTATTTTGTATATCATTGTATGCTTCTTTGACACTATGATAGAGGACTTAGCCACATCCTCTATGTGAAGTGCTATAGGAGGACTTGTTAATGTTGTGATCTTGTTTTAAGATTTGACATTACCTATGCAGTGAGAGTTCCATAAGGTATATGTGTTTTGTATGAGAGGGGAACCTCTCTTAGACTGGTTACACTTTACTTTAGTGAGTTACTTCAGAGGATTTTTATCACATGTCTATGAGTGTTATTACCTTGAAGTCTTATTTTGCAGGATGGTGGATATACAAGAACCTGTTTATAGATTTGTGTTATTATGTTGATAGCATGAAGTTGTACCTATGATAGTTTGGTTACAGAGACCTGGGAAAGGTATTGATTGAGAAAGTTGACACTTTGATCAATGTTGCAGATAAGTTCTCTTGGTGCAGGAAGGCCATTGGCCTCGAGTCTTGTACTTGATTTATAATAATGATTCTTTTTTTAGAATAATTGCAATGCATAATGTCAAGTGGGAGAATGTTGGGAATAGGATTCCATTTAATTGCAATCCTAAATATATTTCATGCATCTCCTAAGTCCTTGGAAAGTGTTCCCCAACAATAGGATTAGAAAGAGATTAAATTTGAATGAAATGAACATGTAAATTGACATTTGTAATTATTCATAAATGAAAGGAACATGTGGGGATGCCCAAGAAGAGATCCTAAAAAATAGGAGCACATGGGGTGCCCACATGGAAGGTGGAACCCACCTTTTTTAAGTTAACTATTTGGAAGATTGATAACACTTCAGTAATGCATGTTTAGATCCTACAAGTTAGGGATTGTTATTTACATGAGTGGAGTTCAAATTAGTTCAGTTTAGTTCAGTATCAGTTTAGTTTAGTTTAGTATCAATTCAATTCAGTTCAATTTAGTTATGGTTCAATTATCTTAGTTGCATGTAGTTAGTTTCAGTTGAATGCTAGTTGACTTGAGTTGCATGACTAATGAATTCAGTTACATGACATATAATAGGTGGATACATTTAGTTAAGTGGGGATGAATAATCATGCATAATGTTTGCATGAATTGGTGGAGAGATACATTTCAGTTAAATAAGATTGACTGGGACCCACCTTGGGCGCCCAAGTTAGCATCTTTGAGTTAACACCTTTTGTATGAGAAGATATTTACAAGGCTCAATTAAGTGGGCCCATTCTTGGGCATCAACTTTGAGGTGATTCTTGCAAGATATTTTCTTAATCAACTATCAATTAAGTGTTCAATTTAGGGTGCCTAAATTGAGGAGACTTTAGTTTTGACTTTATGTTACAGTGCGGAACTCTACTTGCACAATCTAGGCATAGATTTTTGAGAGGAGCTTTATGCTCTTTTATTTGATAACTCTTATGAGTTTACATGCTCATTAGTTGTCTATTTATTTCAGAAATTTCATCAGAGTTTATAGTAGGTTAGCAGGTTCAACTTTTGCATGTGTGAGGGTTTGACGCATGGCATGGGATGTGTTGATTCATGCTTGGTCACATGGAATGCATGGATAGCTTGTGCCGCAGAAAGTGTATGAGAGTTTTGTGTAGGTTGTGAAGAAGGATTGTTGAAGGAAAGGAAGCATACCAATCAAGGATTGATACAGTATTACTGTATTTTTTTTTTAAGGTTAAATAATACAAGCACTATTGATTATGGTAGAGTTTTTTTTAAAAAGGGTTTCTCCATGTATATGTTGTGTCACTTCTATCTTCTTGTCTCATTCTTCTACAATCTTTTGTCTCTTTCTACAATTGGTAAAATTGATCTAAACAGATAATCATACACAAAGAATTGTGACAAAGAACACTTAATTAAATCTACAGTCACATAGGTTTACAAGTTTTAAGCTACAGTTTCACCTTCATTTTTAACAAGATTGAGATGGGACTCCTTGAACAGTTATTTTTCCACATTGTTTGGTGACTCCACATTTCGTACTAGCTCCTTTCATGGTGACAACAGTAATGACACTATCATAGGAAGCCACTATGTTGGGAATAGGTATGTTGTACGTTTGTCTAATCCTTAGGTTCGTCATTGTCGTTTTCTTTGTTATGATCCAACATAGGGTTCTTGTATATCTTAAGATCTTGATTCCCAGCTAGTACCTCAATAGATATGGTATCATTTTCTATGAGATTTTGAATGATGTTCTTAAGTTTCATGCAATTTTTTGTTTTATGTCCTTTAATTTTTTGAAATTCACAGAGGTTGTGCTTGTTGTACCAAGATGGTTTCTCTTGTGGTTCTTGGTAGTTTTCAAAGTTGTGAAGTGTTATCAGATTTGACTCTACCAACTTCTTCATGATTATTTCGATAGGTTTTGATAGCTGTGTGTACTTGCATTTGGGGTAGTTATTCATGTTACTGATTTTCCTTTGTTGCATGTTGGTGTTATTGATGTGATTATACTAAGGAGGTTTTGTTTGTTGCATAGTTGGTTGGATGTTAGAAACTTGATTGTTATTAGGTCTAGGAGCACTTAGTATGACCTTAGCATCTACCACACCATCATTTGTTATGTTTTTGTTCTTTTTCCACACACGAGGTTTCTTATTCAAACTAGTTGGATGGTTGTCTTTGTAATCTTGAGTATTTCCTTGTGAGATTAGAGCTCTTTCTATGTTAAGGGATCTAGGGACAAGTTCATCATATGAGGTGATGCACTACATTTGCAAGTGGAAAGATAGATCTAGATCTAGATTGAATATGATGATTCCCACTTGTTGTTTGTCAGGAAGAGGCCACTTGATTTTACTAGCTCTTTGTCTCCATCGTTGTAAGAAATTATAAAAAATTTCCCCTTTATTTTGTCTAAGAGTATATAGTTCCTCTAGACTAGCATCCATGTCAAAATTGAAGGAGAAGTGATCGATGAACTTATCAATCATTTCTTGAAAATTTTTGATACCAGGAGGTAAATGAGAAAACCAATCCATAGCATCACCTACTAAACTTCGAAGGAAGAGGCGAATTAGATAAGAATCATTGTAAGCCACCTCCATGCACGACATTAAATTATTTGATATGGTCCACATGAGGACTCCCTCTCCCTTTATATTTATCGAATTTATTGATTTCAAAACCAGGAGGGAATGGTGCCATTGTGATGTTTCGATAAAAAATGGATATGGACACAAATTCTATGTATGGGGCTTCTTTGCCTTGCCCATGCAAAGGTCATGTATTTCCTGTGAGAGCACCTAAATTGTGATGCTAGATCATCTTGAGGATTGGGTGGAGAAACATATGGTGGGATGAAAAATGATTTTTATGGGGTGTATGGTGTTGTAATATTGGTGATGGTGATTGGGGTATTAATGTATATGTTCCTAATATGTTTGGATTGATGATGTTTGATTGGGGATTATAATAAGAACCTTGTTGTTTTTGTTGTTGAGAATACTTTTGAGCTAGTAAGGCTTATTGCTGAGCTTCTTCTTGTTGTTGTTGTTGTGCCACCAGGGCTTGCTATTGGACTTGTTGTTGTTATGCTAATAAGGCTGCTTGATGGGCTTGATATTGTTGTTGTACTACTTTTTGTGCTGCTAAGGCTTCTTATTGTTGTTGTTTTTGTGCTAAGGCTACTTGTTGTGCTGCTAAGGAAGCTTTTTATTGTTGTTACTACTTGTTGTGCTAAGGTTGCTTGTTGATAATATTTTTGTGCTTGTTGTAAGGCTAAGGCGTGTGCTTGTAATGTGGGATCAGGTGGTTGTTGACATCTGTGGAGGATTATGGATATTGATGTTTTGAGTGGGTAATGGATTGGTGATGAAGTGTTGGGGATTCCCTTGGTTCAACATTCCTTGTAAGATGGTAGAATGAGGTAGAGGGATGTATGTTTGAGATCCTACTTGATTTTGCATAGAAAAGGGGACTATGGGAAAAGATGAGGATGGTGCCATTAGATTATGTGATGGAAATGGCACACTAGGACCTTGAGTCCATTGGTTGAAAATATTTCCTTGTCCCATGTTTTGAGGATTGCCTTGTGTTAGTGATGTATTACCTTTGTTGACAAGATTAGTTACCAAGGGATTGCTTTGAGATGGGTTGATAATGGATGGTGTGGATGTATTTTTTAAAACCAATGGTATGTATGAACCCATTGGAGGGTTGGGTAAGGATTTCCCCATTTTCTTCAAGGGTTGACTCTGTGGTATGGTATCGGTATGCCCTTGCGCACTATTTTGAGATACCTGATTTGCACTACTTTGTGTGATGGTAGGAACACTTGTGGTAATCATGGATGTGGATGAAGAAGGACACCCTCAATATGTTGAAGTCATGGTTGACTAATGAAGATCAAGAGGTGTGTATATCTATTTAGGATCTTTGGGAATGGTAGGAGAACCAAAGCTAGGCATCAAAGTGGTTGTGTTAGATGGAGGATTGGTTTCAAGTGTTCCCACAAGTGTACTATTTTCAAATGAAAGAGCATGTCCAAAGTCTTTAGCAAGGATGGTTGCAATACTAAGAATGTAGGTTTGATTTAGCCTTAGCGATGGAGTTGTGAAACCTTGTGTTAAATTTTTTGCTACAAACGTCAAGGAGATAGGAGCTACATTTTCAAAGGCTTGATGTCCCATAATTTCCTCCCTAGTGACTTCAAATGGGTTGTTTGTGATATCTTATATCTCATATGGTCTTGATGGGGATGAAGGTCGTTGTGATGGTGTAACTTTACTTCTCGGATCAAATTCTAAAGGATTTGGATCACTTGAGGTGAATGTAACTTTGGCTTTTTCCATGATTCTCTTGTGTTGTGATCTAGTCTATACCATAAATGTGTTGTCACCTGTGGGAGAGTTTTGTTGTGATTTGTGATGTTTGAACTCCCTAGTTGACTCAAATATAGGTACAAGGGATGCTCTAAGTCTTTTGGCAGCAATTGTGATAATGGGGGATGAAAAGATAGATGATATGAAGAGTGATCTTTGAAATAGTTTTGGGACAACACTTTTGACTTTCTCTTAATGTTTTGATGGTAGGATAAAGGATGTTTATGAACTTGTAAATATTTAGGGTAGACTCATGACCTTCAAGATGAACTAGTTCAAATAGGATAACTAACTTAACTAGTTGAAATTTTGCAAAGTTGGATGAAGTGAAGGATGAAATTTAATGAAGTGGTGAGTGAGATGTTTGACCCAATGTTGACTTTAAAGTGACCCTTTGTTTTGACAAGACCAAGGCAGTGAGAATGATGCTAGACCTCTAAAATTTTCATATCCTAAAGACCCAATGTTGATTTAGATGAGAGGATGGATGGGGATGTTTAGACCTATTCACTTCCTCCTATCTTGAGCATAAAAGTTTCTTAACAAGTGGTAACGAGTGTGATAAAGTATTGGGGCCCACTTCCTACTAAATTGTGAACTATGATACCTACGCTTGCAATGACGGGATGAAGATCTTCCCCTATGGATTTTGATCGTACAATGGATAATTTAGAGGAGTTCAATATCATGAAAAAGACTAGAATTTTGACTCCAAAAGAATGCATATAGTTTTGGACTGTTTCTTGAAACATGCCTGTAAAAGTTTGCTACCAACTTGTCTCTATTCTTGTGAAGTTTTAAAAGATGTTTCTTAAGAGCTTTTGGACTAAGATGCCTAAGTCTAAAATGACAACTTGTAGACTTAATTTTAGGGATCCTGAATTTACGTGAGATCATGTAGAAATAGTTCAAGTTTATGGAAGAAAGGAAGATATTTATTGCCACACAGGTGGTGGTAATATGGGCCTTCCAGCCTCAATATCAACTTGTTCCTCTTCTTCGTCTAAATGGTGTTTTCATTTCTCCACAAGGTATTTGTTTCTTTTGTTTCAAAAGTGAAGTTTCTCAAACTACTAATGAGATGAGTTTCTTCTCCATTAATAAGTTCAAAGTTTGGTTGAATTATAGCACTTAGAAGATTAGGTTGTTCAATAGGAGCAATTGGTCCCCAAAGAGTCATGTGGGGTTCAATTGTGTCAAGTTTATCTTGCTTAAGTGAATTGATTTTACAAAAACTTGTCTTGAATATGTTTTCAAACTAGATGTTTATGTCAAAAACTTCATAACTTTCACAATGTCCATTTCATGAAAATTATGAGATTAGAGCCATAATTTCCTATGTTGTCTTTGGGAAGTATGGCTTTGAGATTAATGTCAAGATATTTAAAAATCAATAAGAATTTTTGGGATATTGTTGGATGTTGTGGATGTGTTGCTAATATTTGGTTTTCATTGATGTCAACACTATTAGCATTTGGTGTATATATTACTGTATATGTTGAGGATATTGAGAAAATTATCAGGAAAAGTGTTCCAGGTTCCTAGTGGAACTGTGTAGGTCATAAATGCATCTTTTTTTATGCAAAATATTGTTAGAATTCAACATGCTTTGATACCATGTTGAGATTATGGATGTACAGGGTCCCTAAAGCTACAGTCTTCAATGAAGGGCCTTTGCTAGGAAAGATAATCAACCACACAGAAAGTGTTGCAACTAGGCATGCACAATAGAGATTCTATTGATCTACTCTATGAGATTGAATTGATTACAAATGTACAAGTTGCCTAATTATATAGGCAAGAGAGAAAACCTAAAATGCATGAGATGTTTCCTTGTGTCATGATCTAACAACATGTGACAACATGTGAACCCTATCTAGGAAATTAGTAAATTTTGAGATAAGCTCTAGAAGGACAACTCATCTTCAAGAAGGAATCTTATCCCTACAAACATGGAAGGGGGAATTACCCCATTATTAAATGATTTATTAAAAATGCAACCTAGGACTAAATGATATATGACCGAAGTTAACTTATGCTAGTGTAATAATTAATTTAGTTACACTAAAAAATATTAGATGATGTGGATTAAAGGGTTTATTTTTTAGTACAACTAGATCATCTATCGGAAGTTTTAGAGGTTCGCGTGAAGTTTTGTGTGAGTTATGATCTGACAGTGTTTTGTTGGTCTTTTTCAGTGTTCCTGAACGAAGATTATGTGATTCTAGTTATCTCAGTCGTTGCAAATGATTCTCTTTTTTTGTGTGGTGTTCTCAAATGTCTCTAGTTTATTCTCTATCTTTGTGGTTCATCCACATTAATCAGTGAACTCGTGGTTGAAGATCTTTGTGCACATGTTCAATTTTTCATGTTTCTGGTTGACATGTTGGTGATAGCGTGTTGTGGATCTTTGAGGCGAAATTAATTAAAGTATTTTTGTATTGGAGATGTTAATGGGTCTCCACTATGTTGTGGTCGACCTTGGGGATACGCATTAAAATTTTATTTGTAAAATTGGGCCGACACTGCAAATATATTTTATTTTCTTGGCTGACGAAGTTGTCATGGAATCTCATGTAGTGGATATATAAGAGCGATTGTGTGATTGGTGGAGTGTATGCTTTGTGTGCTCCTATGTGTGTATGTGTGAATATCATTACTGAGCATAGTGTGAAGAAGATTGCGTGAAGTGTGAAGAAGTGTTGAGCTTAATTGGAACTGTAATCAGGCTTTAGCAGAAGCTATTTTCTTAGTTCATACCTTCTGTATTTTTAATCCAATTTTGTTGGGAAGTGAGCCCCTCTTGTAATTGAGCAATGAGCTCTAGGCAGTGTGCCTGAATGTATGTGCATTACTCTTATTGTTCTTCATTATACTTTTAACTAGGTATAATCTTGTGGACTAACATCCACCGTGGTTTTTCCCCTAATAGGGTTTCCACGTAAAAAAAAATTAGTGTTCCTTGTCTCTCTAATGTGTTAATTGTTCATTCATCAGTTCTAAGATTAAGGATAAGTTAAGTTAGAAAAAGTTTAAATTTTTGTGACAACTGATTCACCCCCCCTCTTAGTTGCCTGTCCTTATTTTTTCAACAATTGGTATCAGAGCTATTTCCTCTAAAGAAGTATAACAACTTGAGGTGATCTAAGATGGCAACATCAACATTCAAGAAGGACAATCCTAGATTTGATGGCATCGATTACTCATTGTGGAAAGTCAGGATGCAATTTCATCTACAGTGCATTGGTGATGCTTATTGGAAGATTACAAGAGATCAATATATTATTCCTCATAATGGCCCCTCCTCTGCTAATGAGATCAAAGATGCTAAAAGTAATACAAAAGCTATGGAAGCATTGGTGAGCACTCTAACAGATTCAGAGATGGCTAATGTGATAGGTCTATAGATAGCTCATGAGATCTGGATGAAGCTTGAAACTTTGTATGAAGGAGATACACAAGTGAAGATGGCTAAGCTACAAAGCTTAAAAGGCAAGTATGAGAATCTGAAGATGGGTGAAGATGAAAATATTACTTATTTTATGTAGAGAGTAAATGAAATAGTGCGAGGTATTAAATGTGCCAGTGGTTTAATGAGTGAGGATGAAATTGTGGCTAAGATACTCAGATCCTTTCCTCCTTACAAAATAAAGGTTTATGCTATTGAGGAATTTATGTCTGTAAATAAGATGACAAGAGATACATTGATAGGGAAGCTTGCTGCTTTTGAAATAACTAAATTTGGTGAATCTACACCAAAAATTGAATCTGCATTCAAAGCTACTATATTCGGAAGCTATAACAGGACAAAATATAGTTAGGGAGAGAGCTCTAGAAAGATATCTAAATATAATGAAGAAATGAAACAACTCAAAGAAAAAGAAAGAGAAGTACAAGAACTGGAAGCACTAATTGCAAAGCAAGAAGGAAGAGGATAAGGTAAGTATAAAGATGTATTGCCTTTAAATGTTTTTCATGCAGTAAGATAGGTCATTTTACTACAAGATGTCCTGAAATAGTTCCTGGGACTAAGCCTATAAAACTTAGATTCCAAAAGAAATGCTACTTTGTTGAAGAAGCAGTAACTGATGATGAGTCTGATAAAGATAATGGAAATGAAGATGAATGGACTTTCATTGCTACCATTGAAAATAAACATGTGCCTATTGAATCTACTAAAGATAAGAAAGCTATTATAGCCCAAGTTGAGGAGAAAGATGATTGGGTCATTTATAGTGGATGCTCACATCATATGACTAGTGATAAAAGCAAGTTTGTGAGTTTAGAGAAGTATGACAGTGGGGTTGTAAGATTTGGAGATAACAATTCTTGTGTGATTCATGGAAGAGGTTCTATTAGCCTTGGTGGTAAGGAAAACATTGATGATGTTCTCTATGTTGAAGGACTAAAGCATAACTTGTTAAGTGTTGAAAAAATGGTACACAAGGGATATGATCTGCATTTTAGGAATGGAAAATGCAAGATTCATGGGAGTTATAGAAACATAATTGCTACTGGTGTGCAAACTAAAGGTAATATTTTTCACTTGAATATTGCTAGTGGAAGTTGTTTAATTGCTCAATTAGATGAAAGTTGGTTGTGGCATAGGAGGTTGTGTCATGCAAACTTTGACAACATTATCAAGATAAGTTCTACTCAAGCAGTGAGAGATTATCCTGGGTTAGTGAAGCCTGCTAATGTAATCTGTCAAGAATGTCAGATGGGTAAACAAACTAGAGTCTCCTTCTGGAGCAAACAATTTCATTCAAATAATGTGTTAGAAATGCTGCATACTGATCTTTGTGGTCCCTCTAGAGTTAGAAGTATTCATGGAGAAAGGTATTTTATGCTAGTCATTGACGATTACTCTAAAATGATTTGGGCTTCTTTCTTAAGAGATAAGTGTGAAGCATTGGACAAATTTAAAAGTTTCAAGGCCATGTCAGAAAATGAAAAAGGTTTGAAAATAAAATTCCTAAGATCTGACAAAGGTGGTGAATTCATTTCAAAAGAGTTCAATTCTTATTATGAAGAACATGAAATTAAAAGACAGTTATCTACTCCTCGAACCCCTCAATAGAATGGAGTTGCAAAAAGAAAGAATAGAACAATTCTGGATGTTTCCAGAACAATGATGATGAAAGGGAATGTGTCTCAAATGTACTGGAGTGAAGCGGTAAGCACTATTGTATATACATTGAATCGGGTAAATGTGAATGGTAATTTTGGTAAGACCCCTTATGAATTATGGTTCGGTTACAAGCCTACTGTTAAGTATTTCAATATATTTGGAAGAAAATGTTATATCAAGAGAGATGATGATATAGGAAAGTTTGATGCTAGAAGCGATGAAGGGATCTTACTAGGTTACTCCCAAAAGAGAAAGGCATACCGATGCTATAACAAAAGACTGAGAAAGATTGTTGAGAGTGCAAATGCCAGAGTTGATGAGGACTTTGTCAAATCATCTAGACGATGCAGCTATGATTCAGATGAAGACAACACAAATCAAGGGAAGAACACTCAAACACTGAATCTACTTCAAATTATTCCATATGTTCTAGTGAAGAAACCACAAGTTGTTCTGGAAAATCAAGTCAGTCAGGAAGCACAGACAAGTGCAAGTGTAGAAGAAAATTTAGAAGACACAGAAGTCTGAGAAAGTCCAAAGACTCCAAGGTATGTAAAGTTGAATCATTTTGAAATTCAAATCATAGGAGATAAAGTAAAGGAGTGCAAACTAGAAGAAAAATTGTAAAAGAATATTGTCTGATTTCCAAGATTGAACCTAAGAGTGTCACTGAAGCCTGTCAAGATGAACACTAGCTAGAAGCCATGAAAGAAGAATGACACATGGACACTGGTTTCTAGACCCAAAGAAAATAAGTGATTGGTACTAAGTGGGTATTCAGAAACAAGCTGAATGAGGAAGGTGAAGTGGCCAAAATAAGGTGAGACTGGTATGTAAAGGGTACTCTCAAATGGAAGGTATTGATTTCAAAGAAACCTTTTCCCATGTTGCTATAATTGAAGTAGTAAGATTATTTCTTGCTTATGCTGCTTATAAGAACTATAAAGTCTATCAAATGGATGTAAAGTTTTCATTTCTAAATGGGGAACTAGAAGAAGAAGTGTACATTGAACAGTCTGATGGATTTCAGATAACAAATAAGGAAGACATGTTTTGTAGATTAAAGAAAGCTTTGTATGGACTCAAACAAGCCCCCAAAGCCTGGTACACCAAATTGGAAAAATATCTATTGAAGCTTGGATTCACTAAGGTACTACTGATAGTAACTAATACTTCAAGTTAGATCATGAAAAGGAGTTAATCATAGAAGCCTTTGTTGATGACATCATTTTTGGTGGAGATGATAATCTATGCATGAAGTTTGTTGATGAGTTGAAGAGTGAATTTGAGATGAGTACGATTGGTGAAATGAAGTTCTTTCTAGGATTGAAAATTACACAATTAGACCAAGGGATTTTCATATCTTAGTCCAAATATGTGAAAGAACTATTGAAGAAGTTTGGAATGGAAGACTCCAAATCCTTGGTACTCCTATAGTTACTACATGTAAGTTGACTCAAAATGATGACTCTCCTAAGGAAAATCAAACCAGATATAGGTCAATGATTGATGGATTGCTCTACTTGACTCAGACCAGACTAGATATTATGAATGTTGTATGTATGGTCACTAGATTTCAAGCTGATCCAAAAGAATCACATGTGACTGCTGTTAAAAGAATCATTAGATATTTGAAAGGAATAGTTGACTTTGGACTTTGGTATCCAAAGGATGATGATCTCACTTTGTGTGCATACATTGATGTTGATTGGGATGGTGATGTGGATGATAGAAAAAGTAATAGTGGTAGTGCTTTCTTCTTAGGGAAGAAGCTAGTATCATGGTTAAGTAAAAAGCAAAACTCAATTTCTCTATCTAATGCTGAAGCAAAATATATTGTTGCTGCCAATAATTGCACTTAGGTTATATGGATAAAACAAATGTTAAGAGATATTAGAATAACATATGAAGAGCCTATTGCCATATACTGTGACAACTCAAGCACAATAAATATATCAAGGAATCCAGTGCTACACTCTAAGACTAAACATATATCAATAAATTTTCATTTCTTGAGGGAGAAAGTGAATGCGAAAGAAGTCAAATTGGAGTATGTGCCTACCAAAGAACAGATTATAGACATATTTACTAAGCCATTGTCGAAGGATAATTTTGAGTATCTCAGGGGAATGCTAGGGGTAATTACCCCTCCTAATAGAAACTAAATGATTCATTTACTTGCATCAATCTATGAGCCTCATTGCTATATCATGATCTGGGTTGATGTTTTCATGGTTGCTACTCAGGGGGAGTAGTTAGATGTGCAGATATGTGGTTCAGAGCGTGTCTATGGAAAGGTCATAGTTACCTTTTCCATTGATGTCAAAGGGGGAGAAGAGTTATGTGAAAAACATCATAGGGGGAGAAGTGCTACATGACAAATCTTTTCAAAAATAAAGTTGGGTTGATGGTATTTTTCACATCATGTGTTGCCATCAATGCGAAAGGGGGAGATTGTTGGGAGATTGGTGGATGTTGTGGATGTGTTGCTGATATATGGTTGTCATTGATGTCAATACTATTAGCATTTGGCGTATCTATTATTTTATATGTCGAGGATATTGAGAAAATTATAAGGAAAAGTGTTTCAGGTTCCTAGTGGAACTGTGTAGGTCATAAAGGTGTTTTGTTCTATACGCAAAATATTAACTGATGTGGATTAAAGGGTTTATTATTGAGTATGAATAGATCATCTACCAGAAGTTTCAGAGGTCCATGTGAAGTTTTGTGTAAGTTATGGTCTAACAGTGTTTTGTTGGTCTCTATCAGTGTTCTTGAATGAAGATTATCTTATTCTAGTTATCTCAGTCATTGCGGATGATTCTCTATTATTTCTTGGTGTTCTTAGATGTCTCTAGTTTATTCTCTATATTTTTGGTCCATCCACATTAATCGATGAGCTCGTGGTTGAAGATCTTTGTGCGCATGTTCAATTTTTCATGTTTCTAGCTGACATGTTGGTGATAACGTGTTGTGGATCTTCAAGGTGAAATTTATTAAAGTCTTTTTGTATTGGAGATGTTAATTTGGGTCTCCACTGAGTTGTGGCAAACCTTGGGGGATATGCATTAAAAGTTTATTTGTAAAACTTGGCCGACAATGCAAATATATTTTATTTTCTTAGCCGATGAAGTTGTGATGGAATCTCATGTAGCGAATATATAAGAGCGATTGTGTGATCGGTGGAATGTATGCTTCGTGTGCTCCTATGTGCATATGTGTGACTATCATTATTGAGAAAAGTTTGAAGAAGATTGTGTGAAGTGTGAAGAAGTGTTGAGCTTAATTGAAACTGTAATCAAGCTTGAGTAGAAGCTATTTTCTCAGTTCATACCCTTCAGATTTGTAATCCAATTTTGTTGGCAGTGAGCCCCTTTTGTAATTGAGCAATGAGCTCTAGGCAGTGTGCCCGAATGCATGTGCATTCCTCTTATTGTTCTTCATTATACTTTTAGTAGGGTATAATCTTGTGGACTAACATCCACCATGGTTTTTCCCCTAACAGGGTTTCCACATAAAAAAAATTAGTGTTCCTTGTCTCTCTGATGTGATAATTGTGTTGGAAATAGGATGCCATTTAATTGCAAATCCGAAACATTAATTATTTCATGTATCTCCAAGATTCTTGGAATGTGTTCAATGACACTAAGATTAGGATAAGATTAATTATTTGGATGAAATAAATCATGAAATTGACATTTGTAGTTATTCCTAAATAATAGGAGCATGTGGGTGCACACATGGTAAGGTGACACTCACCTTGTGTTTAGTTAACTATACGTAGTAACAGTTAACACTTCTGAATGCATGTAAAGATCCTAGGAGTTAGGTTTTGATGTTTGCATGTTTGAAGTTTAGTTTAGTTTAGTTCAAATCAGTTCAATTAAGATCAATTCAGTTCAGTTCAGTTCAGTTCAGAATTAGTTTAGTTTAGTTTAGTTTAGTTCAGTTTAGTTTAATAGTTTAGTTTAGTTCAATAGTTTAGTTTAGTTCAGTTATGGTTCAGTTATCTTCAATTGCATGCAAGTGCATGTTGAATGCATGTGGTTTTTTTGAGTTGCATGTAGTTAACTTCAGTTAACGTAGAATGCATGGCTAATAACTTGAGTTGTATGATAGATAATAGTGACTACCTCCAGTTAACAGGGGATGACCATTCTTGCATGAATGGTGTTGAGTAAATGTTTCAGTTAACTATAAATCACTTGGAGCCAACTTGGGCACCCAAGATGCTTTATTGGATTTACCTCTCATGCATGATAAGATATTTTTGAAGGCTCAGTTAAGTAGGATTACTTAAGGGTGCCAACTTTGAGGAAGAGCTTTGGAATTATCACCGAAGTGAAAGAGAAGTTGTAGCTTCAGTTTGGGATGCCCAAATGCATGAAGCACATGTTGTAAGCTTTAGTCTTCACTAAATAACTCAACTTGAAGGAATATGGCATTCCTTTTCAAGGGCTTGAGCTTGTGCATTGTAATTATCACCATTTGGAGATTACAAGGTTGCATATTGTCTCTATATCTCATTCAAGTTGAAGAGAGTTTTTGATAATTATTATTGCAGGTGTGAAGAAGATTGGTAAAGACAGAAGAAGCATTCTCAAGCAAGAATTGGAGCTATTGTAATTCAGATATTGAATAATAGAATAATTCTTGGTGGAGTTTTTTCCCGAAAGGCTTTCTCCACGATATATCTTGTGTGATCTTTCTAATATCCTGTCTAGTTCTTCTATCAACTACTCTCTACATTCTACAACAGTAAAATGGATTAATCAAGATAATCACCCACAAAGAATATATGTAACAAAGAAAGAGCTTACTTAGATCAGCAATATTAAAGTTTTACAAAGTATTAAGCTAAGAAAACACCTCATTTTTCAACAAATTGCTTATGGTTAATTGTTCATTCATCAATTTAGAGATTAAGGATAACTTAAGTTAGAAAAAGTTTAAATTTCTGTGACAACTGATTCACCCCCCCCTCTCAGTTGTATGTCCTTGTTTTTTCAACAAGAATAAATCCTTTGGACAATTAGTAATATCAAGGCTAACTCAAGAGGTCCATATTTAAGCCAAAGTGTTTGAAATTTTTGAGGAAGATAGTGAATGTTTGTTTTTGTATTTATTTGAAACCAAACAAAGTGTTAAAATAACTCAAAATCATTATAACCCTAGGTTTGAAATGGCTATATTTGTTGAATCCCCACTCAAATTTATCCAAAAACTAAACAATTAGAATAGTTAAATATTTGACAACATTGGCTCCCCTCCACGACACACACTTCTCAGGATCACCAAATCTCATAATCCTTAAAATCTGAAGATCAAAAGGATTTTTTATATTTATACAATTGAATAGTACAAATGTGAGGCGGCTTTAGAATGATTGTTCTTGCATTAAAAAATATTCAGGATTTTTGGATTCTAAACAAGGGTTTTTAATAAGAGATTCTAGTTTAGGGGGTGCAATGATAAACTTCGTCAAGAGGTCTCCCAACCCTTAGAACAAGGGCTTTATGCATCATAAAGATACTGCGGGAGATCTATCATGCACCGCTTCCCATTGATCACAATTTTCATTGCAACCACACATTTATATCATAGTTTGGAAGAGCTTGGTGTTAGCTCATTACCGCTTGGGTCGTTCCCTCCTTTTGAAGCAGGGAGGAAAGCCCTATAAAGGTAAACAATAGTGAGGAAGTACATACTTAATTTGATCATATTCATTCGTATGAACAAAGAGAGAACACATGCTATGCATTTTTCTCACACTCATAAAGGGGGTTCAATTTTCATCCAAATTGAAATATGTAGGTGATATTGCAAAGTGTTAAAGAATATTTTTGTTTCTCAAGGATGCAAAATGGTGTGAGAGAATTGCATACACATCCACTAACAATGTAAATCACAAAACATAATAAACAATTGTAAATTTTAACCCCTCAAAGTAGTGATGAGTTCATTTTAAGGACTAAATGAAATATGAAGTTGCCTTGTTCAATTTTAAACCCAAAAGATAATGATAAGATGAGGGTTCAATTTTAATCCTGTTTGAGCATTCTTTTTAAACCCAATGGAAATTTACTGTGTGTCCTAAAGGAAAAATTAGAAAGCATAAAAGTTGGGTTATAATTTCCCCTAAGCATCAGACACTTGTTATAATCACTAAATTTTAAGATAAGGAAAGGCTTTCTTCACTTGAGCTCCATGTCTTTTAACCTACAAAACCTTGTTATTCTAATGACTAGAACACAGTCAGAGGTGCATAAGTGATTAGATAAATTAAGGAAATTAAAGCACATGTAAAAAAAATGATCATAAAATTTCTTACCTTGGTTGGGTGTCGCTAAACACAATAGCGTCACAATTGAACTCCGGGCATTGCTCTGGTGAAAATAGGCGTCACTTTACAACAAAACTAGAGAGCACAATATCATCACAATTTTTTCTGGGGTCACTGCACATAGTAGCATCATGATTTGAGATTTGGGGATGTCGTAGTTTGAAATTGGGGCATCGTCGTTTGATGTTTTCGATACCTCTATATTAAATTGACGTCGCCATATTTAAATCAATGATAGTGCATTTAATCAACGTTGGTGCTTCAAATTGTAGTGGCATCACTATATGGTGATTCTCTTCAAAGTGTGTCGATGTTTGTGATTTGAGCATCGTTGTATCCTATAAAAAAAACACAAAATGGAATTCAAGCTAAAAACTAGTTAAATTAATGGTTTTCTCTCCTTCTAGCATTAAAATGTGAGACAAGGATTATTAGGGTGGGTCGATTACACTTAATCCATGATGAATCGAAGCACAATCTATCCACTAAACCTCAATCTACCAAACAAGATCATTCAAATTGAAAGTTAAACTAAGAATTTATACAAACTAAAAGTTACAAACTATGAAAACAGTTAAATTCTTACTCTAACCCATTTGAAATCTATCCTATTTTGGAATTGGTGTCGTGTTGATGTGGAACGACCCTTTCCCAATCTCGTGATTAGTGAGTTTGTTTCAATCGATTCTATGGAAGAGAATCAATGAAACCATTGTGATAAATGGATGAAAAACTAGTTTATGCTAAATTAAACATGATGCAAGCTAAATTAACATGATTTTATGCTAAAAAAGAACTAGTTATGCAATTTCTAAGCTAATATAAGCTAATTCTACGCTAAAAGATGGAAACCCTAACTCATATACAAACTAAGATGGATGCATGAAAGCCATTAATGGATGCTTTAAGCTATTATGCAACTAAAATAAACTAAAACAAGCTTGTGAATGGTGATCCTAGACCTACACAAATACAAACAAACAACACAATATTAGTCCATTATGCACATCTAAATTACCATTCCCCATAAGATTCATTTGAAATATCAAGAACAAGAAATAACATGAAGAACACAAATAAAAATTATCTAATCTTGCTCAAAACAAACAAACTATCAATCCCATGGGGGAATTGGTGCTATTTTGATGTGGAAAATAGCCCTTTTCCAATTCCTTGCAAGCTTGGTGATGATCAATGATGAAGATTTGATGCTCCTTGATGAAATTTCTCCATAACCTAGCTATGAAATGATGAAGAACTATGAAAATGGATGAAATTCCCAAAACATGAAGATAATGATGTTGCATGAAGTTGTGGATCCCAAATTAGTAAAAGAGCCTTCTATTTATAGAAGAGAATGATGGAGGAATAAACAAAAGGGATGAATGTGGGAAAAAACATCAACCAATAGCATAATGCTACTTGTCAACATGTGAGTTGATAGAGGTGGAGCACATTTGGATGAATGTGCACATTAATGCCATTAGGTGGATATTTGAAATTGGAGAAGTGACATGTTGGAGGGAGATGAAAGAAGAAATAAATGCCATTTGGCTCAATAAAAAGGACATGTAAGAGGCCTTTAATGCCTTGTTGGATGGACAAGTCCTTTGGAGGGAGATTTTCAAATTTGAGGAATTTTCCAACTTTGATTCATTTTTGAATGAAAATAGGAGATTTAATAAATCAATAAATTGATTTACTTGCACAACTTGCAAAATCTAGAGGATTTGAGGGATTAGTGTTAGGATTAATCATGATTTGATTAATTTAGATGGAGGTTAGCTGATTTGACAATTTGATTTAGATTTTTGGATTTAAATAAATCAAAATGAGAGGGAAAAATGGATTTAGATTTAATTAAATAAAGTTTGATTGATTTAATTAAAGAGGATGGTGTTAGATTTAAATCAAATAAAGATTGATTTATTTAATTTAAAGGAGGTGACATTAGAACTTAATTAAATAAAATGAATCATTTAATTAAAAGAGGGACATTAGGATGAATTAAACAAAATCATTTATTTAATTAATAGAAGATAATGATTTAATCAAATAAAATTTATTTATTTAATTAAAAGACAAAATATGATGGATTTAATCAAATAAAGATTATTTGATTAAATGGTTAGTAAAGAAGATGATTGAGGATGAATTGGTGTTAGTAAATCAGAATTAGGTGCATGGGATCAATCAGTATATTTTACGTGTCTACACAAGCTCAAAGTGAGTAAATTGAGAGTGTGGATGCAAGTGATTTCAACAACATAAGTTTTCAATTGAAAGATGGATCCATTTGTCTCCAAATCATGATCTATTTATAGGAGAGCAAATGAGAAATGGAGGGTTAAGATCGAAAAGATAATCAACGGTCAAAGATGAAAGGAAGAAGAGGTATGGATCATGGATTCTCATCAACAAATGAGAATGCATGATGGGATTTAATCAAGGGATCAAATTTGCTTCAAACAAGCACACTTTTAACCTACTCACACAGGTTAAAGGACTCGTTCAAAAGGTTAAATGTGATTGTTCAAAAGGTTAAAGGTTAAAACTTGCATTAGAAGCCAAGTGAACATATTCCTTTTTCAAATGATGGAGGAATAAGAATATTCTTTGGAATATTCATTTGGGTGAGGATAAAAGGAATTTTGCAAATTAAAAGAAATTCTTAATTGTGCAAAAAGGGGATAAGGAATATTTCATGGGAATATTCCCCTTTTTAGAGGAAAATTAGTTTAATTGCTAATTAAACAAGGTTTAATCATGTAATTAGGGGATTTGAAGGAATTAAAAGTGATATTCATTAAATTAAATAATTTAATGAATATGGGAGAGATGAAATGATATTTAATTAAATAACTTAGGGTTATTTAATTAAATAAGATGAATTAGGGAATTAAATTAAATACTTTGATGTATTTAATTCAATGAGATGAAATATTAGCATGAAAGGGGATGAATTAACCCGATTAAATTAATTAGGCTACTAGATGAAAATAATGCAATTAATTAAATTAGCTAGGTTAATTAAATTAATTAAGCGAAAAGAGGATGGGTTAAAGAAGAAATGATGTTAGTAAATTTGTTTCGAGTGTATGATATTGTTTAGGACATTTTTCAGTGTCTACATTTGTCCCCTCTTTGAATCGAGGTACATGTTGCTTCAGTTCAAAGAATAACGCTCTTTGGATCAAATCTACTACTTAAATAAAAAAATAAAAAAATTCTAATTTTTTTAGATGTCCTAGTGGAAAGATAAAGCTGATTCCCTACCCCCTCAAGAAATCGGGTAAAATTTTTGAATTTTGTGTTGATTTTTGATAAAGGTTAAAATTTTCCCCAAGTGTACAAAAAGGATTTGGGATGCAAGAATTATGCGCAAAATGCAAAAAATGAGAAGACATTAATGTCGATCAAAAATCTAGGAATGAAAATTTGAAAATTTACACAAACCCTATGCCTGATCATACAAAAGCAAAAGATTTAGGAAAGGCATCAACCTCGAAAAACAAAAACCATACATGTGATACAGACATATTTATTCATCACAACATGAGGAATCAAACACACATCAAGATACTATTTTAAAACAAAGTCTAAATCCATCAACAGTGTTTAACAGTATTTTATACCGTAATGACATCAAGTGGATATTAGATTGTGATATCTCTCTCACATATGAATCAATGATTGGGCATGTTGAAGAAGTTCCAAATGAGCCAGAAAAATCCTTTGTTGCACCCGTACCCACAAACTGTTGTGAAGAGTCATTTACCAATGATATATCATCCACCCAAGGTTCATGTCAAGAGGAGGCTCTTGAGGATAATGAAAGATACTTTGAATCGAGTCAAGATCAAGAACCCCTATCCCCAGAGTTTCATCAAGAGCTAAGAGACATCTTCCAAACCATTTTAAACTCCAAATATGTCCCCGATATCACCCCTAAGATGTTTCTTTCTAATAGATATACAGACGTTCTTAATCCAAAATAAGAGTCTCCCACTCTTGGTATTCCTACACAAGAGAAAGCAACGGTCAAGATTCTTGATTATTATAGTGATTGTGCATCATCAAAATCTTTTGAGTTAGCATCAACATCTTTTCAAGTAGTATCAACAGATAACAATGTCATAGAATTAGAGCAAACAGTTCATATTCTAGCACAATAGGTTCCCATAGCAATATCATGTGTTCATGACAAGTCATATTCAATAGCTGTGGATTAGAGGATACATTATTAGGGAAAGGGATTAGGTATTGATAATACCTTCACAATGTCGAGGGAAATCTTATCTACAAAAAACATCAACATATGGGGCACAAAGAATCCTTATGATGAAAACACAATCAAAGCTACAACTAACTATATCATGATTTGGCATTCACCCATCATCTCATATGAAAATTGGGACCAACATAAAAAGAAAGATTCCTATCAAAGCAAGGAGAATATCATCAAAGAAAATGTAGTAAAGAAAAAAGGACAAAGCAAATACAAATGGATACCAAAGAAAAATAAAGAAAATTGTCACTCTAAAACTCCATTAGTCAAAGAAACTATGGGGAAAAATAAAAAAGGAAAGTGTATCCATCAAAAGAATCCTAAAACACAAAAGCAGGCTTCTCAAGCAAGGAACAAAGTATATCTAGGGGTTGGTCCTAATTCCATGAAAACCTTCATTCCACCAATCATTACTCATCTTCCCTAGGTTGGAGAGTCAAAGGTTCCAAACCATCGACCAATTCATTTCATATTCCTTCAGGAATGACACCATACACTTCATTCATCATATCCAATTCCCGCATTGACCATATGTTGGCAATTACCCTTCATCATAAGGATTTTGAAGGAATTTTATCATGATGTGTGCACATAGACAAGGTTAAAATTTTGGCACCAGCAAGGCAAATCAGAGTTCTTCAAGGTTGCATTCAAGTGCTGATCCGGTGGATATTTTCACTAAAAATTGAAGAATCTCTAATAATCCAAATTTTAGCACCATCAGAAAGAGCTCGATGTCCTTCCAACACAACTTGAATGGAGTCAAACAGAGCTACGGAACCCAAGTTATTGCCGGTCAAAGTTTAGTCAACAACTGGTCAACTTAGGGCCCAAGGCAAGAAAAAAAGGTCAAAATTTGATGTCACCAAAAGTGGTCAAAATTGATGTCAATGTGAAGAGCTCAGCAAGAGCTTTCCGACGGTGTTTGTTTTTTGCAAATCGGAGCTCGTATGTGCAAGATATGGAAGGTCAAAGCTCGTGGTTGACTAGGTTGACTTGAAGGTACAATGATGACATCAGCATTATGTCATCATGCTGACATGGATGAATCATGAGGTGACACATGGTGGCTTCCCGAAGTTACACGTGGCGGCAATTTGTTGGACATGGCTTTATTTAAAAATATATATATATAAAATAAATAAATTAATAACAACCATGCCCTCCATTTTAATAATTAAATCACTTCCTTAAGAAAAAAACGTGGCCCTCCCTATAAAAGGGGATCACCATTATTTTTAAAAAAATTCATGCTATTTTTTAGGCTACGTTTTTTTAGGGAAAACAAATTGATCCCTATTTTTAAGGGATGTAAATAGCCCGTAACCAAACTCATCCCCTATTTTAAATGAGAATTTCAAACCAACATTGTATATTGTATGGCTTTAAAATACAAGTGGCATTGGATGGTTTTGTGGAAATTTGGAAACAAAATACTCCTTAATTTAATAAATTCCCTCCAAGTTGTAAAACAAAAATCCTTTTAAAAGGATTAGTTGTAACTTATGGAAACAGGAAAAGCCCGAATGTAATATGTGACAGGGGATAGAAACCATTTAATTGTTTTTTTAGGGGATTTGTTTTGATAAGGGGAATTTTTCAAAATATTTACTATGTAAGGGGGATTAAGTTGAAATTCCCAAATCAATTGGTTTTTCACCAATTTGGGAATATTTTATGTATAAAAAGGGGGAGGTATGCTCTTAGGAGCTACTCAGAATTTTCAAGTCCAGGTGGTGAAGTTTTGAATCAGAGGAATAGGGAGATTATTTTGAGCCTTTTTGTAAGTCGGAGTATTGTCATGCTGCCGAAGTGCTCTTGGTGCAATTGTAATTCTGTTTTTGGAGATTAATCGGATCGGTCTCACTCTATTGGAGTGGACCCGGAGACGTAGTCACGTTTGTGGAAAATTTCGTTATCAGATCATTTGCACTCTCTCTCTCTCTTCTTCCTTCTCAATTTCATTCTTTTCACCTTCAGTTTTTAATGCATAATTTCAATAATGTATGCATGAATTGTATTTCCGCTTAATTCACATGTTAATGTGTTAATTTTGTTTATGTAATTTGGATTTCATAATTTGTAAACATTAAGCATTCTGCAAGCAATTAGTCCAGATCCTAATCGAATCAAGTGCTCATATTTTAGTAAATAAACTTCTTCAAGCAGGATATTGTTGGCACATTATGACAATGGCCTCTACATTAGTACCACCAAGTGGTTCAACATGAGGGTAAAATTTCCAAAAAATCAGCCAACAGCTAGGTTGGGAAATGTTGAATCATCTCGTACGAGAAGGTTGGTTCGTGATGGACTTCTAATTCATGGTATATTCACCCAACAACAATATTGATAAATGATTAATGATTACATTACTTTTGTCATCAACACACTGACGAATTTGAGAGGTACACCTCTAGATATGCTTATGACAACCATGCCCAATTATGGACATGTGTTGCATACATCAGGTTTTGTTTAATATTTGTTGTCTTGAAGGTATAGGGAACTATGATAATCAGGAGTGTGACACAGAAAGAGGAGCTGGGAGAGAAATTTTTGCAAGAGCTATTACAAGTTACATCTACAGTGAATTTAATAGGTTCGCCTTCTTATGACAACAAAATATTCCCCTTTAACTATAAATAAGATATGCACATTTTTTTATTAGCTATAAAGAGAGGTGGTTGTTATGCAACATCCATTCGAATGTCTACTTTTATTTATCACTCTGTGAAGTAATCTAGTCACAGAGAGATGGCAAGATGGTTTTCAAACCCTAGAATTGCAAAGTGAATATGGCAATGCAACCATGGGAGCTTCCTTTCGAAGAGTACCTATCCCATGACTATTTGAAGGTGGTATTCAATTTGAATTTCCCTAGGGTTGAGGAATTTGTTCACACTGTGCTTGGCATGGAGGTGAAAAGTCTGTGTGCAAGAAGAATTATCTTTCCATCTCAGGTGGTCTCTGTTTTCCTTTCAAATATCATGGATTTACTGCGATCTTATCCAGAGCTAGTGCCAATTGTAGAGCAATTTGTCAAACCCCAATTTCTTCAAAATAATGCTTCGTTAATTGTGACTCAAAGTTATAATTTCTTTGTTGGGGATGGGGACATAGGAGGTTTTTTTCCAAGAGATTTTATCAAACATTGCCATGGGTTTAAAGAAATTTATGAATCTATTAGATTGGCCCTACAATACAAAAGTGATAGTAGGTTGTTGAATGCATTAAGAATTGTCGGAGGGTTTGCGTGAACATGGATATGCCCATAAAGGAAAAATATTATGCTATCTCTTTCCTCAACTCTCATTCTCCTCATTCTCCCATAAATTTTGTTGGGATGAATGGTTGAGAGATTTCCTCTAGCTCAAATGCAAGTCATGTAGAAGTGGAGGTTTCTTGTGGTAATGCAAAAAATGTGAACATGAGAGGAAAGGGGTTAATAGCTCACCCGCGCTTGGCTTGGGGGAATCAAATAGAAAATGATCTAGTTGTAGGCTATGGATCTTATGTGCATGGGGTGCATGCTCATTTTTTTCCAGTTACATTAGATGGTCTTACTGCCCATGATATCCAAGCTCTGGAGAATGCAGAGGTTCAAGATGAAAATTTAGTCTAGGTTGTTTGAATGGAAGAATAGCTAGAGTGTTAGTAGTTTTTTTGAAAAATTTTCTTTATACCTGGGTCTATTGGTTCAATGGAAGGAAGATATACATAATAGTCAAGATTTCTTTTGAAGATTTGCAAATAGCATTAGAAAATATTATGAATTTTGTATTTCCCGTACACTGTAATGATGTTTTGAAGGATAGTTTAGGGAAATTTTTGGAATCATGAAATCTTATGTACAAAATTATTTTATTATAAATATAAATATATAGGCTTTTTTCCTTTTACTCAAAAAAAATTTCAAGAAAATAGTAAAAATAAAAATCGTGCTCCAGTGAAAACCACTATGGTGCCACTTTGGGAAAGTACTATGATGACAACCAGGAAAACATGCATCATGAGTAGAATCGATCATCTATATGATCCTTATCAGACAAAAGCATCTCATCCTTGTCATGATAAATCCAATGTTCCCTCCATCCATCCAATCCATATTTATCCAGATATTCCCATTCATCTTGATCTTGACAAAGATTTGATGTATACTTCAACTCTACTCATGGAAAACTATTGATAAGATCTTTACCATTTTATTTCATTAAGTCTAGTAGCATATATCTAGCATGATTAAACTATGTTGAACTCTTAACATATACATTGCATATCTTGTTTTGTTCATTGATCTATGAAACATTGCTAGACACTAGGGACAAGTTATTGCACTCTTGTTTCCAAATAACACTTGGTCTGTGTCTTTTATCTCACACGTGACATCAACATCAGGATCTAGGTATCATTTACCTCAAAATATCATCAAAAATCCAAAAAACATTCATAAAAATTCATCAAAATAAAAATATCCAAAAACATGCAAAATCCTATACAACTAAAATCCAAAAAAAATTCAAAAATTATATCAAAATAAAAAAACATCCAAAACATCATCAAAATCCATAAAAAGGTCAAACATAAAAAATCCAAAAATGGTGCCCTTGTTGAACTCTGGGTCTTTGAGCTTGAACATAGGCAAGGCCATCATTGATGTGCCCCCGAGACACCCTAGGTCAGTCCTTTAGGAGTTCGTCATAATAAACTGACATTCTATCAACTGTTAATATCTCATCGTCAATAAGTCAAGTCAATCAAACTACATGGTCTTTGCGTGTATAATGTAGGCAAGGCTCATATTTGATAAGCCCCTGAGGCTCTTAGGTTATTCCCTATTAGGTCTTGGTCAAAACTCAGAAAACATTCTAATGAGGTTTCTGTATGTAAAGGTGTGAACAAGAACTATCCTATCTATTTGTCGAGTCAAAGTCCATTACACTAGAAACATCACCATCCTGGTTATCAATACCTTAATGCATCATGTCTATGTGTTATATCAAAAATAAGGAATGACATAAAATCCCAATCCCAAGATATGAGAAAATCATCATCATCATGCATCTCTCATCACCATTTCTAATAAATTCTCGGTGGATCATAGACTTGTTGGACCTTTTGAATATATCTTCAAAATCAATGGTCAAATCCATTCTTCTTATTATTCTATCTTTACTAGCATTTCTATCCAAGTATCGAATCTGTGTGATATATCAAAATATACATGAGGCTACCCATAGCTGATGATTTTCTATACATCCTAAAATTTGTCTACATTAATATATGAGCTAGCATGCTAGCAATCCCTCTTCCACTGGGACACATTGGGGCATCTATATCATCTTCATCTCAACAATCTGAAAAGTTACAACTCTTTGATTCAAAAGCAACATGAAATCTCAAGCATCTCAAGCATAAGTATGATTTTCCCCTATCGTGAGCCTAATTGGAACACTTTATTCCCCAATCGATCTCTTGAGGGGGAAACCAACTATCTTTCAATCATATCGATATCAAATCATCTAATGGGCTTTGTTCCTAGCCTTACTAGTAAATCTTGATCAAATTATCAAATCAATCACCATTAGGATATATCTTTCCCTACCAATCCTTGTGGTATTCAACATAATCCTTGTATTTTTGTGAATCCTCAACAATGTTATCAATCAATCTATTAGATCAATCAACTTTAGCTTGGCTATCAACATCTCATAGAGATCATTGATATCTGTTTCTACATCGTCATTAGTATCAAAATCAGCATTAGTCTTTGAACTAATGCAACAAGTACATTGCTTCAAAGAGGTGCAAAATGTAGACACTTAAAAATGTCTCAATGGATCACATTGGCTAACTAACATCATTTCATCCTAAAACCCATCCTCTTTTCGCTTAATTGATTAAATTAGCCTAGTTATTTAATTAATTGCCTAATTTTCATCTATTAACCTAATTAATTCAATTGGGTTAATTCACCCTCTTTCATGCTAACATTTCATCCTATTAAATTGAATAAATCAAATTATTTAATTTAATCCCTAAAGTCCTCTTCTTTAATTAAATAACCCTAAGTTACTTAAATATCATATCACTTCCCCTTTCCATTAAATAAATTAATTATTTAGTGAATATCCTAATTCCCCTAATTTTCATAATTGAAACTTTAATTAATTATCAAATTACTAGTAAATCTAATTCTCCCCATTTGCAAGGGAATATTCCAAGAGAATATTCCTCCTTTGCACATTCCTCTAAAAGGAATATTCCCATGGAATATTCCTTCCCTTTTGCACAATTAAATTTGGTTTTAATTAACTAAGTATCTAATTTTCCTCACCCACGAGATATTATCTTTCTTCACTAATTTGAAAAATGGAATATTCCTTTTTTGCAACAAACTTTCAACAAGAATTCATGTGCAAGTTTTCAACAAGACTTCATGTGCAAGCTTTCAACAAAACTTCTTGTGCAAGTTTTGAAAGTGTGTTTGTTTGGATGAATGTGATCCCTTTATTAAATATCATCTTGCATCCTCAACCCTTGATGGGAATCCATGATCCATGCCTCCATATTCTTTCCTTTTTTACCATTGATTAGCTTTTTCAATCTTAGCCCTTCATTTTTCAATTTCTTTCTTATAAATAGATTACTATTTGGAGACAAATAGATCCATCCTTTTCAAAGCAAACTCATGTTGTTGAAATCACTCACACACACTCATATTTAGCATTTATTTAGTATCATTTTAGCTTAATTACTTGCATTAATTAGCTTAGCTTCCATTAATGGCTTCCATAGCAATATAGATGCATACATTTAGCTTGTTTGTTAATTAGGGTTTGAATCTTTTAGCTTAAAATCCATTTATATTATTCACCCATATTGATCATCTTAGCATAAAATCATGTTAAAATAGCTTGCATCAAGATCATTCAACTTTAAATCATGTTTCAACACACATCTCACAATGGTTCCTCAATTTTCTTCAATAAAACTAATTGAAACAAGCTTATCATCCCTGGGATTGGGAAAGGGTCAATGTTCTGCATCAACGCACCACACTCCCTAAAAGGATAAGTTTCAATGGATTAGAGTAGGTGTTTTGAAGCTTTCATAGTTTAATATGTTAGTTTTAATTAATTCCTAGTTTAGTGTTTGTTTGAATGATCTCTATTGGATTGGTGTTTAGTGGCTCAAATATGCTTCGTATCCTCATGGATCAAGTGTAGTCAGCTCATACTAATCCATCAGTCACAGTTACATTCATAAGTGTATTATTTTTCTTGATTTACATTCTCTTCCATAATATGTTTATAAATAAATGATTCCATTAGATATGAGTTGCATGTGTATATAGGTATACTCGATGAGTAGTGATTCACTTAGTACCTTAAATTTCATCATACATGTTGACCCATGCAACTAGAATCTTTGTGATGGGTTGGGATTCTCCAATGGAGTACTATGAGGAAGATCAATACTTTTTGGCATGGTGGATATCACCTTGATGATGCTCTCTCACTCTCTCTCTCTCTCCTATATCAAATTATAAAGGAAGGAAACAAAAAAGGGTTTGTAATGCAAGTGATCATATATTTATATATTTACATATATTATCCTTTATAGCTCTAATTTTTTTTATGGTATAGTGTGGCTATTCTAATTAGTTTTGTTGCATATTTCATCAATCTAACTAAAAAAAGTGGGTATTTGGATCTAAATATAAAATTAATTGAGTTTTAAAGACATGCCAAGTATTATAAATAAACTTGCGTTAATAGTAGCAGTCGTATAATCATTTTATATGTTAAGAAATTTTATTTTTTAAAGTCAATGCTTGACTCATCCTAGATTAGATCTACATTATCTTCATGTTATTCACTAATTTCCATACTTTATTAGTGATTAATTGGTTGGTTGTTACAAAAGGTGTCAAAGAAGGAAAAAATCCAATACCTTTCAAAGGTATTGATGTAGTTTTGATTTAATTTATATATTGTCTTCTTTGATATTATAATTTAATTTATTTTTAATTCAAGAGTTGTTTAATATTATAAAGGAATAAATAAAACTTATATATGTCAATAACCTTGCAAAGGTATCAAGGGTCAAAAGAGGAAAAGAAAAAACTTTTTTGTTCAAAAACATTGTGTTACCATAGATTTTAGCACCTTTTAAAACTCCCTTCTAAATAATAAAAGGGTTGTTTGTCAGTCTTTAGCTAAGTTGTGAAATTGTGTCAGGTCCCATCTTATTTTTTGATGTTTTTACTCGATGATCATTACTTTGATTACAACTTCACTTGTGGGACCCAGAGATTATGAGTGTTTTGTCGCTAAAACATAAAATAGACAAAACTCTATAGAGTTTTAAAACATTGGTCGGTCCCAACAAGATTTTCAAAACTCATTTCTTTCTAATAGCATTATTGATTAATTCATGGTGATATTTTCAAAGCATTTCACATAAAGGTAACAAAAAAATTGAAATGTTAAGTTCATTCTTTGGGGTGACATATAAATAGATTCCTTTAACCCTAGCAAACTCTGATGCTTTTTTGGAACTTATTCAGAAGCATTTACCAGTACATTTGGGGCTCAAATATTTTCATTTCTAAGGGTGAAATTACATGAAAAGTGGAGTACTCACAAAAAACATAGTTTTTCATACATTCTCATGAGCATACCATTGAAATTACAAATAGTTTAAATTAAACAAATAAAGATCTCCATGACGTAGAGTAATCGGAAAGCCAAAATGATATATATATATATATCGAAAAAATTATGTATTACATTGCCAAAAGTGGGGTGATTTCATAAGAGGGGGCTTAAGACACATAGGGTAAATATAATGGCATGGATGGCCTCGATCACCTCTTGCATTCGCTCAATTTGTGTAGGAGAGAAAAGGTTCTCATTGTACTCCACATAGTGAGTGGACGTCTCCATGTTTTTTCTTTCAAGGCCAACATGCATTAGAGTAATAGCTTGGCCAACCCTCTCATTTCATAGCGCACAGGAGATACACATAGCTCCACATCTCAGGTCCATGTGAGGATGAATGGAAATCCCTCTTAGTGCATCTTCAACATTCTACAAGAACCGTGGATGAACTAGATGCCCAATAGCCTGCAAATCCCATCCAAATAGGCCAAAAGTGTGTATGATATTATATAGAAAATGCTCGAGTAGGGTGGCATTGTCAACATGCACTTGTAACATAAAGTTCTCACGAATCACCTTGCAGATGACTTCTTCCTCCACATCATTGCAGATGAGGAAGACTTCCTTTAGTTGGTCCTTCACTAGCCTATGAATAGCACCGCACTCAACGCCTTCTACTATTATGAAGTCACTCTCCATAACTATCTCACTCAACGAGCTTGAAATGCTTGAAGATGTAATTAACATTGCACATAATGAATATAAATGAGTAGGATTTATAGAGTGACATGGGAAAATTGGTGGAGCCTTGTTTGAAGCAATAAATGTTGAAGTACACACAAATTGCTTCAACTTAATTAATTCAAGTATGGCGATGTGATGGAGATCACATAAGTTGGATTTGAGCAGTCCTTAGTATTTAAAGAGTTGGACGAAATGATTTAGGTGGCATGCCAACAATCATAGAGAAGTTAAGGTGGCGATCATTTCACATGAAGTAAGGCCATGTGATTTGCTTAGACTAAGCGACTGTTCATCTTCTTGTCCTATCAATCGGGAAATGGGATGTAACCATGACCTTCCCCAAAAAAGAAATTAATGAGGGGAATTGTCATAATCTGACAAAATTAATTGATTTGTGGCCAACTTTATTCAATTGGGTAGCGATTAACAGTCAAGAAGCCATTCCAAGAGACCTTAACTCCAATAAGTTGAATTTTTTTAAATATGTTATCTTTTGACATTGCAAGGGTATGACATTTTGAAACCCCTTGAATTGTGATGCATGAGTGAGAATCGATCTTAATAAAGGATCAAATTTTGCAATTTCAATTCATTTTCTGTGAATGTTATTGTCTGTGTGTAGTAATTTGAATTAAATTTTAATGTTTGTGAGAAAGTTTGTGAACTTTGACAATCATTTGATTATACCTTTCCTATGATAATATGATTTTCAGTGAAATTTGGTTCATTTATTTATAGTAGATGGTTGGAATTGTACTGAGTCGAGTCAACAAGTGTTAGTAGTCTAATTTGTGAGTCACGATATTGATCATTTTCTAGTCCTTTCATTTCAATAGTATTTAGTTTTAGTATTGATTTCTGCACTTGTGTCATGGCTATGAGTAGGTGTTAGTTTTCCTTTCCTATTTTCTAGTAACAAACATACCTTGAATTTATATATTTGAAAAATATAAAATTATGTCAGAAGAGGGAGTTGCACCTCAACTAAAATTCAGAGGAAGATTATCAATTCAATGATAATATTTCCAACTATTGTGGATTGATTCATCCTTCTTGGGCGTTATAGAGTCATTTTTTATTCATTTTGTGAAGGACAAATCTGTTCACTAACACATTGCAATGAAAAAAATTACATGTAAAATATTTTATATGTTTGACAAAATACTTGTCCTATCACACCCAAATACATTACAATAGCTTTATGATTAAGGAAAATATTTTATCTTTTCATCAATATATTTTCATATATTATGTCTTCTTTGATATTATAATTTTATTTCATAAGTTTTCATATTATAAAGGAATAAATCACACTTATATAAGTTTAATACCTTGCAAAGGAATCGAAGGAGGAGGAGGGGTCCTAATATCTCATGAAGGTATCAAGGAAGGAAAAAGTCTAATACCCTACAAAGGTATTAGGAAAGGACAAACTTTGATACCTCACAAAGGTGTTAGGGAAGGAAAGTTTAATACTTCACAAAGGTATTAGTGAAGGAAAAAGTCTCATACTTTGCAAAGGTATTGAGGAAGGAAAATTTTCAATACCTCACAAAGGTATTGGAGAAGGATGATGTGTAATACCTCATAAAGGAATCAAAGATGGGTAAATTATAATACTTGAAAAAGTTATTAGAGATGGGTGAAGTCTAATACCTTGTCAAGGTATTGGGGGTCAAAGAAAAATGGTGACTTCTAGGAAAGGAATAAATATAAGGGTAAAATAAATGACTAATTGGTTGAAAAGGTCAAGTAAATAATTATATTCATTTAATTTTAACACTAGGATAGGATAAAGTCAAGCGTACTCATGTGTGTGGAAAAATTCAGGTGTGTACACCTATCATTGAGAAAAGTGACATTTTTGAAGAATAGTGTTATTCTCAAGCTCATCTTTCTAAGTGTTAATGTAAAATTTTCTTTGAAAAATGTAAAAGTGCAACTCTAAATTAACTATCCTTTCATTTTATGTTTTGATCCATTAAACGTCTTCTATCTAGAGAAGGATAAGGGGAAACAAGCACTAAAGGATGGTGCATATATGCCTCTAAAAAATCAAGATTAGGATATAGAAACTGACTAAAAATAAATAAATATTTTATTAAAACTATTACCATTGGTATAAGATTTATCCAATGCATATTCACCATATATGCCTCTAAAAAATCAAGATGAGGATATAAAAACTAACTAAAAATAAATAAATATTTTATTAAAACTATTACCATTGGTATAAGATTTATCCAATGCATATTCACCATACTAGGTGTCAACCTGTGCCAACATAATTCTTGATGTACCAAATAGTACTAATTCATTCATGTACCTTCAATTGGATATAATAATATGTTTGCAAGCTATGAATTTCATACACTAAGGATTTTTCTCATCAATTTTTAAGAAGACTTGAAGATGTGAAGCATGCACTACTTAAAGTGTGATCAAATGGTCTTTAAATTATGATTGTATATCTATTTGGTGACACTCACATAAGCTCAATACCTCTTTATATATAAGAGAGAAGAGAGAGAAGGATAGAAGGATGAAGGAAGGCAAAGAGGAATAAAGGAGGCAAATAGGGATAGGTAGTGAGAGATCCACAAAGAGAGGACGCATTTTTATATATAACTCTTTATTTGAATTTTTTGTTCATTTCAAGGATGTGCCACTTAGGAAACTAAATTTTAAATAATTTATAATATATAAAGTTAATATATTGCATGAATGATGATTGGTGGTGAGAGATTTGGAAGACGAGAATGGGGTTTGAGCTTTAATTAGATTTTCAAAATAATTTAACTACAATGTTTGGTATTATAATAATAAATATATATTTCTTATATTTATAAAGGCTCAAATTTTGAAATATTAAAGTAGTAAATTCAATCCAAAGAGCTTGAGGTTCATTCTATAGAGATCAAACTGTGTATATTGATGTGTACCATATTGTTATAAGGAAATTGTAGCAACATTAAGAAATTCCCATCTTTTATATTATTTACATAGATTTTAGTATTAACTTACACAAAATATTTAATAATATGATATTATATTAATTTAATAGTTTATTAATTATTACATTTATAATATGATAATATTTTATTAGCATTCTTCTTTTTTTTGGTAAGCTTTACCTTTTAGTGGGAGGTATGGCCCAATTAATTTATTGATATTTTATGATATTATTTTTCCTTTTTAAATGCTAGTTTGGAGATGTCATTTTGACATGACACCCTACTTTTTCCATCACCTTGCTCTACCATCAGTCATTAATGTTGATAGTGGGAGTTGTCATTCCATCCTATATGTGGGCATCATTATCAGCCACATGTTTTCCTTTCTACTTGTGTTAATTGAGTTAGTTAGTTTTCAGTCTTGCACATATGCTTTGATAAGTCCATTATTTCTGTTGTTGTTTCTAATGGTCATGATTTTTCTTAGTTGCTATATTTCTCATGAGAATGGTCGAACCTTAGTCGAGAGCTACCATTTTTCATGATGGCTTTTTTTATGTTGGCCTCTTCCATTGTTTTGTTTTGTCATGGCAATTATTATATCTCATGTCTAGTCTTGCCCTTTCTTTTGAGGGATTTTTATAGTTATTCATATTTCACACGATGATTTTTACTCCTATTTATCTTACCTACTCTAAGATATAGGTTACTTTCCTTGGTCTAGTTATTGATCATCGCTTGTGGGGTTTACTTGTTAGGAGGGATAATCTGGTTTTGAAGGTTGTTAAACTAGTTTTAGGAAAGGAGTTCCTTCTATCTCGTGGAAAATATCACCTCAATACTAATATAAGCTCTCGTTTCGTGGGTTTCCTTCTGGATCTCCATATTTCTAAGGATATGGTTTACAAGGTTACTAAAAGGTTTTTAAATCTTTATTGTTGATTGGACTTGGAGTCGTTTTCGCGAGAGAACACTTGGGTGAAGGCATTTCGTTTCTCTAGCATGGTATTATTGAGTATCAACCATTTATTACCAATGAATTGGGTTCAACCTACTAGTACCATCATTTTCTTTCCAAGCCTATCTTAGACTTTCTTAAACAACGCTTTTGTTTGATTTTTGAACCAAATTCTCTATGGATATCAAATTTCATTGATTTTATGAAGTACTTTGGTTCGTAGCCTGCTGGAGTATCGATATGGAGATAAGACAATCTAGACCCTTTTGTGTTTAAACATTTAAACCTTTCTATATGTACAAAATGTTTCAAGGTTAAAACCCTCATACTAAAGGGTGTTATTCTTACACAATGCTTTTGAGAAGACCTCGTCCTTTCTATCAGACTTATGGTTTTTACTAGTTTACCAACACATATTTAGTATGATGGAAAAGTGTCTAAAATCACTTCAGACCGTTAATATGTATTAATGTTGTATATAGATAATAGAATGAAAAGGTTTTATATTTTTGGTTTATAGTATGAATGTGATGGTTCATATAATAATCTTTTCCAGCTTATATATTCCTTACTTTAGAATGTTACTTTCTTTTAAGTGTTCACAGTCATGAATTTTCTTAATTCGTTTCTCTTGTAATTCCACATGTAGCAGTATATATGAATTCATTCATTATGTTCCATCTTCCCTTTTTATCTTTAAAATAGCAAAGTATTATAAAATGGTGTTCAATAAGTTTCAGGATTCGTGTTTATTCATATTCCCTAGATTGGGATGTAGGTCCCCCTTAGGATTTTTCTCTATTTGGGCCAAAATTTAGAACTAACTTTTAATCTTCTACTATATAGGCATGGGACACCTTTGTATGTTTATTTGTGTTGTGGAATGCCTTGTGCCACATCTTTTTCACTTCGAATTTGAATCCTAACGTATGTCATCACCTTGAGTGATATGACGTTTTATGTTGGGTATACCTCATCCTCACAATCTAGGACATCCTCTTGATCCCACCATTGAGTTTCGACCCTTTATTCCTGATCGTGTTGAAGATGGCTACTAGTATCACTGGTTTTTAGTCAAAATCGGGTATAATTTCCTGAAAAACCTTCATGGGTATCTACCCGTCAAGGATTTCCAGTGGGTTTCGGATTTCATTTGTTTTGATGATCATTAGGATTCCTCCTTCTATATGAAGACACTTTTGATAAATGTTTTTAATCAATATAGTCATGGGTTTTAAAAACTATATTAATCTCTTTATTGCAATTTTTTTGTAAAGTGCTAAAGCTACTAGATTATTCCTGTCCCAACCAATTTTTTTATTTAACAATGTGTGGTTTTGGGGTTATGGTTATGCTTAAACCAAATATTTATGAGTCTGAATATAAATAATATTGTCTCTTAAAATTGTTTCAAGTTATATGTATATGTTTCTTAAAGGATCGGATTATGGTTTGATATCAGAGTCCCTTGCTTTCCTTTATGTCGAAATATTTCTATATGGATGGATTTTTAAAGATATTCTTAATTAAAATGAATTAATTCTTCAGTTTAGATGAAAATTTCTTTATATTTTAAAATACTGCTTTGTTATCTTGTAGTTAATATAGTTATAAATTTTTGAATCATTTGGTTGCTATTTTGGATGGGAGCATTGTTTGTAATTTGGTTCCCTAAAAGAAATTGAAAAAATTGCTCTTTTTTTTCAAAGAAAGCTTTTTTTTTAGGTTTTAATAATGACACTTGTTTAGGTCTATTTTGATAAAGATTTGGCACATGGGTTTTACTAAGGAAGCTATGTAGAATCGATCCAGATGATTTTTTTTGCCAAAATTTTCCTATTTCTTGAACATGTGAATGGAATTTGAGAGAATTTGGAAGAATTTGAGAAGAGAAAAGGTGTTTTTATATATTGCTCTCTTCTGCTAAAATCGCCAATTTCTTTTGAATTATGCTGATGAATTCTAACTTGCACCTGCAAAAGGAATATTTTGATGTCTTTGAATTTGATTGCTAATGAAATCACCCAACTCTGGAAAATTCACCTATGCTCTGAAGAATTATGAATTTTCTCAAGCTGGATGAATGAACAATGATAGGCGCCATGATTAAATATAGTAAAACTGCACCATAAAGGATGACTGCAAGATTTCAAAACCCTGACTACGAAAAGAATGATCTGATTGGACCTCCTCCAGTTGAACTGATACTGACTCAGAGTCTGGATTACAAAATAATAATAAAATATTCAATTTGCTTTCACATGCAATTCTAATATTTAATATTAAAAAGGGCACCATTAATGAATTATTGAAGAAAATCGCCACTTTTGATGTTGGTATGCAAAAGTTGAATTTTAATATTATTTTGGTGAATTAGGAAAAATCTCAACATATTGATTCTAAAAATTCAAAAATTAACTCTCGAGGCATCCATTTGCACAAGTTATGAAATTTTTCACTAACTTCCTACTTTATAGCTCCTTGAAAATCACAGTTGAGCATATTCAGAACTGATTCTGGATGACTGAGTGAGGTTGTGACCGAGTTGAGATATCCACCATAAAGCCTACAAAGCAAGGATGAAATGTCTGTTGTGAGTTGCAATTGCTAAAACCAATGTTTGACACACCAAAAAATTAGGCGCCTTTGATTAAATTGATGTTTAGGCACTAGACTTAGCCATTTCTCCATTTTGCCATCTAACGCTTCAAACTGTCGCTAATAGTGAACAATGAACACCACTGACTGGATGATAGGCTCACTGCATGACTGGAGGTATTCTGCATCCAACGACTGCATGTAAGGCACTTGAAAGCTGCATTAAGGACCCCAAAAGCAAGGGCTCGCCTAGCCCGTGAAGGCTCAAACACCATTTTGTCAAAAGTGCAACTTTCAACCAGATACCCTACTTTGACCCCTGATATCAAGAGCAGGAGTGCTCCGATTCACACACCATCAATCTCATCACATAGCTAGAAAAACTTATGAGAGATGTCTCTAGAGGCGACAAAGCAAGAAAACTGCTTCTAAGACCTCAAAGAGAAGGGCGCCTTTTCCAAGGTGAAATGTACTCTCCATTCTTAGTCATTTTCTAGTTGTCTTCACTTTTCAGCATTCCACACAAACCTCACACATACGAGCATTTTCCAAATCCCGGAGGCTGACAATTGGGCTCATTGGATAGTTGGAGTAATTGTGCACAAGTCTTGTGAAGACTGAGAAAGCTAAAAACCCCATCTAGCAGGTCTAAAGGCTAAGCGCCCCTAGCCTATAGAGGTACATGTGTGTAATACTACATTTCTCCACCCTCTAATTTACGTGTCTGGTAGAATCTCTGCTACTATCACTCAGAATGTCGGATTGACTCGTGAATTGGTGTGTTGTGAAGCTAGACTAGATTAGAAAAGATCTTAGGAAGACCACATCTGCAAATTCAAAGATCTGAGGGGTCATATTAAAGGGTGCCCCTGGGCTACAGGGGCGCAGAAACTGCAAATTGATAATCCTTTGTGACATGCAACCTCTCGTAGCTTCAACTTTTGACCTCAGTTTCTAGAGTTTTGCAACTCAGATGACTTTTCCGGATAGCTCGGCTAATTCTAAAGAGATTGAATGCATTTGCAAGAAAAAGTAACAAGGTCTATGCCTTCAAAGAGAAGGGCACCCCTAGGCTACAGGGGTGCAAATTTACTTTTTGCTAAAAATCTTCATCTATTTGATCTTTGTAATCACTGTTCTGGCCACTGAAATGACCATGCAGGGGTAAAATCTTGTCACAAAATGCTTCTCCATCATGATATATCTTGCTTTGAGTCCCAGGTTTAGGTTCTGAGCTCCAAGTACTGACTAATTGTTGTTGACAACTAACATGACACTGACCAAAGTCCATGCTTGACTCGCCGAAAAACTGTATTTTGACATCATTCTATCAAGGTTTTAAACTATTTTAAGAAAAATTCCTTAATGAAGCAAAAAATTTGGTTTGGGTACAATAGGGCTATTAACATCTTATTGTCTTATTGTGTAATTAATTTAGGTATATTTTCTATTATGCAGCCATAGTTTCAAGTGTTAGTTGCTCCTTCTGGGGCTAATAACTCTTTGAAATATCTTATTGCTTCTTGCTAAATTTCTTCTATAACCTCAATGGTCTTACCATCTCTGTCTTGGATTGTTTTTATCTTCTTGTGTGCTTTTTTGATCTTTGGTGTGTGGTGAAATTTTTTTGTGTTTGCATTCCCTTCTCTTAATCATACTTCCCTTGCCAATATCTCCTCATATTTTTCTTTTAGTTATTTTTCTTTTCTATATTCCTCTTGGTGCATCCCTTCCTTTACTATTTTTTTTATTATCTTTAGAAGTTCTAATTCTAATCTTTCTTTTTCCTCAAAGATGTTTTTGAAAACTACCTTATTCCATTCTTGGAGGTTTTTCTTTACAAACTTCAGTTTATTCTTAAAGATGAATCTCCTTATTCCTTTGCATCTTGGAGATTTTTTCCACCATTTTTCTATTTGCTGCACTAGATCCTCTCTTCTAAACCACATCTTTTCCACCTTAAAAACACTTTTTTTCTTTCCACCTTAAAAACAATTATTTTCCCCTTTTTCGGATGTTATTGCCAGTTTTATAGGTACATGGTCGAATCCTACCAATGGGAGGATTTGAGCTTCCAAATCAAAGCTAGTTTCTAGCCCTTCTTGGGAGATAATGAATCTATCTAGCTTATCTTTTATAAAACACTCTCCTTCCCTCTTATTTGTCCATGTAAACAAGCCATTTTTTGTTTGGATATCAATTAGATCATTGCTAGTTAAAAACGTTTTGAATTCATTCATTGCCTCTGTGACTATTATTTCCACCTTCTTTCTCTATTATTTTGAGCACCACATTAGTCGCCACCCATTATTATTTTTCCCTTGATTAGTGCTTGCAACTTCTGACTTAGGGTGGCCCATAGTTTGATTCTTTCTTCGTTCCTTGTTGGGCCATAAATCTTAAAAAGTGTAAACTATAGATTATACTTTAGGCTTGTCACTTTTTATACTATCCAATTTAATTCCTTCTCTATAATACTCAGTCCAACATTGCTTGGGCACCATATTATACCTAGGCCCCCTGTTGTCTATTATGATTTTGAGAAGGCTTCTTCCCAACTTGCCATTTTGAGGATACACTCATTTACTTCCTCCATTTTGGTTTCCTGCAATAGGATTATATCTGAATTGGATTTCTCAATTTGATGCTTTATTAGGTGTCTTTTGGAGGTGGCATTCAGTCCCCTTACATTCCATGTTGTTATTCTCATTGCTGCTTTTGATGGGAATGCTCTCCTCCCTTTGATTCTTTCGTAAAATTAAATACACTTTTTATCCCTCTTTCCTTTGCCAATTCTTCCCTTTTTCATTTGTTATTTTTCCTTCCTTCTTTTTCATTTTTATATCTTGATCTAGGTATTGGGCAGCAGTTTGGATTATACTTCTATTTTCTATGATGTCTATTTCATCATAGATTTTGTCTTCACTTTCCATGCAATCTATATCTTCCTCTACTTGAATTTTTTTTTCTATATGCTTTGTTGGGGCTGCCTCTTTTTTTTCTTGTTCTTGATTCTTCTTCATTTTTGCACTTTTACCCTTAGATCCTGCCTTTTGAGTTTGTGTTTGGTTGTTCTATGAGTGGGAATCTTCTGGTATTTTATCTGAGTTTACTTTTCTCCCTATTTCTAGAACTTTCTTCTTCCATATTTTGATTGATGAGGGTTTCTTCTTATTGTCTTTAGTTGTGAAGTCCCTCTAATTGTTCTCTAACCTTTGTATTTTTTATTCTTCTATCTCAATTTCTTGCTCCCAAACCCCACTTGTTGATCTTAGTTTGATCTTCTTTGGAATTTGATTGATCGATGCTATGTGTAATCTAGCATAGAGATAAGAATTTTCTATTAGCAGCTGAACATCAATTTCTAGTAGTGTACCTAGGGTTCTTCTAGTTTTCTCTAGACATTCTTTGGACCAATACTCCAATGGGAGATTATAATCATAGCCATTTTGATTCCTTATACTGTGTATGATTTCTAGGATTGAAATTGGCTATCCATTTTTGCATGTAGATTGTATTTCCGTTTATGTCTTTTATGCCTTCTTTCAATATAGCATCTCTATCTTCTTCTTTTAGGAAGATGATTATGAAGAATCCATGGGGCATAAATTTTATACCATGGTTTCTCCTTATGTTCCTTCGAGCCTAGTCTTCGATCTCCAGTCTGCTCTTTTTGACCCCTATGATTTTGCTTATTATACCGACCTTTTGCAAAATTCCTATATCTTCTTTTGCTTCTTCTTGGAAATTTATTTCCAAAGGCAAGATTTCCTCCATTTTGAGCTTTTCTTTCGATGATTTAGTCTTATATTTTATTTTTATTTCTTTCCTCTAGCCTTTGTTATTCCTTCTCCTATTTATGCATACACTTGTTTTTCTATTTGTATTCTTCTTCTCATGTTTGGGTTTGGGAGGCTCTTTTTGTATCTTTCGTCTTTTCTTAATGTTTGATTTCATTCGTCTATCCTCTAATCCTTCCTTTGGATGTTTGAGACAAATGATGTATCTCCTTGATTTGGCGTTTTCTTCCTTGCTTTCATTTTTAATACTAGGTTATTTGGCCAAGTTATGTAATGTGGGACCTTGAAATCTACTTCAGGTTCTAGGTTTGATCTATTCCTTCCTTGTGGCCACATTATCTCTATTCAAAAAAAATTTCAATCACTTCTTTTAATATTTAGTTTGAATATCGCACATCTACTTCTCTTTGATCCTTATAGTTTATTTTCCTTGTGAGCTTTGTTCTGAGTTTATTCATATAGATATTCACTTCTTTTCCTTGCAAAAAATGTTCTTTTTCCTAATTCACAAATAAGATTAAAAATTCTAAAAATCACACTTTGTGTTCGCAAGTAGAGCTAATATAATTTGTCCTAATTAGACTTTTATTTTATTAGCTTACTTTATTATATTAACTTTTAAACTATATAATATTAAATGCTTGATATTTTAAGCTATCTATTTAAATAATTATTAATTTTTATTTTTCTTAAATTATTAATCAATAATAATAAAAAAGTGTTGGCACAACAAGGACACACAACTGAGAGGGGGGTGAATCAGTTGTGACAGAAACTAAAAACTCTTCTCTTAAATCTTAACTTAATCTTAGATCTGATGAATAAGCAATTAATCATAAACAATCAACACATCAGAGAGACAAATAACACATTTTTTTGCATGGAAACATTGTTGGGGAAAAACCATGGTGGATGTTAGTCCACAATATTATACTTTGCTAGAAGTATAAAAGAAACAATAAGGGGAATGCACATGCATTCAGGCACACTACCTAGATCTCATTGCTCAATTACAAAAGAGGACTCACTGTCCAACAATAGAGTTTGGATTAAAACCATCCAAGATTTGTGAACTAAGAAAATAGCTTCTACACAAGCCTGATTACAGTTTGAATTAAGCTCAACACTTCTTCACACTCTACTCAACAATCGAATTATATTCGTACATACACACATAGGAGCACACGAAGCATCATCACCAACAATGAACTAATCACCCTTATATATCTCCTACATGAAATTTCATCACCTCTTTGTCGGCCAAAGAAAAAAAATATATTAGTAATGTCAGCCCAAATTTACAAATAAAATTTTAATGTGTATTCACCAAGGTTAGCCACAACATAGTGGAGACCCAAATTAATATCTCCAACACAAGAATATTTTGATTAATTACACCTTGAAGATCCACAACACGCTACCAACAACATGTCGGCTAGGAACAAGAAAAACCGAACATGTGCACAAAGATCTTCAACCAGGAACTCTTTCGAATAATGTGGATGTACCACAAAGATAGAGAATGATCTAGAGACACCACATAACACCAAGAAACAATAGAGAAGCATCTACAACAATTGAGAAAACAAGAATTACACAAACTTCATTCAAGAACACTAACAGAGACCAGCAACACATTGTCAAACCACATCATACTCAAAACTTCACGCGGACCTCTAAAACTTCTAATAGATAATTTAGAAACATTCAACATTAGACCCTTAAATTCACATCAACTAATTTTCAACGTATAGAACACAACGCCTTCTTGACCTGCAAGGAATACTTTCTTTTTACAATATCCTTGACATATACAATCTTCAATGCACCAAATGCTAATAGTGTTGACATCAATGACAACCACATATCAACAACCATATCCACAACATCCAACAATATCCCCCTTTGGAATTGATGGCAACACATGATGTGAAAAATACCATCAACCTAACACATTGACTTCTTTTGTACTTCTCCTCTCAACTAAACTTCTCTTCTCAATTTTTTTTCACAATACACTTCTCCCCCTTTGAAATCAATGGCAAAGGTAACCATGATCTTTCCATTCACACGCTTTGAACCACATATTCGCACATTTGACTACTCCCCCTGAGTAACAACCAAGAAAACATCAATCCAGATCAGAATATAGCAATGAAGCTCTCATATTGATGCAAATAAATGCATCTTTAGTTCTTATCAGGAGGGGTAATTACCCCTAGTATCCCTCTAAGATACTCAAAAGTATCCTTCATCAATGGCTTAGTAAATATATCTGCAATTTTTTCTTTGGTAGGTACATATTCTAGTTAGACTTCTTTCTCATTCACTTTCTCCCTCAAGAAATGAAACTTTATTGAAATATGCTTAGTCTTAGAGTGTAGTACCGGATTCCTTGAGATGCTTATTGCACTTGAATTGTCATAGTATATGGCAATAGGCTCTTCATATATCACTCTGATATCTCTCAGCATCTATTTCATCCATATCACTTGAGTACAATTATTTGTAGTAGCAATGTATTCTGCTTCAGCAGTGGATAGAGAAATTAAATTCTACTTTTTGCTCAACCAGGATATCAGCTTCTTCCCTAGGAAGAAGGCACCACCACTAGTACTTTTCTTGTCATCTACATCACTAGCCCAATCCGCATCAGTGTATGCACACAAAGTGAGATCATCATCCTTTGGATACCAAAGTTCAAAGTTAGTTGTTCCTTTAAGATATTTGAAAATTATTTTAGCAGTAGTCACATGTGATTCCTTTGGATCAACTTGAAATCTAGCAACCATACATACAACATTCATAATGTCTGGTCTAGTCCATGTCAAGTAGAGCAATCCACCAATCTTTGATCTCTACCAAGTTTGATTAGCCTTTGGAGAATCATCATTCTGTGATAGCTTACATCCGGTCACCATGGGAGTACCAACAGGTTTGGAGTCATCCATTCCAAACTTCTTCAATAGCTCTTTCACATATTTGGACTGAAATATGAAAATCCCTTCATTGCTTCTACCATCAAATTTTCCTATATCATCATCTCTCTTGATATAACACCTACTTCCAAAGATCTTAAAATACTTAACAGTAGGCTTGTGACCAAACCATAACTCATAAGGGGTCTTACCAGAATTGTCATTCACATTTACTCGGTTCAAGGTATACACAACAATACTTACCACTTTACTCCAATACATCTAAGACATATTTCCTTCCATCATCATGGTTATGGCAGCATCTAGAATTGTTCTATTATTTCTCTCTACAACTCCATTCTGTTAAGGGGTTTGGGGAGAAAATAGATGTCTCTTAATTCCATTGTTTTCATAATAAGAGTTGAATTCCTTAGAAATGAACTCACCACCTCTATCAGATCTCAAGCATTTTATTTTTCAGACATTTCTCATTTTCTGCCATAGCCTTGAAGCATTTGAATTTATCTAGAGCTTCACATTTTTCTCTCAAAAAGGAAACCCAAATCATTCTAGAGTAATCATCAATAACCAACATAAAATACCTTTCTCCATGAATACTTCTGACTCTTGAAGGACCAAAAAGGTCAGTATGTAGCAGTTCTAGTAGATTATTTGAATGAAAATGTTTGCTCCGGAAGGAGACTCTAGTCTGTTTACCTATCTGACATTCTTTGTAGATTATATTAGTAGGTTTCACTAATCTAGGCAGATCTCTTACTACTTGGGAAGAACTTATCTTGATAATGTTGTCAAAATTTACATGACACAATCTCCTATGCCACAACCAGCTTTCATCTATCTGAGCAATCAAATAGCTTCCACTAGTAGTATTCAAATGAAAAATGTTACCTTGTGTTTGTTTTCCTGTTGCAATCAAGTTTTTGGAACTCCCACGTATCTTTCATCTTTTTTCTTTGAACTATAGATCATATCCCTTGTGAACCATATGTCCAACACTCAATAGATTGTGCTTCAAACCTTCAACATAGAGGACATCATCAGTGTTTTCCTTACCACCAAAGAAAATGGATCCTCTGCCATGAATACCACCAACATTGTTATCTTTGAATCTTACAACTCCACCATCATACTATTCTAGACTCACAAATTTTCTTTTGCCACCAGTCATGTGATGTGAGCATCCACTGTCAATGACCCACTCATATTTTTCTTCAACTTGAGCTGCAAGAGCTTTTTCATCTTTAGTAGATTCAATAGCCACAAGATTATTTTCAATGTTAGCAATGAAAGCCCAATCATCTTCTTTTCCATTATCTTTATCAGATTCTTCACCAGTCACTGCTTCTTCAGCAAAGTAGCATCTGTTTGGGAATCTAGACTTCTTAGGTTTAGATCTAGGAACTCTTTTAGGACATCTTGATGCAAAATGACCTATTTTACTGCATGAAAAACATTTAATAGGAAATACATCTTCATACTTACCTTTTCCTCTGCCTTCTTGCTTTGCAATCAATGCTTCCAGTTCTTCTGCTTCTCTTTCTTTATCTTCAAGCTATTTCAGTTCTTCATCATACTTGGATACCTTCCTGGAACTCTCTCCTGGACTGTATCTTTGTCTATTGTTTTCGAACACTATAGCCTTAAATGCAGATTCAATCTTTGGTGTGGATTCACCAAACTCACTTATCTCAAAGGTAGCAAGTTTCCCAATAAGTGTATCTCTTGTCAACTTGTTTACTGATCTGAATTCTTCAATAGCATGAACCTTCATTTTGTAGGAGGGAGGTAAGGATCTGAGTACTTTAGCCACAATTTCATCCTCATCCACATAACCACTAGCACATATAATACCCATCACTATCTCATTTACTCTCTGCATAAAAGAAGTGGTATTTTCATCTTCACCCATCTTCAGATTCTCATACTTTCCTTTCAAGCTTTGTAGCTTAGCCATCTTCACCTATGCATCTCCTTCATACAAAGTTTCCAGTTTCATCCACATTTCATGAGCTATATTCAGACCTACCACATTAGCCATCTTTGAATCTGTCAAGACAGTCACCAATGCTTCAATAGCCCTGATATTGCTTTCAACATCTTTGATCTCATCAATAGTAGAGGGACCATTCTGAGGAATGAAATATTGATTTTTAGTAATCTTCCAAATAGCATCACCAATACACATTAAGTGACAATACATCCTAACTTTCCATAGTAGTTAGATCCATTAAATCTAGGACTATCCCTCTTGAATGTGGTTGCCATCCCAGATCACCTCAAGCTATTAGACTTTCTTCAGAGGAACCTGCTCTGATACCAATTATTGGCACAACAAGGACACACAGCTAAGAGAGGGGGGTGAATTAGTTGTGGTAAAAACTAAAAAATCTTCTCTTAAATCTTAACTTAATCTCAAATTTGATGAATAGGTAATTAATCATAAACAATCAACACATCAAAGAGACAAATAACACAAAGATTTTTTTGCGTGGAAACCTTGTTGGGGAAAAAACATGGTGGATGTTAGTCCACAAGATTATACTTTGTTAGAAGTATAAAAGAAACAATAAGGGGAATGCACATGAATTTAGGCACACTGCCTAGAGCTCACTGCTCAATTACAAAAGAGGACTCACTGTCCAACAATAGAGTTTGGATTAAAACCATCCAAGATTTGTGAGCTGAGAAAATAGCTTCTACACAAGCCTGATTACAGTTCCAATTAAGCTCAACACTTCTTCACACTTCACACATTCTTCTTCACAGTCTTTTCGGCAATCAAATGATATTCGCACATACACACATAGGAGCACACAAAGCATCATCACCGACAATGAACTAATTTCCCTTATATATCCGCTACATGAAATCCCATCACTTCTTTGTCGACCAAAGAAAAAATATATATTGTAATGTTGGCACAAATTTACAAATAAAATTTTAATGCATATTCACCAAGGTCAGCCACAACATAGTGGAGACCCAAATTAATATCTCCAACACAAGAATACTTTGATTAATTACACCTCAAAGATCCACAACACGCTACCAACAACATGTTGGCTAGGAACAAGAAAAAATGAACATGTGCACAAAGATCTTCAACCATGAACTCTTCTGAATAATGTGGACGTACCACAAAGATAGAGAATGATCTAGAGAAACCACATAACACCAAGAAATAATAGAGAAGCATCTGTAACAACTGAGAAAACAAGAATTACACAAACTTCATTTAGGAACACTGACAGAGACCAACAACACACTGTTAGACCACATCAAACTCAAAAATTCATGCGGACCTCTGAAAATTCTGATAGATAATCTAGAAACATTCAACATTAGACCCTTAAATCCACATTAGCTAATATTCAACATACAGAACACAACACCTTCTTGACCTACACAATTCCACTGGGAACCAATAATACTTTCTTTTACAATTTTCTCAATATCCTTGACATATATAGTCTTCAATGCACCAAATTCTAATAGTGTTGACATCAATGAAAACCACATATCAGCAACCATATCCACAACATCCAACAAAAATTCTGAGAAAAAGTGAGCTAATTTTAGGTAAGAAGATATTAAGCATGCACTAGTTAAAATGTGATCAAATGGTCTTACACATTATGAATGTACAGATAATTGGTGGCACTTGGCACATAAATTCAATCAATCATTATATATAAAAGAGAGAAGAGAAAGAAGGATAGAAGAATGGAGGGAAAGAGGAAGAGAGAAAGACGTAAGATAGGTTGTGAGTGATGTAAAAAGAGAGGGAGTAATTTTATATATAATTATTGTTTATTTTTTTTTAAAGAGAGGGAGTAATTTTATATATTATTATTATTATTATTTGTGCATTCCAAAGATATCGTATTATGGTATTAAATTTTAAACATTCTATAATATATATAAAGTTCATGTAAGTGGATGTACCATGATCTAAAGTTGTCACTTGTCCATCCACACATTCATTACATAGACAACATGATTTTCCTAGAATGACTTTCCAATTAACTTCATGTACTGCATGAAAATATATAAAACAAGAAAAAAATTGTTGTTCAACCCTCAACACATTGCACACTAAGGGTAAGGTCCCATGGAGGGGGGCTTCCTAAAATATCTCAATGAGTGCTGCTGAGATTTTTAAGGAATATTTTTAAGCTGGTGGTCTCATGATTTTAATAGTCCAATTCAGCTTACAAATTTAAGCTCCAAAATTTGAAGAATGAACTACAATGCATTGATAAAAAATAAATTAATAAATAAAAATTCTCTCATTTTTATTTTTGGATAGGAATTTAAAATTTTAGATGATAGACAAGTGGCAAAAAAAATCCTAAGTTGTAGGGGCAATTTCTATCACCACCTCAATTTCACTAGCTAAAATATGTAGTGGAGCCTAGATCAATGGGGTTGGGACTGGAGGAGGGGGGTGGGAGGATATAGAGATGGGCCTTGGATAGTGGGGTTCACAAATAGTGGTGGGGTCAGTCGTTGTAGGTGGGAGCCCCCCACCCAATGAACTACTATTCCCGAGTGGGTAGGAAGATATAGTTGGTGGTAGGATAGCCAACTATATCCTCCCTTGGGTTTGATGCCATTTATTTGTAGGGGGTCTAGCTAATTTCAACAGTCCTAAAAGGTAGGGGCAACTATTTTCCAGGAAATAGATTCCAATTAATCCTATAGCGTAATTATTTTCTTCCCATGAGACCTCCAACTCCATGAAAATAGATGCCCAAGCCCCCCATGGGACCATACTATAAGATGCAATTGATAATTGCTGTAACTAATATTATAATGCTCTTCAAAGAAAAATAATTGGTTCTATGTCTTGATGCCTATAATGGCTTTGTCTTTCAACCATGGAAAATACAAGCAGACAATTTCAGAGGAGGCGACCAAGATGGTGTTGTGAGGTAGGAGAAGGATATGGACGAGTTGCCAAGCATTATCAGGAAGACTAACATGTCTCATTTGCTTTTGGTCCTTGGTAAGTTGATTGGTCAACAAAACATGTTTGATGTTGTGTAGGAAATTAGCTATGTGTTGATGCCCTGTATGCCTGTGATGATAACATTGAAGGTATACAGAACCAAACAATGAAGGTATATTGAACCAGACAATGAAGGTATAGAGAACAAGATGAAAGACCTTTAATTATAATTGGACCACTTTCATGGATTGATAAAGAACAAATGCAGATTGCATCAAGCGGTTATGGAATTGGGCCACTTCCATGGACTGAGAAAGAACATATGGAGATTGCATCAATGTCCTTGTCTATTGTTGTGATGAGGATTTTTGCAGTGCCCCTATCAAAATTTCACATCCTGTTTTGAATGAACAATGTAGGGAGTCATGCATAATTTTTACCCTCCTCCATTTTGATGTTATCAAGTAATGACATGATGGTATATAATTATAAAAAGAGGGTTGTAAAACCACAATTATCCAGACATGATGACTTCACCCACTAATCTAGACATGCACATGCAAAATATTTTTCTATCTAATTTATTTCATCAGAATCAAAATTATAACTCTTCAATTATTTAAATGCTTCCCAAAGATACAAAAACTAGCGGACAAAACACAAATAGAAAGACATCATTCAAACCCCTCAATAGAAGAGCCTTGTTTGATTAACTCTCCTTGATTGAGCTTACGTGGACCTATACACACAAGTACAAAAGTTAGGCGACATCTTTCACACCTCCTTCCATTATGGCTCTTTGTATTGAACCTCTAGGACCTATATAAAGAAAATTTCTAAACCATGAATTTTGCACCCTGTATAACGCATACTTTTTGCACTTATTATTATGGCTTGAATTTTATAGGTTTTGTTCACTAGTGGTCAGCAATGAGGAATGAACAATACCAAGAAAATTTTATGATTTTTTTTCAACTGTGTAAAAAATAAAACTACAAGATAACTCTCAAGCAAATAAAATAAAGTAATATTTAAATAATTTTAAAATAAAATAAAATAACTCTTAAATAATTTAAATAAATATATTATATTTTGTTTAAATTTAAACATATTTTCATATCATATAAATCTAATGTTAATATTTAATTCTTAGAAAAATTAAATTAACATATTTAATTATTAATAATTATTATTTTATTAATTAGGGTTGTGGGTCTAATTCAATTGGCTAAAGCATTCTATTGTAGGCAAGAGGTCACGAGGTCTAGTCTTCCCATTGTCCCTGAGGTACCAAAGGACGTGTCATACCAGCGTCACTAGTCACGTGGAAAAAGTAATTAAAATATTTTAGAAATAATAAAGACTAACAAATAAGAGACTTGAGATCAAAAATCAAAGTAATGCATATACAATTGTTAACTTGTTCAAATCTATTTGATGCAACTTTATAAACTGAACCCACAAATTGATTCTAAATAGAACCCTCTTATATTTATTCTAATTTCTCTCTCCTTCATTTCTTGCTTTTCAAGGATGTGCATGATCAATGGCCTTAAATTTAATTATTATGGATTGTGCAAGTTAAAGAAACAATGAAGAAATAATTTAAATACTTATTAAAAAATTTACATCTCTATCTTTGATCTCATTTATGAAATATTTAAATGATTCAAGAGTTATTAAAAGATTTATCATAGCGGTTTTAATCTTTATGAAGTGAACCCATTCATGATTATTAGTATATGTGGTTCATTATTTTGAGAATTGATTTTTGATTTTTAATATATTTTTATGTATTAGAAAATGTATGTTTTCATTTAAATGTGGTTATTTTTATATTAAATTTATATTAATTAAGGTATTTTTTCTATTAGTAAAGTTTTGTTCGTATTTATTTATAAGTTTTAGTGTGTTATAGATTGTTATAATTTTTGATGATTTTCTACTCACTTTATTACACTTTAGTATCAATTTATAATATGCATTATATGCAGTTCAATAATGGTACATTGATTTCAACAAAAGTGATTGACCTTAAACTATTTTATAAACTTAAACTATGCACATATCAAAGATCTTGTAGACAAAATATCTAATGTAGACATAGATAAAAGATCTAATGAAAGTTAGTCTATTTACTTAGCTTAAATACCAAAAAAAAAAGCAAAATACTAGCAATAATACATAATAAAAACAAGCTTAGAAGAGATATGAATGACACAACTCAAATGCTTTGGTCCAACATTAAAGTATTATTCAAATTTCAACAAAAAATATACATGTTAGAAATGCATGCTCTATTAGAATCTAGTTCACTATTTTTTTAGGAATATGAATGCTCAAATGCAATATCGCATGCCCACATACCATATGCCTATTACAACAATTGAGAGCCTAAAGCTCACAAATTGAATCTATCTCTTATATGTCCCACCCTTCTCCAATGAACTTATTCTACTATTTATAGTGGTGGATGATTCAAATTATAAGATGCTACCAACCAATTTTTTTGTTCCTTCTTTAACAATTCTTCTTGGAATTGACGTAAGATATCACAATAGGAAAAATATTCTTTTTTTTTTACTTGAATCTTTAATATGGGTCCCCATTACGCATAATAGGTGCTTAATTCCACACAATAAAATTCATCATCAAGATATCTCATGGGAAGATGTTTCTTCCTTCAATAATTTCATGATCTAAAATTAAGATCAAAAGTTCAAACTATGATATCTTGCAATAGATAATAATAATTGCTAGATTGGGTTATCAATCTAAAATAGATCTTGTGATGAAGAATAAGCTTCTACAATATGACTGCCCTATATATTGAACTCAAAATATTTCAAAACAAAGAAAACAAAAATGAAATATTATGGGTAATGCAAGATTGCCTAACCTTTGAGATGCTCCTACATCAAACTCCCAAGATAACAAAATTTTAAGCCTTGTGCTGAAAATTAAGGAATTGAGGGAGGTTTCAATGGCCACTCCAACTTTAGAAATCCATATATCATCCTTAAGATCCCTTCCTATCCAATAGACCTTATACTCCTTATATTCATTCCTCTTGGTTTTTCTACTCAAGCAATCATTAGAATCTATTTTATCTCATCTCTAGTCTTTTGAAGAGCATGTTAACTCTAACCTAAATATTTTGTTGATGATATATTATTCTATAAATATTCAGCTTTATCATATTCAGACAAAGTAACTACATTAATTTTTTTTTAGAAATCCAAGCATTTTGGTAATTCAATCACATAAACATTCTAAAAAAAAATTATGAAACATTTTGCAAGGGCCAAGTTTCTTTGGCTTAAAGTTATTATATGTTCCTTAAGGTATTATTTCCTTCCGCAAATTTTCCATGAAAAACTCACCCTCTAAGTAAATCTTTTCTCTTTTGTGATCACCCACACTTATCTTATACTTACGTCTACTTTGTAATTTATTTTTCACTACAAGTGCAAGCACCACATGAAAATGTTATGCAAAATCTCTTGCATCTATGCCAATGTGTTCTACATCATATATTTTCAACAATTTTTTGACACCTTTGGGAGATGCCCCATAAATAATTTTAAAATTAGGTCTTGTTTGTAGACCGCTTAACTATTGTTGAACCTATTTATTCTATTTGTGCCAAAAAATTATGCCACTACATTGGTTTGTCTCCCACAAAAAATTGTTAAGATACTTCCTAGACTTCAATAATAACCTATCCCTAATCATCTATCTATGGATGGTATGTCGAAGTAAATTTTAGCTATATACCCAACCTCTTCCATAATGCTTGCCAAAAATGGGTCAAGGACTCAGTATCCCTAATTAAGATGATGCTCAATGAAAACTCATGTAACGTCACTAATTTATAACGTATCCACAATCGTAGAAGTATCATTCAAATTTTGACAAAGAATGTTGAATACATCATTTTGAAATACCTATCAACAACTACGAAGATATAATTATTACCCCTATGATTCTATAGTAGTCAAAGGAAAAAGTCCTTAGAAAATTCCTCTTAAGGCTTCTTTGGAATTAGTATTGGCTTGTACAATTTGTATTCTAGGTGACATCTTTCACAATTTAAAATATTCATCTTTAAATAAATCACTTGAAATCTCAATGCAAACATGGCCAAATTTACCACTTCTCCAACATGTTCATATCTCATCCTTGCAAAAATTCCCTCCCAATCCTCCACTATGTAGTTCCATAAGGAGATTCTCTCTCATGAAAATATATATTTTACACAACTATCTTCTTTTGAATACATATTCTTCCTATAGAAATAAATTCTCATAGAAGACATAATCTATGATACAAGGCTCCGTACAATTATTCTATTCATCTACAAAATTAGGGTTTGAGAATTACAAATCCTTCATTATCTCCATCCCCATTAATTCTTTTGTCATATTAGCCAACAATTCTTCTCTTTAGCTTAAGGATTTTTCTACCTTATTGGTTATACTAGCTATGTGCTTGAGAATAAAAGAAAAAAACTTACAAATACTCCACCAATTCCATGTGTCTTTTAGTTACCTTTTCCTAACCATTAATAAAATTTAACACCTAGTGATCAATATATAAAATACATTTCTTCGGTAATAGATAATACCTCCACTTTTGTAAGGCTTGAATAATTGCATAAAATTGGACAAATGTTTTATTTTAGATACATTTACAAAAATGGTAAAATATCCCCATCAAATTGCACAACCAAATGACAACTTAAGGTTGGTCAACTAAATATTTGATTTTATACTTATTATTGGTATTGATGGAAAACACTATGTGATTATGTCTTGTGTCACATTGGTATGTATCTAGTCTAGGAGAGACACGCTTGAGGATCTTTCCTCTCTTCTTTTTCTTTCTCTATTTTTCCTCTTCCCTCTCTGAGTATTCTATATTAAATACTTAAAGAGATAAAATTACAAAAGGTTGGAGCATTTTACAATGGGTTGTATAGTTGTGGTTCTCTTGTCTCTGAGGTGAGAATTGATGAACATTCTATATGAATTGCTACTTTGTGCTTTCTTGAGCCTTCAATAAATTGTATCTCTCTTACTCATAGACCTCATGGAAGTCAACATAAATGTTCTCTACCTCTTGTATTGTTGTTAAGTGTGTCTAGTTCACATTGAAAAGAATCATATATATTTGTAGTTACATGTGTCAATTCCTAGTGGAGGTATGGTTTCCTCCTTGAAGGGAAATTCAAATTAAATTGGGTATAGTTACCTATTTTTTTAAGAATAAAGGTTAATAGAGGTTTGAAACTAATATGGCCAAATAATTAACTTTGAGTTTGATTGTTTAATAGTAAAATGAATTGGAATATTTAGTAGCAACTTTCATAAATTTTGCAGCTAAGGAATTGATAATATATGTCATCATTGAGTGGATTTGGGATGTTGCCAAGTTGTCAAGGGTTATCATTACACTATAAAAATCTAGGCTCTATCATTTTAGTATGGCTAAGATAGAAGATTATCCAAGGTTTCCTAATGTAGCCATCAAATTATCTTTTGTTTACTGTTGTTGTGATATGAACCTAGTGTGTTGTATTATAGACAAAAGTACTCTTAAATGGTTTGATTTTTAAAAAAAGTTTTTCTAGGTTTTGTCCTTCATTCTTCTATCTTTCCATAACAAGTTGAATTTTGAAAATTTGCCAAGTTATGTAAAATATATGACCATTTAAATGCTATCATGTTTGATGTAAATTACAAATTGGAAGTTGAGAAATGATATATGAAAATAAGTATGCAAGTTTAATGGTTATTATTATTATTTTTGAATATATTATTATAAATATGAGTGAATTTTTAAATATCTTATCACAAGATCCTAGGGAATAGTTTTATATTCGAGGAATCAGAGAATGAGGAAGTAAGACTTCTTGTTCCTAAATTACCTTGCGTTGAATAAAGTTAGAAATCATGGTTGTGTTTCAAATTGGGTTGCTTAATGGTATTCATTAGACAATTTTACCTTGGAAATATACTATTCAAGTTGAATTTTTAAAGGACTAAATGTTGGATACAAACTTTATCTTTTGGACATTGTCTATCTATCCTAGTGAATGTTGAGATATCATAGGAAGATGATGGGGAAATTTTCATGTTATAAATTTTGATTTACATTCATAAGTGCATTATTTTGGTTGATTTACATTATCTTTCATAATATGTTTATCAATATACAAGTGCATTAGATATGAGTTGCATGGGAATATAGGTATGCTAGCTCAACATTGATTCACTTAGTACCTTAGATTCTATCATGCATGTTGACCCATGCAACTAGAACCTTTGTGATGGGTCAAACTCCTCTAGTGGAGTAGCTCTAGGAAGCTTGAGGCTTCATGGGAAGGTGGATATCACCTTGATGACTCTCTCTCTCTCTCTAGCATCAATTACAAAAGAAGGAAACAAAGAAGGGTTTTAATGCAAGTGTTCATATATTTACATATTTTCATATATTTTCCTTTATAATTTTGAATTTTTTTTCTGGTAGAGAATGACTATTATAATTATTTTTGTTGCTATATGTCATCAATCTAGTTTTAAAGAGTGTAAATTTGCATTTGCATATAAAATGAATTGAGTTTTAAAGTCACATCAAGTATTATAAATACACTTAATTAATAGTAGCATTTGTAGGATCATTTTATATGTTAACAAAAATATTTTTTTAAGTCAATGCTTGAATCTTCCTAGAATAGATCTACATTATCTTCATGTTATTCGCTAAATTCCATAATTTAATAGTGATTGATTTGGTGGTTGTTACAAAAGCTATTGGGGAAGGACAAAGTCTAACACCTTTCAAAGGTATCAATGTAGTTTTGATTATTTATTTATTTATTATGTCTTCTTTATATTATAATTTTATTTATTTTTAATTCAAGAGTTGTAATATTATTGCAATGGAAAAAAATTATATGTTACAAAAGATTTTGTATGTCTGAAAAACTACTTGTCCTATCACACCCAAATACATTACAATAGCTTTATGATTAAGGAAAATATTTTGTCTTTCCATCAATATTTTAAATTTCTATGTGCCCATAAAATCTTGATTTTATTTATATAATAAGTCTTCTTTGATATTATAATTTTGGGCATGTGCATGAAGTTGGTCGCACTTTTGTGGCCAAATGGAAAAAAGTTTTTGAAAATAGATAACGTGAGCGCGTTATAACGCGCTCGCGTTATGTTGTTTTAAAAGCAAAAAAAAAAGTGAAAAGTGTATCATTTTCTATTTACTGTTTCTCAGCTATGCTTGCAGCCAAAAACCCTCACTTTCATGCTCGTGTTCTTGGAGGAAGGATTTCTACAAATTTCATCAACAACTAGATTTTCTTTGCAAATATGGCGCCATGATGATGAAGAGGTGTGGGAGGTAAGTATTGTTTGCTATTTGTTTTGAATTTGTTAATTTGAAATTGATTTTGTTTGTTTTAGGTTAGATTTGATTGTTTTTTAAAAATTTTGTAGGAAATCTTGCAAATCCTCAACAAGAAGAGGAGGAAAATCTTCAAGAAAATCAACCTCCCCCACCAATCACTCAATACCCTCTTGGCACTCAAGAAAATTTGAGTGAAATTGAGAACAATATAAAACAACTTGAGGATCTTATCAGTAGGTTGAGTGATCCAAATGCTTCAACCACAGAAAGAATGCATCTAAAAAATTCATTGAAAGAGATGTTAAAAAATTTAGATGCAATTACCCAACAAATATCTGGATGGCAAGATAGGAGGCAGGCAGCCAAGGCATATTATGTAGATAAATTATCATATAAACAAGTAAAAAATTTAAAAATTACTAAAGGTGATTTATGCTCTCTATTCACTAACCCTAAAACAAATCAAAATCTTACCCTCAATCCAAAGAGGTTTCCTATTCATTGGTGGTACCACCAAGAGATTAGGAACCATTTTTATGATAGATGGCATTTGGTCTTTGATTACCCACCGTGCAATAATTGTGAAGTCCCCCAATATTTTCTTAGGAAACTATACAGTGAGTTTGTATTGAACCAAATCCAAAATTATTTTGATATGAGAGAGTTCCAGGGGAGAGGTGGGGGGTCATCTCAAGATAGGCCCAACACATAGTCGGATCTTGTGCGGCAAGGGAGACAACCTCTCGCTAGGCCGCCTCGTAAGCACATTGTGATGTCTGTCATTGCAAAGGACAATGTCGACGTAGAGACATTGCAGGCGATCACAATTTTGACCTAGAGTGTCATCCATCACACTAGCCCTATTGTATAGTTTCATCTAGGGGAGTCTTCAGGTGGTGGCCTTTTAACCCATGTGTGCCAATCTTGCAAGGTGACTTGTTCGTACAACCCTATCGACACTCAGGAGGGTGCTACACAGGATCCATATGCTACTACGCAGCCTGATCCGTATGCATCTACAAGGATGGAGAGGACATTTGACATTTTGCATGATGCATATGGCATTAACACTCAGGTAAAATTCAGCATGTTCATTGAATTTCATTTATTAAATTTTGATTGTGAAATGCAAGATTAACTAATTTAGTTTTATTATTTTAAGAAAATTGCAGGGTCACAGTGTTGAGACTCGATACACCAGTGCTCCCCCTACTTATTTTAGTAGTACACCTATTAGTGGGGTATGTAACTAGTAAACAATTATAAATTTATTACATGTTAATAGCATTGTTTTACGAATGGTATTTTAATATGTGATTTTGGAGTTTGAACAGGGTAATGTTGGAGGTTTCAAGGAAACACCTCCTAGTGCCAGTAGATTTGATCAAACGTTCACGGAGGTAATATAGAATAAAGAGAACTTAACTAATGAATTCTAAGTTTAATATATTTGTGTAGTTTATATTCATATTGTTGGTTGCGTTGTATTACACATGTCATTCAAACTCAAAGCATTACTTGAAATTCGATAACTAATAATCATAAATACATAGTTTAATACTTGTACTCAAAATTTTGTTCATTAGATCTCATACATTATAAGTCATCACGTGGATTGCTATTCTAACTGTTTGGTGATTGAATAATTTGTTGTTTTATTTTTAGATGTCGGTGACAGAAACACCGCCAAACGTTACGAGGGAAATGGATATTGGTTTTTCCTTCGCTATACAATCCTCAATGGCTCTGATAGGGGAGGTATGAGGCAAATTACTAAATTTCAATTTACATTTGTTGTTATAGATGAACTAGTTCTAGTGAAAAATCAAACCATTATTGATTCATAGTTTAATTCATATTTGGATGGTTTATACAGGGCTTGAGCACGCCTCAACATCGGCGTGCAAATATTTCCATCGAGGAGAGTGATCTTGAGATGGCCGTAAGTGATTATTTTGTTAAATATATCAATTTTTATAATGTAATTTCTATATATTAATGTCTTTACCTCTTATTGTAACAGTTAAAACTTCACCAGGAGCTAAACACTAGGAGGAGCAACAGGAGCACTCCTCGAGCACAACAGAAATGGGTGACAGATTTATCGCCATCGGATCACCAAGCAAAGGGAAAGAAAATTGTATTTGAACCAGAGCATGGAGAGAAATGAATTTTGAATGCAAAGCCCTTTGTTGTATGCCTACATGGAAATTTTGTACATATTTTGTATTGGATATATTTGACATTGTATGCCTATATGGCATTCTCGTAAGCCTATATGGCTATTTTGTAACTATATTTTTTACTTATATCAACATATATTGATGTATGCACACATGGCTATTTGTTTTTAATACAAATATTTTTAATTGATGGTGTCCATATTTGCATTATAAATTCATGGTTCAATAGATATGAGTTACGTGTATTCGAGTGTATACTTTACAACTTATGCACATATACTTTTTGACTTACGTGTGAACATCAAAAAGTGTGAAAATTTATGTGTGGAAGTCAAACGTAAGCCAATTTTGCAATTCTCGGTTCTTGCATACTCGATCTTATGGACTTATTCCTTCCTAGCACATATTGTGAATATTTCTCATTTGGTGCAAAAGAAAGATTCCTCATTTTTGAACCAATCATAGCAAAGAGATTCACAATAAGACTTTAGCATTGGAACACTACTCCATACTTCTTGTTTCTAGACCATAAAGGATTGAAAATTCTTAATTTGATACAATGATAGTCCTGAGATGAGAATTTATATAACCATGCCTATTTTGAAACTTCGCATCTAATACTGCATCAACAAGAAATTAAGAAGTGTTGCATAAGAGTGTTAGGTTTGATAGGCCTTCTCTTCCCTAAGGGAGGAGAGCCTGCATCTTGAATTTTGAACAAAATTTTAAGAAGCAAACATTTTACCTAAAAGCTTCAAACCTAGATGACATATTTGGCTAAGTCTATCTTGAAAATTATCAATGCGTTCAAACTCTAAAGGAGATTCTCCCTAAAAAGCAAACTTTACCCTTTTTCCCTTGCAACAAGTTGCATGTGATTTATCTTATTTCTTTCTCACAGTTCCTGGTCAATCATTCATGGCTTAGGATAGTTCCGTTCCAAGGCAAGGACACCCAAAAAATCACTGAGATTCTTCTACGATCTACAAGAAAAAGGTTTTGGCTCTTTCACAATGTAAATAATTATGTAACATTGTTTTCTTGTTTGCCTTCCACACAGAAAAATGTTCACTTTTCAGATTGATCAATGATTAATAATGGCTGATTGTAATCACTTGAAATTTTTATGTTTGAACTTTAATTTATAATTTTGTATCATGACATTCGAGTATCACTAATATTTTAATATTTGACTATGAAAGTGGTGGTGTATTTTTGCTATGTTATTTGACTATTAATATGGTGGTGTATTCCAAACTTAATTACTGCTGCAAATATGTATATATTTCTAAATTTTTTATGTTTTTGTATTACTGAACCCAAAACGAACCCAACCCCCAAAAAAAAAATTCCCGAACTAGCAAACCGGGTTGTCGAACCCAAAATTGAACCAGTAACTTAGTAAAAAATAGATTTTTGTAGTTTATATTCATAACGTTGATTACATTGCATTGCACATCTTTCAAACTCAAAGCATTGCTTCACATTGCATAACTAATAACTAGATGTTGATAGATGACAAAATTTCAATTACAATATAGTTTTTACAAAGTCAACCTAAGCAGTTATGCAATTACTTCACGTTGCATAACTAATAACTAAGTAGCCTGCCAATTGCATTTTGCTTGTCATGGCATTCTATGAGACCACATTTCTTTGAGGCATTTTTTCAAAAGTTCACTACCTTTTCTATACTACCACATTTTTGATACATGTCTACCAAAGCATTTTGTCAAATAGTTCAAGTGTTGCCTTGTTGCTATGGCTGAAGCCTAAAAGAAGTGCTTTCAAACAAGCTATGGATGCTTGGAAAAAATCTATCAAAAGCATAATAGTAAGCAATATCATAGACAAGGCAGTTGAAATCTTTGAAAAAAATGCCTCAAAGAAATGAGGTCTCATGACCTGATGGAATAATATGACAATCAAAAGTATTTGATTGTCATGGCATTCCATCACCATGAGACCTCGTTTCTTTGAGGCATTTTTCAAAGAGTTCCACTTTGCCTTGTCTATGCTAACACATTTTTCATACATGTCTATCAAAGCATTTTATCAAACAGTTCATTGCCTTGCTGCTATGGCTAAAAGCCTAAAATAGGTGCTTTCGAACAAGCTATGGATGATTAGAAAAAATATATCATAGCATAATAGTAAGCAATAGCATAGACAAGGGAATGAACTGTTTGAAAAAAAATCCTCAAAGAAATGTGGCCTCATGGTGGTGGAATACCATGACAAGCAAATTTTTGTGGATTGTCATGGAATTCCATCACCATGAGACCACATTTCTTTGAGGCATTTTTTCAAGCAATTCGCTACCTTTTCTATGCTACTACATTTATCATACATGTTTACCAAAGCATTTTATCAAACAGTTTGGTTCCTTGTTGCTATGGATAAAAGCCTAAAATAGGTGCTTCCAAACAAGCTATGGATGCTTGGAAAAAATATATCAAAGCATTCTAATAAGCAATAGCATAGAAAAGGCAGCAAACTGTTTGAAAAAAACCCTCAAAGAAATGTGGTCTCAATGGTGATGGAATGCCATGACAATCCATAGCAATTTTCTTGTCATGGTATTCGTCATGCCTTTCCATCACCATGAGACCACATTTCTTTGAGGCATTTTTTCAAAGAGTTCACTGCCTTGTCTATGCTAACACATTTTTCATACATGTCTACCAAAGCATTTTATCAAACAATTCATTGCCTTGCTGCTATGGCTAAAGCCTAAAACAGGTGCTTTTGAACAAGCTATGGATGCTTAGAAAAAATCTATCATAGCATAATAGTAAGCAATAGCATAGACAAGGGAATGAACTGTTTGAAAAAATTCCTCAGAGAAATGTGGTCTCATGGTGGTGGAATGCCATGACAAGCAATTTTTTGTGGATTTTCATGGCATTCCATCACCATGAGACCACATTTCTTTGAGGCATTTTTTCAAACAGTTCGTTGCCTTGTCTATGCTACTACATTTATCATACATGTTTACCAAAGAATTTTATCAAACAGTTTGATTCCTTGTTGCTATGGATAAAAGCCTCAAATAAGTGCTTCCAAACAAGCTATGGATGCTTGGAAAAAAATCTATTAAAGCATACTAATAAGCAATAGCATAGAAAAGGCAACAAACTATTTGAAAAAAAGCCTCAAAGAAATGTGGTCTCAATGGTGATGGAATGCCATGGCAATCCATAGCAATTTGCTTTTCATGGCATTCGTCATGTCATTCCATCACCATGAGACCACATTTCTTTGAGGCATTTTTTCAAAGAGTTCACTACCCTGCCTATGCTAACACATTTTTCATACATGTCTATCAAAGCATTTTATCAAACAGTTCATTGCCTTGCTGTTATGGCTAAAAGCCTAAAACAGGTGCTTTTGAACAAGCTATGGATGCCTAGAAAAAATCTATCATAACATAATAGTAAGCAATAGCATAGACAAGGGAATGAACTGTTTGAAAAAAAATGCCTCAAAGAAATGTGGTCTCATGGTGGTGGAATGCCATGACAAGAAAATTGTTGTGGATTGTCATGGCATTCCTTCAGGTCATGAGACCACATTTCTTTGAGGCATTTTTTCAAATAGTTCATTGCCTTGCCTATGCTACTACATTTATCATACATGTTTACCAAATCATTTTATCAAATAGTTCGCTTCCTTGTTGCTATGGCTAAAATCCTAAAATAGGTGCTTCCAAACAAGCTATGGATGCTTGGAAAAAATCTATCAAAGCATACTAATAAGTAATAGCATAGAAAAGGCAGCAAACTATTTGAAAAAAAACCCTCAAAGAAATGTGGTCTCAATGGTGATGGAATGCCATGACAATCCATAGCAATTTGCTTTTCATGGCATTCGTCATGCCATTCCATCACCATGAAACCACATTTCTTTGAGGCATTATTTCGAAGAGTTCACTGCCTTGTCTATGCCAATACATTTTTCATTCATGTCTATCAAAGCATTTTATCAAATAGTTCATTGCCTTGCTGCTATGGCTAAAAGCCTAAAACAGGTGCTTTCAAACAAGCTATGGATGCTTGGAAAAAATCTATCAAAGCATAATAGTAAGCAACAAGCTATGGTCTCATGGTTTTTTTTCACACAAAAATCAACATGATTTTATTCACATTTTTTTCAAGTGAAAATCAGCGTGAACCAAATTTTGTATTATGGAGCTATATTAAGCTGCCACTTTGAAGACCAATGTAACAATAATACAAAATAATGTTTGAGACTACAGGAAGGCATCAAAATGGCTAGTGTACTAAACAAATTCTTATGATTTATGAATAATGTTGATAACTCTACTCAGCTACCACAATTCAAGTTACATCAGGTCCATATCACCGAGACACAGCCTAAACAATAGGATGAATGGCATATTTCAACATACTACACTCAAACCCTTAAGGGATCGATCTGGTTGAACGTAGCTCAAAGTGATTCTGCGTGTTTGGGTGAGAAAGAAGACCATGCCTAGCATAAACATTCCTACTCAGATATGTTGGAACAGTCCATTTGGTCACACAAGTTGTAGAACGAAAATTGCACCACCTTGCAACTTTCCACTACTTATATTTGACACTTTTTCCATCAACTGAAAATTGGACACCACAGGAAAACCACTCTGAGATAATGAAAAATGAGAAAGGTTATTGTAGAGGAGCCCAACTTAATCCCATAGGATTAGATGAGAAGTTTCTAAGCGTCATGGTGTTCAAGTAACCTCATGTTGAAGTTTGCAGCCATTTTTCCCTTTGGACCCTTGAGGGATCGATCCGGTTGAACGTAGCTCGGAGCAATTCTGCGTGTTTGGGAGTGAAAGAGGACCATGCCTATTCAGACGTTTTGGAACAATCCATTTGGTCACACGAGTTGGAGAACGAAAGTTGCACGACTTTGCAACTTTCCATTGCTTGCATTTGACACTTTTTTCATCAACTGAAAACTGGACACCACGGGAAAACCACTTCGAGATAATGAAAACCGAGAGAGTTTATTGTAGAGGGACCCAACATGATCTCATAGGATTAGACGATAATTTTCTAAGCATCACAGTGTTCGAATAACCTCATTCTGAAGTTTGCAGCCATTTTTCCCTTTGGACCCTTAAGGGATCGATTCGGTTGAACGTAGCTCGGAGTGATTTTGTGTGTTTGGGTGCAAAAGAGGACCATTCCTAGCATAAAAATTCCTATTGAAACATGTTGGAACAATCTGTTGGGTCACATGAGTTGCAGAACAAAAGTTGCACCACTTTGCAACTTTCCACTGCTTTCATTTGACACTTTTTCCATCAACTGAAAATGGACACAACGGGAAAACCACTCCGAGATAACAAAAACCGAGAGAGGTTATTGTAGAGGGGCCCAAAAAAAACCCATAGGATTAGATGAGAAGTTTCTAAGCATCACGGTGTCTAAGTAACCTCATGCTGAAGTTTGCAGCCATTTTTCCCTTTGGACCCTTAAGGAATCGATCCGGTTGAATGTAGCTCAGAGTGATTCCACATGTTTGGGTGCGAAAGAGGACCATGCCTAGCATAAAAATTCCTATTCAGACACGTTGGAATAGTCTATTTGGTCACATAAGTTGCAGAACGAAAGTTGCACCACTTTGCAACTTTCCACTGCTTCCATTTGACACTTTTTCCATCAACTGAAAACTAGACACTACGGGAAAACTACTCTGAGATAATAAAAAAATAGAGAGAGGTTATTGTAGAGGGGCCCAACGCAATCCCATAGGATTAGATGATAATTTTCTAAGTGTCATGGTGTCCAAGTAACCTCATGCTAAAGTTTGCAGCCATTTTTTCCTTTGGACCCTTAAGGAATCGATCGGGTTGAACGTAGCTCAGAGCAATTCTGCATGTTTGGGTGTAAAAGAGGACCATTCCTAGCATAAACATTCCTATTTGGATGTGTTGGAACAGTCTATTTTGTCTCACGAGTTGTAGAACGAAAATTGCACCACCTTGCAACTTTCCACTGCTTGCATTTAACACTTTTTCCATCAATTGAAAATTGAACACCATGGGAAAACCACTCTGAGATAACAAAAACTGAGAGAGGTTATTGTAGAGGGGTCTAATGTGATCCCATAGGATCATACAATAAGTTTCTAAGAATCACGATGCCCGAGTAACCTCATGCTGAAGTTTGCAGCCATTTTGCCCTTTGGACCCTTAAGGGATCGATCCAGTTGAACGTAGCTCGGAGCGATTCCGCGTGTTTGGGTATGAAAGAGGACCATGCCTAGCGTAAAAATTCCTATTTAGATGTGTTGGAACAATTTTTTTGGTCACACGAGTTGGAGAACAAAAGTTGCACAACTTTGCAACTTTCCATTGCTTGCATTTGACACTTTTTCCATCAACTAAAAACCAGACACCACGGGAAAACCACTCCGAGATAATGAAAACCGAGAGAGGTTATTGTAGAGGGTCCCAAATTGATCCCATAGGATCAAACGATAAGTTTCTAAGTATCACGTTGTCCGAGTAAGCTCATGCTGAAGTTTGCAACAATTTTCCCCTTTGGACCCTTAAGGGATCGATCCAGTTGAACGTAGCTCGGAGCGATTCCACGTGTGTGGGAAAATTATGAAACCTGGTAGAATGGTGGATTTAGGGGTCCTCTTCATGTTTCAATTTGTTTCAAAGTGAAAGATGGAGGTTTGCAAAAGTTATTTGATGCCCTAGGTCAGTTTTTCCCTTGTAAATGTATGAAAATGGTTCTTAGAATGCACTTTGCATAATTTTATAATAAGTTACTACAGTGTTGGGAGTCAAGAAAATTGAGTTCTAGTGATGCCCTAGGTCAGGTATGTGATTTTTCAAGAGAAAATGAAGGCTATAGGTTGTGTATTGGTGAACTTGTGAAGGGACTGAATGTAGAAAGGTTTGGAGGGTCTGTGCAGACCTGGGAAAAATATGTTTTGAACTTTGGTTTGAGTTTTTGTGGCCAGTACAGTGGAGTTATAGAGAAACCCTAGGTTTTAGGGTGAAATAGGAGGGTTTGTTGGAGCAGTACCTTAGAATACCTATACAGAAGAATTGATCAGAGAATCTATGGTTTTGTAACACAATTTGAGACTGTCTAAGAGATCTTGTGGTGGAAAGAAGTTTAAAGAGTACTTTGGGTGTAAAATTGGGCTAATTCTAGTAGCCTTTGAGCAGGGTGACTTGAAGTTTCTTTGTGTTGTTACATAAGAATCTCATGTGTAAGCTTGGTTCAGTGTTTTTGATGATGTATGGATGCTATTTGGATGTTGAGTTGGTATTCTTACAACCTTCTCTAAAGGATAGGTCTATTTGTTGTTACTAGCGAATTAGGAAGCCACAGTGTTGATTTGATGAAAGTTGTGTTGGAAACTTGAATCTAAGTTGGAACTTGATTCCTTGAGTCTGGTTATGTGTTCCTCCACCTTTATATTGCATCATAGGGGTGTTTGGGTGTTCCTTGAAAAGTTGAAAGCTTCCTTATGTAGGCCTAGTTAAGCCTTGTTTAGAAGCCATGGAAGAGTGGATGTTTTTGGGTGCAAGGTCTATTTGTTTGGTCATGTTGTGTTGTGTGAAGAGTGTTTACATCATCCCCAAGTCCTATTGAGATGTCTAGTTGTATGAGTCAAATTGAGTGGTCAAGTTGCATTGTTGAGAGGAATAGTGAAGTTGGTGTGTGCATATAGAGTATTTGAGAGAAGCTTTTGAAAAGGAAGTTTCCTCCCCTGCCACTCTACATCATAGTGGTATCAAAGCTTCAAGGAGTAGATTTTTTTTCATTTTTCAGGTTGTGAAGAGCAAGGAAGAAGTGAAGAGTTTGGTATTTAAAGATTCCTCCAAAGAACAAAGATATGGCTAAAGAGATGAAGGAGATGAAGGAAAAACATGCTAGAGAAATAAGAGAGTTGGAGGAAAGAATCATAGCCTTGGAGAAAAAAAAAGAAGGGATGTGGAAGAGAGTGAATCAAATGATGAAGAAGATGATGAGTTTGAAGATATGGAAGAAGAAATTGATCTAGAAGACCAAAGGATTGCAAAGTTGGTAAGGGCAGTTAGAGATGACAAGCCTAAGGTAAAAATTGATGTTCCTAAATATGGTGGAAGTTTAGATGATGAAGAACTACTTGAATGGATTGCTGCATTAGATAATCATTTTGAATGTGATGAGGTTCTTGAGGAGCAAAGAGTAAGGATTGCAAAGAAAAAGTTGCAAGGCAGAAAAAGAGGAAGCACCTTTGCAAAGGAAAAGTCTCTTCAACACTAATTGTAAGTGCAAGGACAAGGTATGTAAAGTGGTCATTGATTCTAGCTCAACTGAAAATATGTTGTCAATGTGAAATGGTAAACAAGTTAGGCTTGAAAAGAATTCCTCATGAATTTCCTTATAAAATTTCATGGTTAAATGATGACCAATCTTTATTGGTGAATGAAAAGGTTGTTGTAGACTTTCAAATTGGTGTTTATCATGATAGTGTTGTTTTTGATGTGCTTCCAATGGATTGTTGTCATCTCCTATTAGGAAGACCTTGGCAATATGACAAGAGGGCATTGTATGATGGTAGGGAAAATACCTACACCATAGTCAAAGATGGTTATTCTTTTGTTTTAACTCCTCTTGTAGAAGATATCAAAGGTAAATAACAGGTAATAATGTGTGTTAGGAAGGAACCTATAAATATAATGAAGGAGATTTTTTTTTTTGATGTTGTTACCTATCCTAGGACTGATAATGTAGGGGCAGTAGGTGTGATTGTAAACATAGGGGTGAAAAGTGCTTTGACAAGGAATTTGCATGAAAGTATTGTTGTAGGGACCATTGAATGTCCTGTAGTTAAGAGTAAAGTTAAGAGTAAGGAATAGGTTTCAAATCATCTTAGCATCCGTATAGACTATACAACAACAAGACAAGTGAGAAAAAACTAGTAATTTTTTGGAAAATAACATTCTTATTGATAAAAAAATTGGGTTACAAATCAACCAAAAACCTCTCCTTCAAGGCATTGAAGGTTATTATACATGTAAATCTCATTACAATGCCTTAGGTACGAGCTATTTTCATAGATATTTTACAATGTCACTCATGTACATTTGAGATTCTCTTCTAATGTCTACATCATAGGTTCTCATTTAGAGGTTAACTTCAAATGAGTAACTTGAGATTCCCTCGCAAAGATTAAGACGTTCTTTTATACTGGCTTCAAATCATAATTGAGATTTGTCAAGATCATCAAAATAAGGATGTTGCATTGCTTTTTTGGCCGAGATTCTCTTTGATGGCTCAAAAATCAGCATTTTCTACAAGGAAGGACCAATCAATTTTTATTAGTTTAGTTACAGATACGCAAAAGAAAAGAATAAAAAGAAATAGCTCATCCAAAATAGATGGAAGGCACTTACAAATAGGCATGGCAATCTCTCAACTTAGTCAGTCTTGGTCATACATCTTCACTGGGAGTTCCAAGATACCTATTGCACACAACACCTCTCATGTATAGAATTTCTTGAAATTCGAGATGCTCTTATAATGTCTACATCATAGGTGGTCATGATAAGGTTAAATTCAAATGAATAACTTAAAATTGCCTCACCAAGCTTCGCACGCACTTTTGTAATGGCTTAAAATCATAATTGAGATTTGTCAAGATCATCAAAATAAGGATGTTTCATTGCTTTTCTACTTGAGATTCTCTTGGATGGCTCATAAATTTGCATTTTATGAAAGGGGACACCAATCAATGTTTGCATGGTTACATATAGATACACAAAGTAAAATAAGATGATAGCATTGGCATCAACCAAATTGACATGGATACAAGTATAAATTAATAAGAACCATTGTGCATATACTTACAAATTAATCCAATGAACCATCCGGGTCTGCTCTACTCTTTATTGTGTCAAGTATTACCTCATGGTTAGACTCACAGACCTTCCACAAGGTCTTGTTCAAAGGTCTACCCCCATATTTGGTCAAACGAACATTGGATGCCACGACAAGGTTTGAGTAATGAAGAATATTACGATGCATGTAAAATTCCTCAAACAACCAATGTTTAACACTCTTATGTGGGTACCTTCTCAGCCACATTCTAGTAACAACAACTGAGCCTATAGGGTATTTGATGTTTTCTCCACCTATAATTGGGGCTTTCAATTTCTTTTTTGCCTCAACACGACACAAGTAATAGTTTGTTCCCTCTTTGTTGTCTTCATCTACAATAATTGCATAAACATGCCCTACATTTATATGTGTGACACATCTCTTGAAATTAGTTAACATTATGAATACAGTACAAAGTAAGATAACAATATGGAATTTCAAATACTAAGCAAGTAGATATATTACCTGGTTGAACTAGATCTGATACATGGTCAAAGTCGACCAATGATTCCATCTGTGTTAGTTCCAATGTCATCGGAGGGTGATACATGTGAAGTTGGCTAAGATAACTTTTCAACCATTTTTCAACCCACTCCCCTGACTCACAATCATTCCAAGCTTGCATTGTACATGAAGAACAAAAGCATGCCATCTTATGTGTATCGATACTCCATGAACCTGCATTTGAGCTAAGGAAAGAATGCAACTCACTCAAACCTGTTAGTGTACAACAATCCTCATATGGTGCAATGTTAGTATCATCCATCAACCAAAAAAATCTATGTACTGAAGACATACCTTCATTACTTGGACCCATCAAATCATTACACCACTCGATGATTGATCTTGCATCTGTCTACTGTGCATTGTCTTTATACTTTAACTCTTCTTGTGCTAATGCTATTTTCATGCATGCTCTTGCATCGTCATGCTCCCCCTTTCCATGTCCGGTCTCACAAAATTTCCACATATGTTGAACACGTGTACTGAGATGCATCCTGCACAACTAGTAGAACATGCACGCGTTCTTGAACTATGCTACATAGTTATCTGACCATATTATATGTCGATCGTATGATATGCCCCATTGATCCAAATGAATGTAGAACATCTGGAAGCAACCTTTCACAAACTCTGGAGAATGTGTGTGATCATCACTAATATAAAAGTGATACTTCCTCAATACCTTCCTTTGGTCCTATGTACTATCAGTTGTATGAATGAATGTTATGTGCACAAATATCGAAACCTGTGTGGAGTTGTAATACTATGACTACACCTCATGTTGTGGCTGTAGAGTGTAGTTCTTTGCAAAATCAACCACCGATACTATGCTACCAAGTGGAAAGGTGTCCTTGCATAGCTTGAATTGCATGTCTAGCCATCGGGCTCTATGGGTATGCCTTGCATACGCATACACTAGATTCTCACGAAACATGGACATAAAATGATACACTGAAATCTTCTCAACAACCAAATCACACCTTTTTGCTTGAGACCCATCTTTTGTAGTGTATTCCACTGTTTTATACTTCCTGAAATCTATTATTTTATGCCCCACCTCATTTGTGCTTTCCATATGTTGACATACTTGCATTCGTTGCAAGCCACCGCAACGCTCGCATGAACCATCCAAGCATGTTCTCCTGTAGAATATTTGGCCATCCTATATTTAACGTAATTTTTTTATAAGAACTCTCTTGAAGATTCTGGTGGGGCTTCTATGCCGCAATCCTGCAAAACATCATTAGTATGCAAATCTAAACATATAGAACGATAAACATCATAATGGTTAGTGAATTCAATATGTAGTCTACAACAACAAGTAGTGCGTGTGTGATTTATATTGACATAAAAAGGTTTAAGCATTTCAAAGAATCTTTGAGAAATACTAATTTGAGAATAAGCATTTTGAAATTTATGAAAAAATTGGGTTTGAGTCATATCCAAAAAATGCTTTGGATGTGGCTCACGGTTTTGACTACCGATTCTCCTTCTTACGACATCCCTTTTTTCAGAGATGAACTTGTATTATTCTTCCAATAATCTTCAATTAGTGTTCTCAATGCTTCAACAATTTTTTTATCTTTGTGTGGTAGTCTCCCCGAGAATGCCCATAATTCATTTGAATCGATGCCCTCAATTCTTTTCCGCCTTTGAACGACTTTTGATAAAGTTTTTCTACTAATTCCTATTTGTTCACTTGTCTTTTTAATGAGGCGAGATCTCTTTGTTTGATAGCTTACCAAAGTCGATGTAATGACACATTGGGTGACATTACTATCCTTTGCGCATGATGTCTTACCCACATTGTCATAAGCATCCATTAGATTCTTCACAATAGTGTTTTCACTTGATGCATTCGATGTTCTCAACCCAAGAGTCTTCATGATGTTTCTATACTTTAAACCCTGCATCATTTGAACAAATAGTTGACATCTTGCGGTCTCATTTAGCCTTTCAAAGAACATTTTCCAAATCTTATCAACATATCTTCTACAAGTGTGTTCTGGAATCTTACCTTCCATGTGCTACAAAATATCCTCATCAATATTAATAAATTTTTTTGGCTTTCTACGCAAAATTCTAAGTGGTGTTCTCTTAGGTACATACATCTCAACATTAGAAATTTCATCAATATTGAATTGAGGTGGGCTAGATTGCGTACCTTTGATCGAGGGTGGAATACAAGACACACCTTGAGGTTCACATGGGGATGATGGCATACCTTGTTCGTAAACTCCGATTTATGATGTACTCTCAACTTTAGATGTGGTGGGTGTTGTCCAACCATACTCACTTGTGGTAGATGGTGTCCCTCCATATTCGCTTGTGCTTAATGGTGTCCCTTCGTATTCACTTGCAGTAGAGGGTGTGTCTCCAACTGCGGTATTTTCATCTCCCCTAGCACGACTCTTTCACATTCGTGCCCTTTGTGCTGCCAATTTCTTTTCTCTTTTTGACGGTTGAGGTTCCTCTACAACTAGATTGTTTTCATCAATCATTCCCAATTTATGCTTTTCACAATATTCCCTCATCCATTTTTTCTCTTTATCTCTCAAGGCTTGGAGCTGATCATCTGTTAGTTTTTTCCTTTTAACAGTTCGTTTCTTCGGCATGACAAATAATTTTACCTATGCAAAAAGTGCTAAGTTGTCAAATTAACTAATTGAGTTGGGCAACGTAATTTTATGTTAGATTGAGCATGAGCAGGGTATTTTAGGCTTGTTTCAATAGTTGTCAAGTTTTGGAATGTTTGGCAAGTGCTACTTTCAATAAAACATAGGGTTTCTGGTGCAGGAGTACCAACACCATATTTTCAAAACTTGAATCATTGAATGTTGATCATTTGATCAGTAGGTGTGTCATAGGTAGTTTGAAGTCACTATTTTCATTGAATAAGGTTTAGAAACACCATTTTGAATGTATTTAGGGATTTGGAGGTCAATGGAGTCCAAAATGTAAAAGTTGCTCAATGAGATGGTTCATGTGATGAGTCTAGAAATTTAGGTGTTTTGATGTTCTTCAGGTCAAATTAGGTATTTGGAGACCATATTTCATGTATTTAGATGTCTTACAATTGAGTTTTCAAAAGTTGCACATGATATTGGAAAAATTGCAAAATTGCAACAAAAGTTGTGAAGAGCAAAATTGTGAAAATACAGGAATTTGAAGGGTTGGAATTTGAATAGATATTTATGCCCGCTGGGAAGGAAAAAAGATCATTTTAAAAAAAATTTAAATACCTTCAAACTCTCATTGGAAATAGAATCAAGATGGGTTGGTGAATCATTTTGAAGAATTCAACGTTCCATTATTTTATTTCATTGTTTTCTATATTTTTCATGTGTTAACAAAATTTCATCACAGTTGTATGGACCCGCACATTCAGTAAAGGCTCTAAAATTATTTATTTCATGTAGTGTTTTGGAGTAGCTCTTATTTGCATCAACTTTGAGCTTCTAACATTCAATTTTTTGGGAGAAATCTTGAGTTTTTTGGGACTGCCTACTAAAGTCATAAATACCCCTGTTTTGTGAGCAATATGGATTTTTTGGTCATCCCACTTACAGTGTAGACTTGTGCTTCAGTGGGATGACATGTATAAATGTATATTGCATGCTTAATAAAGTTAAAAGGCATTGGGATTCCACAAGGTCAATTTATTGTGATGCCCTAGGCTGGGTATGTAGGTTTTGCTAAGTGAAAATGAAGGCTAAAGGTTGTGTATTGGTGAATTTATGGAGGGATTGAGTGTAGAAAGGTTTGGAGGGTCTGTGCAGACCTAGGAAAAAGTTTTTTGAACTTTGGTTTGAGCTTTTGTGACTGTTAGAGTGTAAATATAGAGAAACCCTAGGTTTTAGGGTGAAATTGGAGGGTTTGCTAGAACAACACCCTAGAAGACCTGTACGGAAGAAATGACCTAAGAATTTGTGGTTTTGTATCACAATTTGAGATTTTCCAAGAGATTTTGAGGTGGAAAGAATTCTAAAGGGTTCTTTGTTTGTAAAATGGGGCTAATTCTAGTAGCCTATTGAGCAGGGTGACTTGAAGTTTCTCTATGTTGTTGCATCAGGATCTCATATGTAAGCTTGGGTCTCTGTTTTTGATGTTGTGTAGATGCTATTTGGATGTTGGGATGGTTCTCTTATAGTCTTCTCTAAAAGATAGGTCTTTTTGTTGATTTGGCGAGTTGGGAAGCCATGGTGTTGATTTAATGAAAGTAGTTTTGAAAACTTGAATCTGAGTTGGAACTTGATTCCTTGAGTCTATTTGTGTGTTGCAAGCCTTCCCCTACTACATTAGGAGTATATTCCAATTTTTTAGAGACATGTATGGAAAATTTGGTAGCATAGACAAGGCAATCAGCTGGTTTGTATAACTGTTTGACAAAATAACTCAATGAAAGCTTTGGAAGTACACACAAAGAAAGTCAATTGTTAAATTTAACAAAATGCCTCAAAGAGATGTGGTTTAAAAATGTAATAGGAAGGTGTATCGAATTGTGTGATTTAAAATGTCCATTGACAATGTAAGGTTGTAACATGACAAACAAACAATTTGATCAACATGGAATAAGAAAAACAACAAAAATGAAAGCAAGCCATAATAGAATGAAATAAAATGTACAAAGATTTCACATACCTAAAAAAGCAAAGTTTCAAATGGAGGAGCTCTACCCAATTATGCAGCCTTTTCTTCTTCCTTCCTCAAACTCCTCAAAAACTTGACTTCTTCAAAAGATTGTTCCCCTCCAAATTTCAATTGTATATCAATTATCACTGTAATTCAAACTTGAATTGATATTATATGCCTTTCAACGTGAAAACTCTGCTATTTCATGCAAAGGTGATGGAAAGAACATTCAAAAGGTGGTGGAATCTAAAATCATGCATGCACACTTCACTCAATCACCAAAAAGCTACTTTTTGTTGGAGCACGCGTAGAACCAGGAGAATATGCAGAATGTGGGCCGACATCACAGGTATATTGTGCTTTTTTTACCATTTTTAGTGCTATAAAAAATGCACTCGCGTTATAATGAGAGCGTGTTATAACGCGAACGCATTATTTAATCCTTAACGAACGTATCTCTACTAGTAAATAAGGCACTCACGTTATTATAAATTTTGTTT
>VDFB02047230.1:270090132-270378112 GCA_007258455.2 Sequoia sempervirens
CCTCCATTTTGGTGTTATCAAGTACTGATATGATGGTATAAAGTTGTAAGGGGAGGGTTGTGTAATTTTCCCTCCCTCTGAAAAGAAACTTTGAAAACTGATTGATGGATAATGCAGAGTTGTTTTTTTCTGTTTTTCTGGGCTGATGGAAGATGGTGATATGACATATTTAGAAGCAACATAAGATAGTACAGTGATATATAAATTTTTGATGTTATGTTTTTGTACGATTTGATAGGTGATATTTCTGGACAAAACGTTGATGGTTTCCAAACCCCTTTCGACTGTTTAGAGAGGGTGGGTGGTGTAAGAATTGTGAGATATTTTTCTTTTAGGAAGATGGCTCTCGTGAATTGTCTGGTTATCAAAGTCTGACTATTTATGATTTTTTTGGGCCTCTAGGTGTTTAATATAAGTATATAAATTAAAAAGGAAAGTAACTTTAATTTAGTAAATTAGATATAATCAATCAATCAATTATAAATTAGTTTCAATTTATTAAATATATTTGAGACTTAGATAATTGTGTTTTATCTTAGGAAAGTAGATATGAAGAGGATACAATAATGATGGAAATTTTGATATAATATTGTAAATAAACTAACGTTTGTTCTAATATTTGTTTTTCTCTATCAATAAAAAGCCTTTAGATATGTATTTTGTTAGATTTCAAGTTCATGGTGGTGAATTCATTAATTGAATCAATTTTAATCCTATGTAGTGTATAACTCTACTTTGTTGCTCATCCAACTGATCTTTGTTCACCATGCTTCTCCTTAATAGCTAAGGATTGATGACATTCAAAAGTACTTAAATAGGGTTGTAGTTATGTTGTAAGGCGACATGTTCCCCTAGGTCAACCCCCATTAATGTGTGCAAATATTCAAAGATAATAAGCAAAAGCTCTAAAATGATGTATGTAATTTCGTTACTCCTTTAATGCACCAAATGTGTGTATGTGTGTTGCATTAATTGATCCTTTATTACTATAGAATGAGAGAGGACTTTTGATTTTGAATGTGTAACTAGATGAATATATTGAATATATTTACAAACTAGCATATAGAATCAAAACTTAGATAGGCTAAGAGGATAGAGTCAAATTTAAAAAAAGGAAAGGTTCAAGTTTGTGACCACAAAGCCAACATCACAACAATAGAAATGATTTTGGGTGGATAAATAGACAAAACTAAAAGGCTAACAACTATACAGGTATAGGTGTATCGATATGTGTGATAAGTGTCTGGATAAGGTGAATATATCAAAGTGTGTGTGTGTATAAGGATAAGGTAGAGGTTAAGTGTATAGAAATACATATGTATGGATGGGTAAATAACAAGATAATGAGACCAACTTCACACAAAATTGTGACATGTCATTATAAATATATATCAAATGTTTTCTTAAAATAAACAAAAAATTAAATGCAAGGTAACATTAAAATATAATATTCACCATTACAATCATTTTTTTTTGTTATAAAAAACCTAATTTAAGGATCCAGGAACCATAAAAGGGAGACCATGCGGATGAGGCAAAGCCAGAGGAAGAAGAAGACGATACAACAACTGTGAGAACGAATAGAGACACAAGCACAAACATTAGCAAAATCAAGGAGGGTGGAGCTTGATGTCATTCTACAATAGTTTGTAGACAACATAGGGAAAGTTAGACCACCAAACATGATCAGTCACCCCAGTCCTGGCCAGTAAATTGACTCCATAATTAGCAGCCCAGACAACGACTTGATTTCAAAATATTTTGATCTAGGTGAAGAAGATATCCTCAAAGTCACGTTTAGCAGAGATAATAGCCTCCACAATGGCGCCAAGCTTCCAATTCTTCAGTCTCATCCCCTGTATGGCTTCAATCAGAAATTTTGAGTCCCCTTCCACCCAAAGTCTCTTTCAGCCACAATTCCTAGCAAGAGAAATCCCTTTCCATAAGGCCCAGGCTTCCGCCAAGTTGTTTGTCGAGTTGCCACAATTAGAAACAAAGAGTCCCAGAGGTTGATCCATCAAGTCCCTGAAGACACCACCACTTCCAGCAGCCCCTGGATTGCACTTTGTAGCACCATCAAAATTTAACTTAATCCAGCCAATGTTAGGAGCCACCCAATCCACATTGTCTTAACATGTATTCCAATGTGAGTATTGGTCGTTAACCACCTGAAGCAAGGCCAAGCATCGACCCAGTACAATTCTTAAAAAGATATGGAATTAAACTTCTTGCTATGGACTTGACCAAGATTTACCATGGAGCTCTCCACCAAGTCCCAAACTCTGTCAGCCACCTTTTCCTATTCAAGAAATATTCTTCGGTTGCGTTCGAGCCATATATTCCATATGATCAATGATGAAGCAATCATCCAAATAAATTGTAGCCCCAAGCTCTTAATCTTCAAGGTCTAGAAGTCAAGCAATAGGGGAACATCCCTGGGGAGAACCCACAATAACCCCAATGGTTTAGGAATAGAGACCAGACCCTCCTCGCATAAGGGCAGAGAAGAAGCAGGTGGTCATTTCTTTCTTCATCGCACAAACACATCACACATCTCGAGGGACCAGCTTTTCCTAGCTTCTGCAATCTGTCTCATGTAAGAGCTCTTTGCTTCCAAGCAATCCAAAGGAAAGCATTGGCTTTCGAGAGGCCAAACTTGCACTAGATATGCTTCACAGAGGGGGAGGAAGCACCATCGCCAAAGAAACAATTATAGGCAGCTTTAACTGTGACCTCACCACTACCATTAAGATTCCACACAAATTTGTCTTCAACAACATTATTCCAGATAGGCCACCTGTTGAGTTTGAAGGACGAGGTATTGCAAGCCTCTCAAAACTCAGGAGCTAGTGGAGCAAGTTGCTTCCAAGAATATAAACCACCATTTCCAACGAAGTAGTCGCAAACGTGGACCCCCAACACACCTTCAAAGTGGTAGACCACAGGGAGCAAGGAAGGTGAGGACTGAAGGGCACGATTCTTAAGCCAACAATCATGCCAAAATTGAATCTTAATGTCATTTCCCAATCTCCACATGATGTCTGGGGCAATGAGGCCGATGCAAGACTTTAAAAAAATTCAGATACTGGATCCCGTGGGTAGGATAGTGTTAAATAAATTTTCAAGGTCATTATTCAAGTATTTAGCCTATAACAGTCTGCTCCAAAGTCTACTACCCTCCGATACGCCAAACCATCCTATCCCCCAAGGATTTATTCATATTGATACACCTTCTCAGACCCAACCCACCGTAGTCACGAGATTTGCAAACCTTTGACCATTTCACCAAACTGTATTTAAAGGCATTGTCACAACCTCTCCAAAGGAAGGAGCATTGGGTTCTCTCCAAGATGCAAGCCACTTTGCTAGGAATTTGAAAGATTGACATAGTGTACACAGGGATGGTAGCCAAGGAAAACTTAATGAGAGTGATCCTACCAACAAAGGAAAGACAACGTCCTTTCCAAGTAGCGAGCTTTCTTTGCACACGGTCCACAACTTTAGTTCACTAACAAAGGAGGGGCATACCAATATATTTACTTGGAAGGTTGTCCTTCTCAAAGCCTAGGATGTTTTGGATATCTAGACTTTCCAAGCAATTCTGTTTTAGAAAGAAGATTCTAGATTTGGAGCAATTCACCACTTGATCGGGACTCATAAAGGGAGAGGATGCGTTTAAGGCACCTAGCTTCTCTAGTCGAGGCCTCGCCAAAGAGAAGTGTGTTATCCAAAAATTGGAGGTGTGTGATGTTACTGAAGCCACCAGAAACTTGCAAGCCAGTGAGAGATCCCCTAAGGGCTTCAGCCTTGATGGTTCTTCCAAGAGCCTCAGCAAGGATGATAAATAGAAAAGGGGATAAGGGGTCCCCTTGGAGCAGCTTGTGCCTGGCAGAGAAGGGCCTTGAAGGCACACCATTAACCATAATAGAGAAGGAGGTATAGGAAATGTAGCTAAGCACCCAATCACACCATTCCTTTGCAAAGCCAAATTTGCACAAAAATTTGATCAAGAAATACCATGAGACTCTATTGAAAACTTTGTTCATGTCAAGTTTGATAAGCATCCCTTCTTTCTTTCTCAATTTTATGGAGTGAATTGTTTCGTGTGTCATGATAATCCCTTCTAAGATCTTCCTCCCTTTAGAAAACCCACTTTGCTCCTCTGAAATAACCCTCTCCAAACAACCCTTGAGACAATTTTCCATTGCCTTGGATAGGATCTTGTATATTGTGTTACATAAGGCAATAGGATTGAAGTCGTTAAAGCTCTAAGGGTACCTTGTCTTGGGGATTAAGGCTATAAAGGTTTGGTTCCATGCTTTCATCATATCCTTCCTACTCCTACATTCTTTAGCCGCTTTCCAAACGTGACCTTCTCCAACAATGTCCCAAAATCACTGAAAGAATTTGACATGGATCCCATCTAATCATGGAGCCTTCCTAGCTCCTAAGGAAAAGGTGGCACAATGAATCTCATCCAATGGGAAAGGGGTGAGTAGCAACTTGATTTGGTCGAGGGAAATTAGATTAGGAATATTCTCAAGAAGGGAATGTTGGGCAGCTTCATCAACTTGGGGAAGGGCTCCCAAGAGGGAGGCAAAGAAATTCATGCTCTCATCTTTGATTACAACAACATCATCAATAATAGAACCATCAGCCTTCTTAATTGACAAAATTTTGTTCTTCTGCTTTCTTATTTTGGTGGATAAGTTGAAGAAACTTGTGTTTCGGTCCCCTTCACGCAACCACTTCACTCTATATTTTTGTTGCCAAAATATTTCCTCCATTCGCAACACCCGCTCATGTTTACATAACAAGTCTTGTTCCCTTTCCTTAAGCTCAATCGAGTAACCATTAGTGGCAATGTTTTTCACAACCTATTGTAAATCAGCCTCAATCTTGTTCTTCTCCACAAATAAATTTCCCATAACCTCCTTGTTCCATGGTTTGATTTGCCTTTTTAGTTCTGCAATTTTCTGTAAGAGAACATAATGTTTATGGCCTTTGAAATCATTACTCCACCAAGCCCACAACACCTATTCAAACTCCAAGTGGTCTTACCAAAAGGATTCCATCTTAAAGGGGGTCCCAGGAGGCTTTGTGTTCCTACTGAGGGACAAGGAGATGGGCTAGTGATCAGAGCCTCTAAACTAGACCATAGAAGACATGAAGGTGTCTAGGTCTAACATCCACCCAAAATTGATGAAGAATCTGTCCAATCTACACATAATGTTGTCCTCACCCACTCTCTAGTTATTCCATGTAAACCAGCCAGACTTGGGGCAGATATCAGCCAAAGTTAAATCCTCACTGAACTGCCTAAACTTGAAAGAACTAGCAATGGAGAGATCCCTACCACCCATCTTTTCACTCAGGCTGAGCATGGTGTTAAATTCGCCACCAATAATCCATTCCTTGAACTCATACACCCTTCTCAAACCTTGGATATAATCCCATACGCCCAATCTGTTAAGTTCAAAATTGGGCCCATACACATTAGAGACCAGACAACTACCCCCAACCCTAAAGTTATTGATCATAATAGAAAGAAAAAAGGGGGACTCATCCACAACCTACCCAACCCAACTCAAGCAATTCCAAAGGATTGCAAGACCACCAGTAGATCCATTAGCAGCGACAACAACCCCGCTGCCATGACGCCAAATCCTAGGCAAGATCTCCAAAAACTTGCTTGTGTCAACCTTGGTTTCTTGTAAGAAAACAACATCAAGAGCTTCAATGGAAATTATCCGCTTTAACAGGCGGCATTTCTCAGGGGTGTTGATGCCCCAAATGTTTCAGCTTACAATCTTCATAGAGACTTGCATGTAGGGAGGTGCTCGCCTCGAGTTTTAACAAAGCTTTTCATTGATTTCTAAGAACTCTCTTCTAGATTCCTCAGGGCTTGGAGCTTTGCCTTAGTAGCTTCCAACTTTCTACCCTTGGAGTTGGCACCGCCTACGTCTAGGGCAGTCTGAGGCCTATTCCCCAACTTTTTTTCCCTCCTTGTGACCATACTCTAGGTATTATCCTTGTCTGCTAAGTCCTCATCACTGTCAGATTTGTCCATCAAGGTCCCAGGGGCAGGGGACAAAGCATTTTGTTCTGACACTATTATCCAAAACCTCATTATCAGTTTCCAGTAGATCCTTTATCTGATCAGCACCGCTTTCCTCATCGTTCTTCGAAGGAACATGAGAAGACGTGTTCCCTTTTCCAGTTGTGTCACCCAAAAGTGGGGCCTTATCATTCCTGGAGCTAGATTGGGGCACTAAAGTAGAGCAAGAATGACCCAGGGAAAATGATGCCACCGCAGGCTTGGCTAAACACTTCCAGGCAATATGCCCAATTCTGCCGCACCTAAAGCATCACAGAGGAAGGCCTTCATAGTCGATTTCAATAGTTGAGTCACCAAGTATCTAGTGCAGTTTGACCAAGGGAACCAAGGGATTCTCTAAATTGATCCTGACACATAATTGTGTGGATCGTTCCAACCGGCCACCAATTGAGGAATGGGCGCAATGGATGAATTTACTGAGCGAGTCCCTAATGATTTGAAGGATATATTTAGTCCATAATTCCACACGAAGTTTGTGGAGCCTGACCCAGATGGGGACATCATTGATCAATTCTTTGTGTGAATCGAGACCAAGAGACCAAGCCTAAAGGTACAGACCAACACTCCCCATAAGCCAAGGGCCACCAGATAAGATGTTGTCTCACTCACTTTGGAGGAGAAAACAATACATAGAAACCCTAATGCAAGGAAACTCACATTAGGCGAGTAGCCCCGCCATTTTTTCCCTATCCATGATTTGATGTGCTCCATAGTGGGCTAGATACCAATGAATTTGGTGATGATCACCTACTTTCACAGCTTTTCCACCTCAAGATTGAGAAGACGGTCCATAATTTCAATGCAAGGGATTGCCTCTGAGACATGCACATTCATATTACCTATTGCCATTTTGAGCACTGAGCCCTTTGGACGACCAACCAATTCCTCCTCTAGTGGATTCTACATCCCCTTTGTGGCCCCTGAGCTACTGTTAAACATGATGGCAGCCTCCCAGCCAGGAGTCCCTACAGTCGAAGAGCCTCCAGCGAGCACATTCCCATTTCCCGCCTTTTCACAACTCCACATTTTCGCTCATTATTATATTACAATCATTTTCAATTATATAAATTAATGTTATATTTTTTCAAACTTTTATAATTTATAATTGTTTTTAAGTTTCACCACACTTAGACATTTCAAACTTAAACACTCCCACCATGAATTCAACATAAAAGGAATAATGAAAAAAGTTCTAAAACAACCCATTGCATAACTTTAAGTCCATGTAACAAGTAAATTTTTAAACATTACTCTAGAGGTTAAAATAGTTGGTAGTGTATATTACCATAATTTATTCTCTTAATATTCTTAATAATTTTCTTCAAACTTGTAAACTTGGGTGAGACTTTAATGAACCCCATAATCATTACATCATTATCTTGGTACATATCTTTTGAAACTATAATGGAAGAGACCTGAACTAGAGTGAGCCTCTAATTATTCATGAATGTCACATATCCATGTTGTTATCCTTTAGAATAATGAGGCATAAAAACCATATTAAATTGTCAACTAAATAAAAAATTAAATTGTCAACTAAGAAAATTTGCAATGTTCTTACAAATTTTGATCTACGTTTTCTAGAGACATGGTTCTGTAAGTTGATGCAAATAAGAAAACTTCAAGAGTTCCTTTCAACAAGGAAAAGGTTTTCATATGGATCTAGGTAAGTCTTATGATATAATTACATAAGAGAATAAGTATCATGTAGTGATAAGTATCTGTCTATGAAGTTTTATAATAATAATATTTATTTTGTAACTAACAAATGAGCTATGAAAGAGAAAATATGAAGTTATCTTGAAAGAACTTTGAAATCAAAGACATGAGATGACTTAGAGCTAGATTCTTGCAAGCTAAATGCATGATGATTTTATTGGGTTGATGAAATTGTAATTGTTAGGGCTAAGTGTTTAATTCCTACTAGCCACAAATGTGACTAGTATAGTTGAAGTTGAGTTACTTTATTAGAATAAATATTTTTTTTTTATTAGGTAAGCGGAGTTTTGAAATGGCCTAGAACCTTCTTATATTTATGAGAAAGTTATGTTTTAGTTAAAATCCTTCACAAATTGATTATATAATTTTGATTTTGAAAGTTAGATCCCCAATGACAGTTGAAGTTGACTTTGATCCTTAGAATAAATATTTATTTTTAATTATATAAGTAGGGGTTAGGGCCCTAATCTCGTACAAAACAAAAAAATAGGCTAGAGCAAACAAAAAACAGACAAGAACAACAAACCAAAGGAGATAGCCTAGGAAACAACACTACATCTCCTCACCCAAAAAATGAAGAACAACATCAACCAAGTTTCATGGGATCATTACAAAAAACCTTATCTAAGTATGAGTATAAACTTAACCAAACCATAATATCATTAACCCACAAACTATCAAAAGGAAAGAAAAACCTATCATAAGTTCCCAAATAGCACATAACCATAATATCAGAGATTAATAGAATATAATAAAAGTTCAAGCTTAAAAATCCCATACCAATCTTAACATAAAGGAAACTATAAATAGTAGTCGACCAAATACACATCAGAACCAAGAACCAGGACCAAATAAAGATAGAAAATTAGGATTCCTCTATAAGACTCCATGTTTTATGAAGATCTTCCATTGTTTCTTCCAGGATGTCCTTTAGATCCATCATCCCAAACCAATCCAATTCAACCCTTCATTTTTTCCTTTGTTGCTTTTTAATCTTTCCCTCGCATGATATTGTACCCATTACTGCTCTTTTCATAACTAGACTCCCATGACTCTACACGTGTTCTTGATGGTCTCCATAATGGTATGGAACCTGTTAGAATTTTCCTCTTTTTCCATCATTCTTTCAATTTACTCTGCCCTCTCCGTGAGCATGTCAATTTTTGTCTTTTCTATTTCAATCTCTTTTTCTTTCAAACTCTAAGATTTAGGAGGGGTGTTGGTAGTCAACTCAATGGCTTCCAAATCAATCGGACTATTTATTTTTTCCTTCTCCTCTGCTTTACCAAGGTTCATCCCTTCATCAACACATTGCTCCTCATCCTATTGATTATGCTCTTCTTTCGCTTCTTGGCTAGTGTCCTCGAGTGCATCAGACTCTAATGCACCCTCATCCTTCAAGAACTTTGTATCTCCAAGGCTATCAAGGACATATTCCTCCTCGGAGGAGACTTCTTTCTCCTCCCTTACCATTTTTTTCCCTTTTTTATCCTCTAATTTAGGAGGGGTTGCACTCCTCTTTTTAGCAATTTTTTTTTCTTACTTATCTCTTGTCCTTTGGAAGTAGCTAAAGCAAGGAAAGTTGACCTATGACCTCCTGGGGGAGTGAGCCCACTTTCAAGGCTAATATCTTTATCGTTATGGATAATAATGTAGGGGTCACAACACAAAGCTCTTTTATCACCACCTTCCTTTTCTTTATGATACATGAGGAAAGGGGGGATGTGCTTCATTTTTTAGGAGTAATTTTTAGGAGCTCCTTCCAAGAGGGGTCCAAATTTTTAGGTGGGGGAGTGTGATGCTTTTTTGTAATATTTTCATTTTTTGGGGAGTGGGGTCAACTTTCAATCAACTCAATTTTGATAGAGCTTTTTGGGGAATGAGGGTTCTCAAGCAGATTATGAGCTAAATTCTTTTGTGGGCTTGTGGCAAGAACATATTTGCGAATTTCCCTAATTAAAAATTGACACAAAGGTGGGTTTGCCCCATTAGCTAGAATCTATTGCAATGATGAAAGGAGAAAGAAGAGCATATTTATTTTCTCAAGGTGGTGAATGTAGTCCAGGATAGGAAAATGGTACCCATGAATGGATTGAAATCTACCCTCTAGAGTGGAATATTTCATTACAAAAAAACTTACATTGTGGTATGGAGGTGGGAGCTGCAACCTTGAATAGCCATTTTGAAACCTCTGAGCTTTTTCCTTGGCCTTGAAAAACTTATCGATGTAAGTCTGGTAGTTCCCCGTGCTTTTTTTGGAAATTTTCTTCTCTTCGTATTTGAGACTAGTGGATTGAGCTATAAGTTTTGTGTCTATACTGAAATGAATACCTCCTAGGCTTACCTCACCATCCCTCTAAGCATTCACAAATTTGTAATGGAGGTCCTCATTGTAACCCTACATTGCTTTGAAATATGGGGTGAAACCCGCTTGTTCAAAGAAGCTCCACAGCTTAGCATTCTATCTCAGAGAGTCATGCTTGCTCGACTCCATTCTCTTTCTAGGGCCTCCCATTATCTCTTCACTGGTTAGATTTTCCTTGTGTAAAAGAAAGTAGTCTTCCCTTATACCTTTCTCATTTGAAACTGATATCATTGATAGTTTGAAATTTCAATGTTGAGGATAACATTAGGGATTTGCATTTTGAGAGGAAACAATTCAAACCCATTGGTTATAATTTTAAGTAATTTTGACTTATCACAAGGAGATAAATCATGCCTTTCATTCCATTCTTTATTGGGAATGATAACACCCCTGCCATAATGGGGCATAATTAATTCTTCTTGATTATACCCAATCCTATCAGCCTTATCAGCCTTCAAAAATATGAAAATATCATGTCGCCAATCCATCAAAATATTTTTAATGGGTCAAGCAATTGAAATCATGATTTGAAAATTTTTAAACTATTTTCCTTTATTAGAAAATTACAAGCCTTTTATAATATTTTAACCCTATACAAAACAAAAATTAGCATGAAAGATAAGATAAGGAAGTTGTCCCTAAAGACAAAAATTTGATTAAACCACAATTAGCCAACCATCAAAACAACAGCAAAAAAATCAACAGACACAAAAAGAACAGAGCATCAACTAGAGAAGGTCCTTTAAAATTCATGTTGCCTCCAAATCTTTGGTGATTACCTTGTTGTGCATCTCCATAACCTCTTTAACATCTTGCATCAAGATAACATTACCTTTTTTGGTTTTGCTTCGAGTACGCACACTTGACCCTACCCCAGGATCATTTACTTGTTTCCCCGTATCATTATCCACACCCACAACATGTACCCCTTGTTCAAGAAGAAGGGGATTACCAATCCAAGCCTTAGCCTTCTCATTTAAAAGCACTAGACCCTCCATAGTATTCTCGGGAGAATCCTTGTTGAGATTAACCAGAGTATAGAGATCTTGACAAACTTTCAAAAAATTCTTCTCAAGGGAAGCAATTATGGGTTCGTGATCCATTTTTTAATTTTGTAAAATCCTCCTCCATCTAGTTAAGCGTGATATTAATGGTCTTCACCATGCTAAAGACTGATTTCAACTCTATAGTGCTTCTCAAAGGAGAGATGTTACACCTTGCAATAATGTCACACTTACCATGTAGATTTTGCACTTCATGAAGGAGCTACATAAACAAATTGAAGAAGACGTATAAACCCTCCTTCACCAAGCTAGAAACTTGATTAGGATCCAACAATTCCCAATTCAATTCCACCCCCTAGTGAGAGTGTGCATGATACTCCTCGCAATGGGTAACAACTAGGGGGATGAACTACTCTTTTCCTTTGCTCACGGAGATCGAGACAATAGGGGATGCATCTAGATCAACAAAAAAATTAGAACCCTTAACCTTCTCCACTTCAGGGGCCTTCTTCATCACACCACACGACTTTACCCCATCTGCAACTTCTAAAAAAGGATCCTCATCACCCTAGATAACAAAATCCTCATACAAGCAGACCCCAATCTTGAACTTTTCCTCCTACCAAAAGCATTTACACTCTTATTTCCCTCCTCTATACCACCAAATATTTTATGTTTCACACCCAAAGGGGGGGCATAGACTCCAACTTAGAAACTCGACCACCTTTCCTAGCCTTTGAAGAACTTTTACTCTTAGCCACAATTGAGGGGAGTTTGTCGAAGTCCAATTCATTTTGATAGCCATCAGACCAAGCAAGTGAGTCCTCCTTATCACCAAACTCAGACTCACCTTCACCTTCCTCCACCTCAATAGAATCCTCACCCGTGTCATAGTCAGAATCCTTGGACTTGAGAGCTCTACTAGGAATAGGGGTTTCAATAACATATCTAGACTTAATATGTTCCACAATTAAAAGCATCAACCCTTCATGTAAAACAAGGTTGTTGGAATTTCTTTCTAAATTATAGAATACCATTCTCTAAAGATAGGAGCAGATAGAATGAGAAGGAAACCATCTTACCATGATGAAAATGGTTTAGTAACATAAAGTGATACCCATAGATGGTGGAGAATCTCCTGTCCAAAGTGTAGTAGTGCATAATAGCCATTACCACATCCCCACAGACAGGTTGAATAGAAGTCATGTCACAGCCACCACATGCTAGCCACTTGATTTTAACCTTTCGTTATCCCATAGGAAATTCATCCTCATAGATGAAGACATTACCTTTTCCCTATTTTATTTTTGTCTTGTTATCTTTGTACATTTGAAATTTTTTTGTACTAGGACAATCATTAAGGGTCTTCATTTCCCTATTCTCCAAATTTCCCATAGCCATTATGAGAAAAATAAAAATTAGAAAAATAATTTTAAGATGATAACTTATAGCACCCTCCATCAAAGCTAATTTCTAGGATTATTTAAATAACTATTTTTTACTTTAAATAAAATCATTTTGATAGGACTTGGAAATTGATGAAAATCCCAATACATCCATTTTCATTGTCTTAAGCTTGCATTAGCCATTGTGTCAACAGCCATATTACCTTCCCTATACACATGGCCAATTTCAAACTATTGGAAGGTTTTAAAAGTTCTCTTACAATCATTCAAAATGTCTTTCAAGTCCCAAGGCACATAATCAATATTATTTAAATAATTAGTAATTAGTTTAGAGTCTCCTTCAAAAAATACTTTTGTGTAACCTTTATCCTTCATATAGTTTATGCTTTCCCACATAGAATATGCCTCGGCCATGTTGTTTGTTGCAACTCCCAGACCTCTCCCATATCCTTCAACAAAATTACCTTGGTGATTTCTGATTATTCCTCCTACGCCCACTAGTCCTAGGTTACCCTTTGAATAACCGTTGAAATTGCATTTCATCCAATCCATGTCTGAAAGTATCCAACTAGTATTCTTCCTTTTTAGATGTTTTGTCTAGTTGATATTCATTAGGTCCTATGAAAGTCCCCACATTTCTTAATTCACAATTCTTTATAAGAAGGAATTTTCTTAGAAGGATCATATTTGTTGTTGTTAATATTTTCTTATATCTATTGTCTTATGGACATTCATAGATCTTTATAGTTCTTAGTTGTATCCTTGAAGACTCTGTTGTTTTGTTCTTTCCATAGTCCCCAAGTGATAAACGGGGTAACTTTCTTCCAAAGATCAATAATGATGTTATGAAAGTAGGGGCAAAAATTCCAACATTCTATAAACATATTTACTCAGGGGAGAAAGACCCAATCTATTATCAAGTTTTTCATGAAAAAATACCAAACTTCTCGATAGTAGGGACATTGAAACAACAAGTGCATGATTGTTTCTTCAACTTCATTACATAATTAGCACTAACCAAGTGGAAATTTTTTTTATTAAGATTATCTATAGTAAGAATCTTACCATGAGCCATTGTTCACCAGAAGTTATTAACTTTAGGTATTATGTTCTTATTTCAGGCCATTTTCCAGTCAAAGTCCCCCTTAGGAATCAATGGGTTTTCCAAAACTTCATAAAAAGATTTAACTAAGATTTTTCCCAATGGAATTTTGGTCCATATCCTTTCGTATTCCCTATCTTTCGAGAAAAGATAAGCTTCACCAACCCATTTTTGAAGAAGGCACAAGCCAACCTCCCAATTATGCTATCTACCCCTTCTAAGAATGGCATCATTAAAATGATTGTTGAAGTTTATCCATTGGGGCCTCAAGCCATCCCAATTGATATAACTTGTGACCTTTTTTCCTATAGCTCTTATCAACCTAAATTTAATATGTTGGATATTGTTATTTGATGAAAATGGAGCACAACTTGTCCAAGTGTCTTCCAAGAAATTAGTTCTTTCACTATTTTGTAATCTCTTTTTCACTTCCTATTTTAGGGTCCTTCTAATCTTGATCAAGTTATCCTAGAAGATAGATCCACAGGGGAGATCTTCCTACAAGAAGCAGCCTTGATCCTTTTTACGCAAGTATTTTTCTCTAAGAATCAGGACCCAGTCTTTGGCTTCTTCTAAAAGGAACCACCCCATTTTTTCCACTAAGGCTTTATTGAAAAGTTTTATCCTTCAAATTCCCAAACCACCATCCCTCTTTAGAGCACAAATTTTATCCCATCCAACCAGATCCAACCTTTTCTTCTCCTCCGATCTAGACCAAAGAAATCCTCTTTGTATCACTTTATCTTTTCAACTATAAAGTTCAGGATGTTAAAGAGGGATAGGTAATAGACAAGGATATTTTGTAAAGATGCTTTCAATAGTTGTAGTTTCCTTGCATTACCTAACAACCTTCCTTTCTAGCCTACCAACTTCTTTTGAATCTTTCCAAGAATGTAATTCCAATAATTGCTATGAGGTTTTTTGGATATGAGTGGAAGGACTCTTGGATGTTGTGTTTGTGTTGCTAATGTGTGGTTTTCATTGATTTCAACACTATTGGAATTAATGTCTTAGAAGTTGTATATGTCGAGGATATTGAGAAAATTGTAATAAATAAGTTGCAGGTTGTCAGTGGTGAAGTGAAGTTCAGTCTATTAGTGATATTAGTATGTTGATGATCATAGGTTGTGGATTAAATGGTTTCTTTTTTATTATATCTAGTTTATCCATGTCAAGTTTCAGAGATCCACGTGAAGATTTGATCGAGCTATGAGTAGTTGTGTCCTGACAGTTTTTTTGTTGCTTCAGTTGGTGTTCTTGAATGAAGATGATGTGATTCTAGTAAGTTCAGTTGTTGTGGATGCTTCTCTAGTGATTCTTAATGTTTTTGGATGTTTCTATATCATTCTCTATCTATGTTGCAGGTTTGCATTGATCAAGGTGCTCGTGATTGGTGATTTTCTCTTGTGTGTTCATGTTTTTCATCTTCATGGCCGACAAGGTAATTTTAGCGTGTTGTGGATATTTGTGGAGTAATTTTTGAAGTTGTTTCATGTTCAAGGATTTTATTTTGGTTCTTCACTATGTTGTGGCCAACCTTGGTTGATTCACATTGATAATCTTTAATGTTTTGGGCCAACATTTTGTATATGTTTTATTATTTTGTTGAAGCCAACATGTAGCGATGTAATCTCTTGTTGTGGATATATATAAGCAATTGTTTATTTCATTTGATGGAATGCATGTGTATGATGTGTACAAATAATGTCCTAATCATTCAAAGGTATAAATAGAGTGTGAATAAGAGTGAGTAGAGTGTGAAGAAGTGTTCATGTGCTTAATCGAAACTGTAATCGTGCATTAGCAGATGCTATTTTCTAAGTTCAAAATATTGCGGATATAATCCACATGTTTTTTTAAGACAGTGTGTCTTCCTTTGGGCAGTAAGACTTGTTGTAATTGAGCAGTGAGCTCTAGACAGTGCACTTGAATGCATGTGCATTCCCCATTCACATTTATTTTATACTTTTAACAGGGTATAATCTTGTGCACTAACCTCCATCGTGGTTTTTCCCCTAACAGGGTTTCCACATAAAAAAATATTGGTGTTATGTGTTTCTAATGTGTTGATGATTTATGATTTCATGGTTATTAATCATATTTGAGAATAAGGTTAATAATTTTATTAAGTTTGAATTTATGTGACAATTGATTCACCCCCCTCTCAGCTACCAGCCCTTATGTTGCCAACAATTGGTACAGAGCAGGATCTTTGGAAGAAGTTTAATAGCTTGAGGTGATTCGAGATGGCGACATACAAGAAGGATAGTCTAAGATTTTATGGAACAAATAATTCTCTGTGGAAGAATTGAATGGAGTGCCATCTAAGATGCATTGGTGAACCCTACTAAAACATTACAAGGAATAGGTATGTTATCCCACAAAATGGTCCTTCTTCTGTTGCTGAGATTAAGGATGTTGAATATAATATCAAGTCTAAGGAAACATTTTTTAGTGCTTTGATTGATTATGAGATGAAAAATGTTATGGATCTAAAGACTGCTTATGAGATCTGGAAAAACTTGGAAACCTTGTATGAAGGTGATACTCATGTGAAGATTGCTAAGTTGCAAAGTCTGAAAGGGAAATATGAAATGTTAAGAATGGGTGATGATGAGAACATTACTTCTTTTATGCAGAGTGAATGAACTTGTGTTTAGTATCAGATGTGTTGGTGGACAATTGGAAGAATTAGGGATTGTTGCTAAAGTGCTTATATATTTGCATGTTTCATACAAATCCAAAGCTACTACTATTGAGTAGATCCGGATTGTGACGAATGTAACTAGAGACATGTTGATGGGTAAGCTTACTAATTTTGAGTTGAGTGAATTTGGTGATGATCTTCCTAAGATAGAATCTGCATTCAAGGCTACTACCTCTAGAAAAGATAAGAAAAGATATGATCCAAGAGAAAGTTCTTCTAGAAAGCTATTCAAGTATGAGGAGGAAATGTGAAAGATTGAAGAAGAGAGAGAGCTAGACGAGCTTGAAGCACTTATTATCAAGAGGGAAGCCAGAGGAGAAGGTAATTACAAAAGGGAAATTTCCTATTAAAAGTTTTTCTTGCAGTAAGATAGGTCATTTTGCATCAAGGTGTCCAGAAAGAGTTCCTAAGTCAAACCTAACAAGCCTAGATTTCAAAGAAAGTGTTATTATGTTGCTGTTGAAGGTGTGATAGATGATGAATCTAATAAAGGGAATTTAAGTGAGGATGAATTGGTATTTATTGCTATCAAGGAAAATGATCTAGTCCCTATTGAATCTGCTAGTTGTACAAATGTGGAGAAAGCCCTAGTTGCTTGAGTTGAAGAAAAAGATGAATGGGTGATTGACAGTGGATGCTCTCATCAAATGATAGGTGATAAAAGTAATTTTGTGAGCTTGGAAAAGTATGATGGTGGTGTTGTAAGATATGGTGATGACAAAGCTGGTGTAATCTATGGTAGAGGATGTATTTCTCTTGATGGTAAGCATAATACTGATGATGTTCTATATGTGGAAGGTTTGAAGCATAATCTCTTAAGTGTTGGACAGATGGTTGACAAGGGATACAATCTTCAATTCGAGAATGTAAAGTGTAGAATATTGGGGAGTTCCAGAAATGTGATTGCTTCAGGTACAAAAACAAAAGGTAACATCTTTCACCTGAATGCTACTCATAAAAGTTTTTTGATTGCTCAAGTTGATGAAAGTTGGTTGTGGCATAGGAGAATATGTCATGTAAACTTTGACAATATTATCAAGATAAGTTCTACTCAGGTTGTGAGAGATCTTCCTAAGTTGATGAAACCTACTAATGTTATATGTAAGGAATATTAATTAGGGAAGCAAACTAGAGTTTCATTTTAGAGAAAACAACAGTGTTCAAATGAAGTGTTGGAACTTGTGCATACTAATTTGTGTGGTCCTTCTAGAATCAAAATTTTACAAGGAGATCGGTATTTCATGCTACTTATTGATGATTAGGGTTACTTTCTGAAGGGAGAAATTTGAAGCTCTAGAGAAGTTCAAGATTTTTAAGGCTGCGGTTGAGACAGAGATAGGTTTGAATATTAAATGTTTGAGATCAGATAGAGGAGGTGAATTCACATCTAGTGATTTTAATTCTTTTTGTGAAGAGAATGGGATAAAGAGACTATTATATGCTCTGTGGACCCCTCAGAAAAATGGAGTTGTGGAAAGGAAGAAGAGAACAATTCAAGATGTTACTAGGACTATGATGCTGGAAGGAAATTTTCCTCATATCTATTGGAGACAAGCTGTGAGTACTGTTGTTTACACTCTCAATCGGATGCAAGTCAAAGGTGATACTAGTAAGACTCCTTTTGAGCTATGGTTTGGTCACAAGTCTACTATTAGGTACTTCAAAATATTTGGGAGTAAATGCTTTATCAAAAGAGATGATGATATAGGAAATTTTGATGCTAGGAGTGATGAAGGAATATTTCTTGGTTATTCTACTAAAAGAAAGATCTACCGGTGCTACAATAAGAGATTGAGGAAAGTAGTTGAGAGTGCAAATGTCAGGGTTGATGAAGACACAATCAGACCACCTAGAACTTATGGATATGACTCAAATGATTAGAATGATAGTTAAAATAAAGGAAAGAAAGTTTAGACTTCAAATAAAGTTTAGATCATTCTGGTGAATCGAGAAAATCAAGAGGAACCTAGAACTAGTGAAAGTACATAAGTGAGATCACAAGAGCCTAAATTTCAAGAACATCCTAAGGCTACAAGGTATGTAAGACTAAATCATTCAAAAGATCGGATCATAGGTGATAAGATGAAAGGTGTTCAAACTAGGAGAAAAATTGCAGAAGAATATTGTTTGATTTCAAAGACTGGGCCTAATAGTGTGAATGAAGCATGCAAAGATGAACATTGTGTAGAAGCAATGAAAGAAAAACTATTGCAGATTAAGAAGAATGATACTTGGATTCTTGTTCCTAGACTTAAGGAGAGAAATGTATTGGAACTAAATGGGTCTTTAGAAATAAACTGAATGAGCAAGAAGTAGTTAGAAACAAAGAAAGACTGGTATGTAAAGGATATTCTTGGATGGAAGGAATTGACTTTGAAGAAACTTTCACTCTTGCTGCTAGGATTGAAGCTGTGAGATTGTTTCTTGCTTATGTTGCTTACAAAAACTTCAAGGTTTATCAAATGGATGTCAAGTCAACATTTCTAAATGGTGAACTAGAAGAAGAGGTGTATATTGAGCAACCTGATGGATTTCAATTGACTGATCAGGGAGATATAGATTTTCAGTTGAAGAAAGCATTGTATGGGCTTAAGCAAGCCCCAAGAGCATGGTATGCCAGATTGTACAATTATTTTTTGAAGCTTGGATTTAACAAATGTACTACTGATAGTAATTTGTATTTCAAGATTTATGATGATAAAGATTTGATTGTTAAAGTCTTTTTTGATGATATCATTTTTAGAGGAGATGATAGTTTGTGCATGAAGTTTGCTGATGAGATGTAGAATGAATTTGATATGTCTATGATTGGTGAGATGAAATTATTTTTGGGATTGCAAATTACTCAGCTAGATAAAGGGATCTTTATATCTTAGTCCAAGTATGTGAAAGTTGCTAAAGAAGTTTGGTATGGAAGATTCAAATCTAGTTGGTACACCTATGGTGACTAGATGCAAGTTGACACAAGATGATGATTCTCTGAAGGAAAACTAGACTAGATACAGATTGATGATTGGTGGATTGCTCTATTTGACTCAAATTAGACCTAATATCATGAATGTCATATGTATTGTTACAATATTTCAAGTTGATCCTAAGGAATCTCATGTAACTGTTGTGAAGAGGATTTTTAGATACTTGGAGGGGAAAGTTGCTTTTGTCCTGTGGTATCCTAAAGATGATGATCTTACTTTGAGTTCCTTTACTGATGTTGATTGGGCAGGAGATGTGAATGATAGAAAAATTACTAGTGGTGGTGTATTTTTCTTGGGAAAGAAGTTGATTTCATGATTAAGTAAGAAGCATAATGCCATTTCTTTCTCTACTATCGAGGAAAAATACATTGTTGTTGCTAAGAATTGTACTCAAGTATTGTGGATGAAGCAAATGTTGAAAGATATCATAGTTGTGTATGATGAACCTATTGCTATATTATGTGATAATTCAAGTGCAATTAAAATTTCTAATAATCTAGTGTTGCACTCAAAGACCAAGCATATATCTATCAAGTTTCATTTTTTGAGAGAGAAGGTGAGTGAAAAGGAAGTCAGACTACAGTACGTGCCTACTAAGGAATAGATTGCATATATCTTTACGAAGTCAATGCCTAAGGATAATTTTGAGTATCTCAAAGGGAAATTAGGGTTGATTACCCTTTCTAATCAGAACTAGGATGCATTGACTTGCATCAATCTATGCATTTCATAGTCATACTTTGATTTGGATTGATGTTGTGGTGGTTGCTACTCAGGGGGAGTAGTCAAATGTTCAGCTATGTGGTTCAGAGATTGTGTGTATCTTTTTCATTGATGTCAAATGAGGAGAAGAGAAATGTGAAAATCCTTGTGGGGAGAAGAGTCATGTGAAAGAGTTGAGGAGAAAAGAGTCAAAACCTAAGGAGGAGAAAGGGCTAAGAGAAAGTTGCATTGATGGTGTTTTTCACATCATGTGTTGCCATCAATGCCAAAGGGGGAGATTGTTGGATGTTGTGGTTTTTTTGTTGATATGTGGTTGTCATTTATGTCAACACTATTGGCATTAATGTCTTAGAATTTGTATATGTCAAGGATATTGAGAAAATTATAATAAATAATTTGCAAGTTGTCAGTGGTGAAGTGAAGTTCAGTCTATTGGTGAGCTCAGTATGTTGATGATCAAAGGTTGTGGATTAAAGGGTTTCTTTTCAAGTATGTCTAGTTTATCCACGTCAAGTTTTAGATAACTGCATGAAGATTTGATCGAGTTATGAGCAATTGTGTTCTGACAATTTTTTTGTTGCTTCAGTTGGTGTTCTTAAATGAAGATGATGTGATTCTAGTAAGTTTAGTTGTTTCAGATGCTTCTCTAGTGATTCTTAATGATTTTGAATGTTTCTAGATCATTCTCTATCTATGTTGTACGTCTGCATTGATTGAGGTGCTCGTGATTGGTGATTTTCTCTTGTGTGTTCATGTTTTTCATGTTCATGGTCGACAGGGTAATTGTAGCGTGTTGTGGATCTTCATGGAATAATTTTTGAAGACGTTTCATGTTTGATGATTTTATTTTGGCTCTTCACTATGTTGTGGCCAACCTTGGTTGATTCGCATTGATAATATTTAATGTTTTGGGCTGACAATTTGTATATGTTTTATTATTTTGTTGAAGCTAACATGTAGTGATGTAATCTCTTGTTGTGGATATATATAAGCGATTGTTCATTTCATTTGATGGCATGCATGTGTATGAGGTGTGTGAATAATGTCCTAATCATTTGAAGGAAAAAGCAAAGTGTGAAGAAGAGTGAGAAAAGTGTGAAGAAGTGTTCATGTGCTTAACCGAAACTATAATCAAGCATTAGTAGATGCTATTTTCTAAGTTCAAAATCCTATGGATGTAATCCGCATGTTTTCATAAGATTATGTGTCTTCCTTTAGGAAGTAAGCCTTGTAATTGAGCAGTGAGCTCTAGGCAGTGTGCTTCAATGCATGTGCATTCCCCATTCACATTTCTTTTATACTTTTAGCAGGGTATAATCCTGTGGACTAACCTCCACCATGGTTTTTCCCCTAACAAGGTTTCCATGTAAAAAAATCTTGGTGTTATGTGTGTTTCTGATGTGTTGATGATTTATGCTTTCATGATTATTAATCGGATTTGAGAATAAGGTTAATAAGTTTATTAAGTTTGAATTTATGTGACAACTGATTCACCCCCCTCTCAGTTTTATGCCCTTGTGTTTCCAACAAGGCCAAGGTAAGTAGCCAAAAGATTGGCTTCCTGGCATCCAATAATGTTCAAAACTCTCTCTTTTATTATATGGGTTGTGTTGAAGAAATATATCTTGCCTGAAACCTTTGCATATTTATCCAATATGTCTTTCCACTATCTTTCTTCTGACACTGAAGCTTCCCCCAAAAGAATAGTGTCATCTACAAATTGTTGATGGGAGGTAGGGGATATTGAGGAAGCAACTTTAAACCCCTTCAGTTCCTTTGTATTAAGTTTTTTTTGAATATTTCTTCCCTAAGCTTCAACAACTATAACAAAAAGATATGGTGAAAGGGGGTTGCCTTGTCTTAATCCTCTTCCAAAGGAGAAGAAACATTTTGGGAGACTATTAACCAAAACTAAACATTTTGGAGTTGTCACACATGAGATAATTAAGTTAAGAAATATTCCCTTAAATCCAAAAATTTTGAGCACAACAATGAGAAATGGCCATGAGACTCTATCATAAGCTTTTGAGATGTCTAGTTTTAGAGTCATACCTTGTTTCTTACTCTAATATATAGAGTCTAGCATCTCAGGAGTGTAAATTACTACATCCAATATGTGTATTCCTTGAACAAAGCCTTTCTAGTTAACAACTATCATCTTGTTCAAGACCAACTTCAATCTATTGACCATTATCTTTGAGAATATTGTATAGGTAGTATTACATAAGTTGATTGGTCTAAAATCATTCATTGATGAAGCTTCTTTAGATTTAGGGATGAGCACAATGAATGTGGGATTAAGTTGGTTTATTAATCTACCTAATTTAAAGAAATCTTGAGTTGCATTGAAGATATCAGATGATATGATATCCCAAAATTCTTGGAAAAAATTTGGGGGGAAACCATCAGGGCCCAAAGCCTTATAGGCACCAAAGGAGAAGACTGCATTCTTAACATCTTGGAGAGAAACATATTTAGATAATTATTTTAAATCCTACTTAGTGATAACTTGTGGAATAACTTGTAGAAGATTATCCAGATCCACTGGGTCGACCTCAAGCATATTCTAAAAATTTGAAAAGGAGACTGTTGCATATGCAATTTCATCTTCCCTTTGCAAAATTAACCCATTATCAATTTTTAGAATAGGGATCGGATCCTATTTTTGCATCTATATTTTAGGGTTGATTGATGATTTTTTTTGTATTTCTATCACCTTATGTTAACCATTGTATCCTTGATTTATGTTTCTATAAAATTTCTTCTTTTTGGTTTATTTGAAACTATTGGGTTCTAAGATCTCGTTCTTTATTGTAAATAGTTTGAAGAAATAAGGAAGCAATCTAATTTTACTTGAATAAGGTGATTACCCTATCGCCTATTCAACCAGGTAACAAGTGACCCATTCAAAGGAATATTCATTAGTCCCATAGAATTAATGAATCCTGCTAGATAAATCATACTATCAGAGAAGTCATCAAGACCTCCTTTCTTTTCTGAAGAATACAATGGAGAATTAAAGTCCCCTCCCAGCATCCATAACTCCTCCTTATTGTTGATATTACTCTCCAAAAAAAATTCATAGATTAAGTTTTTCAAGATGTGAATTGTGACCATAAATTTTTAGTAGGTTCCATTAAATAGAGGTGGCAGTGTCTTCCAAAGAGACCATCAAACAATTTTTTCCATTGAATCCTATTAAACCAGACAATCTAGCATGATTCCAAGTAGCAATTCCACTTGAAGCACTTCAAACATCACTAACCACAAAATTAGCATTAGGACAAAAACTTTTAACCACTTTTTCAAGGTCTCCCTTTTCACTTTAGTTTCTTGAATTAAAAGGATATTCAGTTTCAAATCCACCATACAAGTTTATAAAAAATGTTATTTGAAGGGGTTGTCTAGACCCCTAATGTTTAGGAGATCAATTGCATTGTGAACAAAGGAAAATTAGTATCATCTTGATGCTACAATAATAAGGGGGATGACCCCCCCACTTACTTATTTCTTGACTTATTTCCTAAAAGAGAGTTAAGGGTTTTTTGTTTCCTTGAAGCAACATCCCGAGCTATATCTTTATTCCTTGACTCCTTTAGATGTGGCCTTCCAAATTTATTGCTTCCTCCAACATTTGAATTCTTCTTCTTTCTTGATTTAGTATTGACTTGGTATCCATATTCATCCCCTAAATTTTTCAAGTGGGGAGGAGAAAGATTCTACCAACCCTTACCATTTTTGATACTTTTTTTTGTTTCTAGGTTAACAGTTGAACTTTGGACCACTTCTTGAAGCTGCTCCTCCAAAGGGGTTTCAAGAAAGAGGTAAAATTCCATTCCTATTGATTTTATATATCTCCTTCCTCAAGGGCTTCTATATTTTCTTTTTGGGATATCAGTTCTTCTCCTTCTCCCTCTTGTGATTGTTTTATCTCATTTCTCTCTATTTGTTTGTGACCACTCATGTCTAAATTAGCAGGGGATGGGTTTCCAAGGTTAATTTCCTCTATAAATATTTGTTAAATATTAACAATGAACTAATTTCTTAGTAGAACACCTTTATAACCAGTTAGTTAATTTTTTAATGGTTGAAAGTATTGTCAATAACAACTAGTCAAATACTTGCAAATATAAATTATTGTGGTCATCTAGGATGAATTTGATGAGGGAAACATAAAGAGTCATGTCACTCCTATAAGTGATGTAAGTGTTGTCACAAATTTAGAGTTATTCAAATTATCTACAAAGGAGCTAGTATAAACTATGAAATTACTTGTATTTGATGGCTTAATATTATGTCATAAAACAAAATTACGTAAAAAAAAAAAAATTACTTATATATATAATAAATAAATAAATTATTAAATAACTCATGATTATATACACCTATGTGGTTCTATGTGTTCTTAACCTTATAAGGACACGCTTTTAGGATTATTTTGTGTATCTAAATCATATACAAGCATAAAATTTGAGATCATTTATAATAATAAAGAGGGTATACGATGAGAAATCAAGAACATCGTAATTGTTGATGATTATAGCAATGTGATTTATTTGCTACTCTATTTTTTTTTATAATTTTATCTTTTTTGAAAAAATCTATCCAAATATGTATGTGTATATATATATATATATATTGAATCTATAAGCTATGGGAAGAGGACCCACTCCCTTTAATTAAACATAAAAAAGAAGTTACAATGATTCTGCCACACAAAAAAAGGAGGAACAAAGGAGAGAAAAGAGCCTACACATGAAAGAGGATATCCAAAAGGAACCATGAGAGGAGAAAGGAGACCAAAAAAATAATACAATTGCAACAAAGAGCAAAAGAAAATAGCTCATAGCCACAGAGGGCATCTTTACTCTTCTATTGTTCCTAGAGAGGAGAGTGTCCATGGTCCATTGAAAACCCTCCTCCACTGCTTCCTTTCCTTTAATACTATTTTTTCAGCCTCATACTTTCTCCCAACTTTCCTCTTTGTGCCACTAAAATCAAGATTAAATTTGTTGCTTGTTGTTTGAGAGATCCTAAGTTTCTGAGGTGGAGCCAAGATCAAGTCATGGTCAAATCTATCATAATTCACGTTATCTAGATCGTTCATAAAAGGTTAGGTTCCCTCATACTCAAATTCGCCCTTCTCCAATCCATGAAAGGTCACGAGATCATTGTCATGTGCAAGGATCATAGGAGGAGAAGAAGACACCACAAGTTGCACAGGATCTAGACCAAACATAGGTTGGGGCTCCAAAAATATACCATGATTATGTCAAATGAAATCTACATCTAGAGAGCCATCCTTCTTGACCCATTTTTTAAGGTTGATAGCTTGGCATTGGAGAGAGCACGCCTCAATTTTATGGCCCATCATGTTCTAGTGGAAGTAGCGGAAGGGTAAACCTTTATAATTTAAAAACTATGTCCAAATTCCATGAGAAGAGTGAATCCAGATAGAATGAGAAAGGGGTTAAGAAATTTTCACCATTGCACAAACCCTAAAGAACCTGCAATCAGGAGCCATACCTTCTATGTCAAATTTGACAAAGGAACCCACATTACTAATTATTTTGCAAACAAGATCCACATTTCACAGTACCAAGGGCGGGTTGTAGAGTTTGATCCAAATAGGAATAAAAGTAACCTTTGTTGTAGATAGATCAAAAAAGGGGGTTCAAGGTGAGATGAAGAGGCCAAAATACCCAAAAAACCATGGACCCTACTAAACCACAAAATTGTAATCTTCAAAACTATTGAAAGTGAGCAAAAAGAATCCAAAATCTAGGGATTCAATCCTAGGAGACGACATGTTGCTCCAAGTAGATTTCACCCATTCGATGACAGAAGCAATAGGTGAGCACCTTCCTAGACATCTCATGACCAAAGATCATTTTCCAATATCATCATAAATCTCCTCAATGTAGTTGTTAGGCAGGCAAAAATCTAAAGGCTCATGAGAAAAAAACAACCTTCAAATCCCCAATAGAAACAAAGGAACTACTAGTTTGAGGAGTTTGTTCCACAACGGGGGAAGAAGGTGGAGCAAGCGAAGACCCTAGAAGTGGCAGCCTAGGTTTTTCCTATTGGATCTATTCCAGACAAAAAGAAGAGCATTCATTAAAAGGGCTTGCATAATTTTTACACACAGCAAGGTCATTCGAGTAGAAGAAACAAGCATGACACAATCCTTCCCTAAAGGATCAAACCTCAACGGTTATTGAGCAAGCAGATCACGATTATCCTAGTTCAAAGCAAAGTGAAGAGCATATCTTCTCTGCCTCTCTCCATTTCCCCCATCGCTAGCACCTTGCCCCAAACATGAATAGTTCTTCCCCTTCGCTCCTCCTCGAGACTTCACACTTGTGCATCACTTCCTTCCTTTCATACCATCTTGCAAAAAATCTTGATCATAGTCCTAGTGAATGCCAGGGCTGCCTTCACACATATTTTCTCTTCTTATGTATAAGATATATATATTTTTTGATCGGTAATAATATTTTATTTTATTGAAACTAGGATTTTTCCTACCCCGAAATAGGGATGGTGACATGGGCACCATCTCTCCATGGAAAGGACTCCAACAAATAACAAGTTTTCAAAACAAACACATTAAACCCCCAAAAAGATAACAATCTATCAAATGCATCCTTTACGTTTGGTTCCTCCCTTCGTCTGTGACCGGAGGACCATGTCAAAGTTTTCTTTTTTTCCTTTCTTTCTCTCTTCCCCTTCACTGCTTGCCATCCTTCCTTCATCCTTACAATTTTCTTCTTCCATTCCATAGATGTGTCATGTCATAACCCCGCCTCCTCAAGAGCCCCACATACAACATATCCACCTTGACCCTCTGGAGTGCCCATCACCTTTTGCTTTCCCTAATTTTTCCCTACACGCCTAGGCTTTAGTGCCCCCTTGACTTTATTCTACCAAAGCTTCATCCACCTTTGCTACCTAAACCCTCTCATAGTAGGCCCCTTTGTAATTCATGTCCCTCTTGCCTACTCTAGGGCCCCATTTGGTTGTTGTGGTTCTAAGTTACTCACAACCTAAGAATAGCTCTTTCCTTGCCCATCCTTCTACTTACCTTGTTTCTCCACCGCGTAATGATGGTGTGACACATCCTTCCACCAAGTTGTTGGTTTGGGCACCATGGGCTTTGCACATTGCGCAGCCTTATGTCCTATCTGGGTGCATCTTCAGCAATGTAAAGAAACACCTTCATAGTCTAGGGGTTGCTTCCAGCATCCTTTGGAGGTGTTGATCGAAATATCTTCTGGGAGATTCTTTGTAACTTCCATTTCCACTAAAATCTAGGCGTATGTGGAATGCATAAGATTTGAAGAATCATCATCAATCATCAAAAAATTCCCTAAAGAGTTTCCTATAGCCTCCAAACAGGAATTGAACCACAAGTGGAGAGGAAAGTTTGGTAGTCTCACCCATAGTGGCACTTTCTCAAATTTCTCGATAATAGGATTAAAATTCGGGTGCCATGGTTTTAGAGACAGGGCAAAATTTTCCTCCCAATTCTAAAAATAGTCACACAAAACTTTGTTTATGTCCTTCAAAAATTCAAAGACAACTATAAAAAAACCTCTTGAGACTGGGTAGATCTGAATACAACCATCTGCCACAAGTTCCCAATGTTCAGAGATCCATTTGTGGAGGTCACATTTAAACAGGGCCAAAAACCCTTGAAATGCCCAATCAATCCTAATTTTGAGAAGACGTTAACATTGTGATTTACCTGATTTTCAAGCTCATCCTGCAATGAAATTGATGCCACATAAACCTTCTTTGTTTTCCCCAGTTGAGAACCGTTGGTGCCATCATTTTTGTAGCATTCTCCCCCTCGTTTCACCTCTGTTACCCCCGCGTTTTCTTTCTTCCAGCCAACAACTCCTTGATTTCCCTCGAAAACTTTGCGTCGTGTTTGGGTTTCTACCGAAGCACCCAACCCATCTAAAGCCCTTGAAACTGCATCCAACAGCTCCTTTGTCGAAATCCTCACGACTGCTACCAACGACTCCATTTCTATGTATAAGATATTTTATTTATATAAGATTGGTTACATTTTATTTATTTAAGAATTATTATGTCAAGATATTCTACAATAGCAACACAATTATAATATTATAATTATATACATAAAGACAAAAAATAAATCTAAATATTTTGAAAATAAATTAAACTATTAAAATACCTCTTAAATAAATTAAATGATTTAAATATTTTTAAATAAATAATATAAATAAAATAAAATGATTCTTACATAAATCATTCAAAATTGATATTTATTAATAAATGAATAATACAAACAAAATTAATTATAAAAAAACTTTCATTATATGTAAAAATAAAACTATAAGATAACTCTCAAACAAATAAAATAAAATAATATTTAAATAATTCTAAATAAAATAACTCTTAAATAAATAAAATAAATATTGCATTGTGTTTAAATTTAAATCTATTATCATATCATATAAACCTAATCTTAATACTTAACTCTTAGACAAATTAAATTAAAATATTTAATTACTAATTATTATTATTTTGTTAATCACAATTTTAAATTATTATATTTTCAAGAAATTAATTAATAAATTAGTTAAAACGTACAATCCAATTTTTTATCAAAAATCAAAGTAGTGCATAACATTGTTCAAATCTATTTTATGCAACTTTATGGATTGTTTCTAATCATTATGGATTGTGCAAGTTAGAGAATCAATGAAGAAATCATTTAAATACTTGATCTCATTTGTGAAATATTTAAATGATTCAAGAGTTAGAAAGAGATTTATCATAGTGGTTTTAATCTTTATGAAGTGAACCTATTCAAGATTATTAGTATATGTGATTTATTATTTTGAGTTATGTTTTTTTATTTTTAATATATTATTATGCATTAGTAAAATGTATGTTTTCATTTAAATTTGATTATTTTTATATTAAATTTATATTAATTAGGGTATTTTTCTATTAGTAAAGTTTTGTTCATATTTATTTATAAGTTTTAGTCTGTTATAGATTGTTGTAATTTTTGGTGATTTTTCTACTCATTTTATTACAGTTTAGTACTAATTTATAATATGCATTGTATGCAATTCAATAATAATACATGAATCTCAACAAAAGTGATTGACCTTAAACTATTTTATAAACTTAAACTATACACATATCTAAGATCTTGTAGAAAAACTATTTAATGTAGACATACATAGAAGATCTAATAAAAATTAGTCTATTTGTGTAGCCTAAATACAAAAAAGAAGAAGCAAAATACTAGCAATAATACATATTAAAAACAAGCTTAGAAGAGATATGGATGACACAACCCAAATGCTTTGACATTAAAGTATTATTCAAATTTCAACAAAAAATGTACATGTTACAAATACATGCTCTACTAGAATCTAGGTCGCTAATTTTTTTAGGAATATGAATGCTCAAATACAATATTGCATGCCCACATGCCATATTCCTATTGCAACAATTGAGATCCTAAAGCTCACAAATTGAATCTATATCTTATATGTCATTCCCTTCTCCAAAGAACTTATTCTATTATTTATAGTGGATTATTCAAATTATAAGATGCTACTGATCAAAAAAATTGTTACTTCTTTGACAACTCTTCTTGGAATTGATGTAAGATATCACAATAGGAAAAATATTCATATTTTTGTACTCAAATATTTAAGATAGGTCTCCATTAGGTATAACAGATGCTTAATTCCACACAATAAAATTCATCATCAGGATATCTCATCGGAGGATGTGTCTTCCTTCAATAATTACCTGATCTAAAGTTCAAACTATGCTATCTTGCAACAAATAATACTAATTGCTATATTGGGTCATCAATCTAAAATAGATCTTGCAATGAAGAATTAGCTTCTACAATATGACTACCCTATATATATAGAACTCAAAAAATATTTCAAAACAAAGAAAATAAAAAAGAAATATTTATGGGTAATGCAAGATTGCCTAACCTCTAAGATGCTCCTACATCAAACTCCTAAGATAACAAAATTTTAAGCCCAGTGCTCAAAATTAAGGAATTGAGGGAGGTTCCAATGTCCACTCCCACTTTATAAATCCATATATCGTCCTTAAGCCCCCTTCCTATCCACTAGACCTTATACTCCTTATTCATTCCTCTTGGTTTTTCTACTCAAGTAATCATTATAATCTATTTTATCTCATCTCTAGTCTTTTGAAGATCATGTTAACTCTAATCTAAATGCTCTGTTGCTGATATATATTCATACAAAGTAACTACATTAAAAAAAAAATTAGAAATCCAAGTGTTTTGGTAATTCAATCACATAAGCATTCTCAAAAAAGTTATGAAACACTTTGCAAGGGCCAAGTTTCTTTGGCTTAAAGTTATTATATGTTCTTTAAGGTAATATTTGCTTCCTTGAATTTTCCATGAAAAACCCACCCTCTAAGTAAATCTTTTCTCTTTTGTGATCATCCACACTTACCTTATAATTATGACTACTTCCTTCTAATTTATTTTTCACTACAAGTACATGCACCACATGAAAATGTTATGCAAAATGTCTTTCATCTATGCTAATGTGTTCTACATCATGTATTTTCAACAATTTTGTGACACCTTTGGGAGATGCCCCATAAATAATTTTGAAAATAGGTCTTTTTTATAGATCACGCAACTATTGTTGAATGTAAATTCTATTTGTGCCAACAAAGTATGCTACTATATTGGTTTGTCTCCCACAAAAAATGTTAAGATGTTTCCTAGACTTCTATCAATAACCTATCCCTAACCATCTATATATGGATGGTATGTAGAACTAAATTTTATTTTTATGCCCAATCTCTTCCATAATGTGTGCCAAAAATGGTTCAATGACTCAGTATCCCTAATTGAGGTGATGCTCTATGACAACTCATGTAACATCACTAATTTGTAACTTATCCACAATGGTATAAGTATCATTCAACTTTTGAAAAAGAATGTTGAATACGCCATTTTGAAATGCATATCAACAACTATGAAGATATAATTATTACCCCTATGATTTTATAGTAGTCTAAGGAAAAATTCCTTAGAAATTTCCTCTTAAGGCGTATTTGGAATTAGTATTGGCTTGCGGAACTTGTATTCTTGGTGACATCTTTCACAATTTAAAATATTCATCTCTAAATAAATCACTTGAAATCTCAATGCAAACATGGCCAAATATACCACTTCTCCAACATGTTCATATCTCATCCTTGCAAAAATTCCCTCCCAATCCTCCACTATGTATTTCCCTAATGAGATTCTCTCTCATCAAAATACATATTTTACACAATTTCCCTCTTTTGAATAAATATTCTTCCTATAGAAAGAAATTCTCATAGAAGACTCGATCTACAATACAAGGCTCCATACAACACTTCCATGCATCTAAAAAATTATGGCTTGAGAAATACAAATCCTTCATAATCTCCATCCCCATTAATTCTTTTGTCATATTAGTCAACAATGGTTCACTTTAGTTGAAGGAATTTTCTACCTTATTAGTTATACTAGTTATGTGCTTGAGAATAAAAGTAAAAACTTACAAATACTCCACCAATTCCATGTGTCTTTTAATTAGCTTTACCTAACCATTAATAAAATTTAACACCTAGTGATCAATATATAAAATAAAGTCCTTTAGTAATAGATAATACCTCCACTTTTCTAAGGCTTGAATAATTGCATAAAACTCTTGATTATAAATTAAATACTTCTATTTGGTTTTCTATCACCTTCATCTTTAGTAGTTTAAACCTATTTCCTCATAATTGTCTAATCAAATCCACCCTTCTACATGCAATATATTAGTGGTGCATAGATCCCACCAAATTTATTGATGAACTTCTAGTAGAATCTTTTCAACCCACAAAAACTTCTAAACACTTTTGCATTCTAAGGTACTAGATACTTAACAATTAACCTTACTTTCTTTGAATCTACCTATTAGGAAAAGTACCACAAACCCCTTATTAATTAAACATAAGTATTAAGCATTTTTGAGATTTCCCTTGAGGAGAATATTATAGTACTAAAATCTACAAAGAATCTTGATAACATTATGGCATATAAATAACACTTATAAAAGAAAGAATGAGAGAGATGGAACAAAAATAAACCACTAGAAATAAAATGAGACATATATACCATGTGAAGTTTACTTAGGATATAAGATTCTTCTAGAAGTCTTATCTATAACTTATCTTATCTATTTATCATTTCCTAGGTAGTTAGTTGTCACATGTGATAGGATTAAGACACTTGTCATGATCTTGTCTAATCCTATCTCACTCCTTGCCTATATAAGCAAGGATTCATATGTACTTTGTCATATTCAATTTGAGATTCTTGCATCCTTAATGATAGCATGATATTTTTTCATTTCTCTCTTGTGGAAGTTATTGTCTTGCTCTAATACCATGTAGACATGATATTAGAGCTTTAGTGCTACAAAATTCTTCCCAAATTTGAGAGACCAATCTTGGCATGAAATTTTTGTTGGGTGCAAGTTGGGGTCTTGAAACCTTGCCATTGAATCCAGGATATTAGAGAAAGTCAAAATTTGACATATTTTTTCAAATTTGCAAGGGTTTGAAGTAAACCATTTTTCATTGGAGTTGTTTTACTTTTTTCTTTGAAATTCTAGCTTCTACTCATTTTTAGGAAAAACAATTTCTAAGTTTTGTAGCTAGGGCTATCTCATCTGGGTATCTTTTATATTTTTCATATCTTGAGAAAATCTAAAGAAAATTGTTCTCCAAAAAGCACCACACATCATTTTTCTACCGGTTGAAGGTAAAAAAATCATTTTTTCATCTTCTACTTGCTCTAATACCATGTAGACATGATATTAGAGCTTTAGTGCTACAAAATTCTTCCCAAATTTGAGAGACCAATCTTGGCATGAAATTTTTGTTGGGTGCAAGTTGGGGTCTTGAAACCTTGCCATTGAATCCAGGATATTAGAGAAAGTCAAAATTTGACATATTTTTTCAAATTTGCAAGGGTTTGAAGTAAACCATTTTTCATTGGAGTTGTTTTACTTTTTTCTTTGAAATTCTAGCTTCTACTCATTTTTAGGAAAAACAATTTCTAAGTTTTGTAGCTAGGGCTATCTCATCTGGGTATCTTTTATATTTTTCATATCTTGAGAAAATCTAAAGAAAATTGTTCTCCAAAAAGCACCACACATCATTTTTCTACCGGTTGAAGGTAAAAAAATCATTTTTTCATCTTCTACTTGCTGGATCAAAAAATATTTGAGTTTTGTTCTTCACGTCAAATTATTTCTAAGTTTTTGTTATTGTCTACTCATAATGAATGGATTTTTCATAAATTAAATTAGAAGTAAACTTATTTTGCTAGAAAACCCATTTCTTATAGACTAAATTCAACTTTAAAAAAAAAAATTGTTTGCCTTTATTATTAGATTTTTGTGATTCAAGTGGCATTGGAAAGCTAATTTTTTCCTTTACACAAATCTAAGGTTATTTTTCATCATGGAGGCAGATGTGAACATTCATTAGTGCATGCACTATTTCCTTTTTTGTGTGCATTAGGTTTGCATTTTCTTTGCACTTTATTTCAGTTCCAAATCATCTTTCAATTGACTGTTGCTTCATATATTCCAAAGTTCTACGAGATTGTGGGTGTTTCGGTGTTCTTTGGCATCGGATCTACTATTGCTTTATCATGATTTTTACTTGAGTCCTTGAGTGACTCTAATATGGTTTGTAGAAAATAGAATTATCTTTCATTTGCTTACTGAATTGAGGATTATAGTGTTACTCAACAAGTGTGCTTTTAGTGCTTCTCTGCAGTAGGTTATCTCATTACAGGGGGTTGTATGATCTCTCTTATCATCCTATATGTGGATGGAGATTGATTGGATTTGTGATGGATATCATTATTTTATTTATCTCTATTTTTGGGAGGACTTTTGTCCTACTGGGTTTTCTCATTTTCTCCATTTGTGAGAGATTGCATTTGCATTGTACATGGGTACCTAACATGGCCTCATAGCTGGGACTCATTCTTACATCTTTGTATCAGTTGTAGTTGCATAATAATCTTCTCTCCTAAGTTGCACCTAGGGGGGGATGTTGGTATGAATAAATCTCTTGTACCTAGTTAATTCATTCACTAGGTAATTAGGGGACACATTCACATGTTAAGTTTACTTAGGATATAAGATTCTTCTAAAATTATTATCTAGAACTTATCTTATCTATGCATCATTTCCTAGGTAGTTAGTTGTCACATGTGATAGATTAAGACACTTTTCATGATCTTTTCTAATCCTATCTCACTCCTTGTCTATATAAGCAAGGCTTCATATGTACTTTTCCATATTTAGTTTAGCATTCTTGCATCCTTAATGATAGCATGATATTTCTACCATTTCTCTCTTGTGAAAGTTATTTTGTCTTACAGGTGATCTTGGGGTGTTTGAGGAGTTCACCATAAACTCCAACACCATGGGAAAATTCTTTCAAGAAAAACTTAGACTTCAAAGCATTGAAGGAATGTATTATTCAACAATAATAAACTTGTTACGATATAATAGAAACTCTTGCCTCCACATAAATCAACATTCCCTTCCTTTGTTAGAAACCCCAAAAAAGATAACCCTACAAAAAATATTCCAATATTCTCCTCCTTACCACCATTCTAAGGCCTCAATATATAGGAAAATACAATATAAGATACCATAAATGTCATTGCAAACTAAGTGCTTGTATTATGGCCCAATAGTTAACACACAAAGGAGACCTCAATACATGTGTCTAAGAGTTCCAAGCATATTTATAGATGATTCAAGGCCTTTCTCATGAACTTGGGTATCTGACTTCACAAGAGGAAAAAAATGGTCCACTAGAGGATAAAATAAATCCCTAAGTCTAGAAAGAGATAACCCACTTCTTACACATCATCAAATATGATTTCTTGCAATGTCTTATAATATCATAGATGACTCCTACACATCATAATAATGGTCACTATTTCTATTCCATTTTGTAACTCTCTCCAATCATGCTCTTAAATGTGTCATGACCGCTATCTTTTTTACAAATGCTCTTTCACATCATTCATGATAAAATGATCCTTTACAAATATATTTACACATGTAAATGTTAAATTAAAAAAACTTACACGTGATATAATGACCAAGACATAAAGTTGACAAAAAAAATTGAATAGTAGTGCTTGCAAGGTGTATGCATACCATGCTCAATCTATCTTGAGATATCAAAAATTATAAATTTAATAGCTCTTTTTTACATAAAATTATATTTTTTTAGGTTTATGCATAGCTTCTCCTTTCTCAATTATGTTAAAACCTATTATAGATGCTCTAAATTCTCTTTTCTAGTATTTCAAGAAACCATAATATCATCCACATAAATGATAACAATTCTATTTAAGAACTATTTTATAACTTCATTAATCGATCTCATAAGTGTACTTAATGCATTTTTCAATCCAAAGGGCATGACCAACCACTCATTACTATCATAATTTATTTTCAAATGTGTCTTCTACTCATATCCTTCATGTTAGAATTGTGAAAAACATGAGCCATGGGATTAAACAACGAACAAAGACACCTTCCATGTAAGAGATCTGCAAACAAATAATTGCTATATTCCTCAATAAGAAAAAGCTACAAAATGAACCCCAAGAATCTTCAAGGAAAATAAGAGTCCTCAAATATTACCAAAAGTATTCAAAAGACATGATAATATAATTAGGGTTGAGTGATATATAGGAGAAACCCTAAATGGTAAAGGGATTAGATCATGACAAGTGTCAACATCTCATGCAATGAGACAAAATGATCTAATAATAGCTCTCTAGTTAACATAGTAAATAACTCATAAGTTTAGCTTAAGTGCATGAAAATAAATTAGAATAATAGTTAATCTAATATTAATTAATTATTAGCTAATGCGTGAATAATCTAACACCCCCCCTTAAGTTGAACTTAAGGAGTAGCTAAAGACCCTAAAAAAAAGAATGCCTGATGGGTCCTAACAAATAAGGCCTAGTGAGGTACCCATGTACAAACAATCTAATCTCTCACAACTGGATAAAAGGAGAAAACCACATGGTAAAAACTCCTCTCCAAAAGAGAAAGGAAAATGAAGGACTGAAAAAGCCTCCTAATCAAGGTGAAGGACTAAGAAGTCTCCAACCAAAATAATATCCCAAAAAGAGAGGAACATGCAGAACATCACTTAAGCACAAAGAAGTTGTAAAAAACTATCAAATGATGGTTGATATGGTGCTAAAATGAAGAACCTCCAAAAAAAATTATGATCAGGACCAAGATAACAATAATTTGCATGAGTGCTCCCAATGATACTACTCGAATCAAATGGAAAATAAAGGAAAACATCTAGAACTCAAATATACAAATGTCAAGATCAAGAAGACAGTAATTTACATGAGTTCCTCCAATGACACTACTCGAATTAGATAGAAAACAAAGGAAAACATCTGGAAGTCAAAGATACAAATGTTACATGCATCTGCATGAGTGACCCCAACAACACTACTCAACATGCAAGATGCAAGTCGAAGATTCAAGTACCAAAATTCTAAAGAACATTGATCAAGAGAGATAATAATATGCATGAGTGTCCCTAATGACACTACTCAAGTCAGATGGAAAACAAAGGGAAACATATGGAACTTGGAGATACAAATGACACATGAATCTACATGAGTGACCCCAACGACACTACTCGACATGCAATATGCAAATTGAAAATATAGTTACCAATAGTCTTTGATAAAATGAAAAAATGAAGGATGCCTCCAGAAATAGGAATGCAAGAGTGTCCATATTGTAAGTGATCCATCTCACTGAAATGCAAGGTAAATAGTCATTATTGTACACTGCATCTAAAAGTACATAGGAACAAGAACTAGATACATAGATCACTCAAACATGAAACCAAGGAAGCATTAGCACCAAAAATACAAATCTCCCCATAATGTTGAAGAGGGAGAGCCAAGATAGGTACACTAAAATTGTGTGAAAACAAGAAGTGCATGTAGGAGAAACAACCTACAAATAAAAGTGTGCAAACTAAGGCATACACACATTAGGTAAGAATCACTAGGATTCACTGCTATCATGGAAGGGACACTCACTTGAAAAAGGTGTGATGGAAAACCAAAGGTAAACATCAACCCCCCATAAAACTTTATATCATGTAGTGTAATTACAAAATACACAATAAAATGTGCAAAATCCCCAAAAAGTATACACCAAAATGGCACTTTATCTTAATTTGTCTACAAAAGAGAATATGCATGAAAAAATATCTACAATTCCCAAATAGGAAAAAAGTACTAGAACTACATGAAGAATGGCCAAAAACAAGTCATCCCACATAGACAAAAAGTTCCTAGGAGCTAAGACGTCCAAGAAATTCATCAGAATGTGAAAACACAAAAGATTGAATAAAATATACTTGGAGAGAAATCTAGAAAAAATGCATGGATGGTTGTGAAGAGCTCTGAAAGATTGTCCCAATACCACTGGAATCACCAAAAAATGGAGAAACGGGTCAAAATTCATGAGCTCATAACTGAAAACATCACCTTTGACTTCAACAGGTTATAAAATGCACCAACAACAACAAAAAAAGGTAATGAGACCCACACCACTGGAAATTTAATGGAACCATCTTTTTGAGATAACTCATTCACCCAATTTTTATATCGTACGCCCAACTTATGACTAAAAGAAAAAAAAATGCTTCCTTTAAGGCACAAGGAGGGTTCAAAGGGGCCATAGTATCATCCATAATGTTGACATCATGTTGACATCATCATGATGCCAACATAATATTTTAGGGAATATTTCTTATTGTTGAAAAAAAATCTGCCCCCTACATGAAAAATCAATGAATGGAATATTCCTTTCTTTGCCAAATATGCTAAAAAATTTCAACAAAATCTAAAGAGAATATTCACCAGGTGGTAGGAATAATGGTCGCCAAGAAAATTTTGGATTGTGTTTGGGAATATTTTGCGGTTGTTAGATTTAAAGAACCGATCAAAGATTCTAAAGGGTCCACCGAGCAAGCCTAAAGAGGTTGGTGTTGATGGTTTAAAAGCTGACGAATGACTGGCTAGTACAGTCACCACCACAGTATAAGGGGCTCATAGGGCCTACATGTGCATGTACCCTATGGGTGTGGGTACCTTAATAATTCCCCCCCATCAAAATTAAATCCACCATGCAAAAAAAGTGCATGCATTTTTTAATATTGTTTTTTAATTTTTCTAGATTTTTGAAAAAGTAAAAGAAAAAATAAAAGTGTCTAACTTAATTTTTTTGCCCTTTTTTTGAAACGTGTGCACAGGGGTTGTACTATGCCTAGAGAAAAACAATTTTTTCCTCAAAAGCTGTCGATGGTGAAATATGGAAAACTTATAGTCAATTTTTTTTTAATCAACCTCTTAAATGTAACTGTGAGGTTCTTATGCTAAAATGCTCCAAAATCGTAGATACCCTCTAGATCTAGAAAAAAAGCAACTACTTCAAACCCTTGTAGATCTAACCTTAGGAATCCAAATCAGGCCAAAATAAAGGCAAAACTCACTTTATTGATGTAATGTCCCCTTTTGGGATTGCCCTAAATCTTACCCTAGAATCACAAGTTTCAATGTAGTTAGGGTTATAACTAACTAATTAAATGCTTAAGATAAATCTTGGTTTAGATCTTGCAATAATGTTAGATAATACTGGAATATAATTCATATGATCTGTAGACATTGAGAAATGTCTCGAATCATATCATACACTTGAATTGGGTATACTAACATCATTTCCTCTTGAAACCCATCCTTTTTTTGCTTAATTAATTAAATTAGCCTAGCTAATTGAATAATGACATCATTTTCACCTATTAACCTAATTCATCAAATCGAGTTAATTCACCCCCCTTTCATCATCTTGTTAAATTAAATAAATCAAACTATTTAATTTAAAACCCTAAATCTTCTTATTTAATTAAATAACCCTAAGACATTTAATTAAATGCCATTCCACCTTTCCCCCTTTCATTAAATCATTTTATTTAATGAGCACCATCTAATTCTTCTAATCCCCTAATTGCATAATTAATATTGTTTAATTATCAATTATATCTAATTCCCCCACTTGCAAGGGAATATTCCTCCTTTGCACATTTCTCAAAAAAGGAATATTCCCATGAAATATTCCTTTGCACTATTTAATTTAGTTTTAATTAACTAAATATCCTTTTTCCTCACCCATAAGAATATTCCAAAGAATATTCTCTTTCCTCACTCATTTGAAAAAGGGGAATATTCCTTTTTCTCAACAAACTTAGTTTCTTGAGTAAGTCAACTTATGACCTCTTGTGCAAGTTAACTTGTGACCTCTTGGACAAGTTGAAAGTGTGTTTGTTTTATGGAATACAAACACTTGATTAAATCTCATCTTGCATTCTCACCCATTGATGAAAATCCATGATCCATGCCTCTTCTTTCTTTCATCCTTAATCATTGATTGATCTTTTTGATCTCATCCATTCATCTCTTTTTACCTATTCTATAAATAGAGCTTGCCTCTATTGAATAGGAATCCATCTTTCAAAGAAAACTTATGTTGTTGAAATCACTCACACTCACACTCACATTTAGAACACATTTAGCATCTTTTAGTTCATTTGAATTGCATTAATTAGCTTTAATCTTCCATTAATGGATTCCATGATCATGTAATGCATCCATTTATCTTGTTTAATTAATTAGGGTTTGAATCTTTTAGGTTAGAATCCATTTAGCATTATCTTATCATTTGTATATCTTTATCATTTAGCATAAAATCATGTTTAATTAGCTTTCATCATGCTCATTTAGATTAAAATCATTTTTACATACACATCTCACAACTGTTCCATCATTTTTCTTCAATAAAATGGACTAGAACAAGCTCATTTATCCATAGGATTGGGAAAGGGTCACCATTCCACATCTACGCGACACCACTCCCACAATGGGATAAGTTTCAAATGGATTAGAGTAGACATTTAAATGCTTTCATAGTTTAGAATACTTAGTTTTGATAAGTGTTTAGTTTAACTTTCATTTGAATGATCATGTTGAGATTTAACGTTAGTAGCTTCGTTATGCTTCAATTCTTCATGGATCAAGCGTAATCGACCCATGCTAATATATCCAATCACATGATCAAACATATATAAATATTTGAACCATGTAAATACTATTAAACTACACCATATCCATATTGCATAATGGGAGTTTAATCATAATAGGAATTGGATGGGAAACATGATAAGTTCGCCCAAAGCTATCCCAGTTAAGCCCAAGAGCATGCAACATCCAAACTAAGACAACTCACCCCTTGGCCCCAAGTGGTAGGAACGCCCAAGTTAAGAAAATTCCACCCTCGGGGTGGGCTACTTAGTGGGTAACTTGTATTTGCATTCCCTATCCATGTTGCCTTATCCATCCTCCTTATGATTGAGACTCCTTGAATCCATCCTAACGACCCATCATAGTTTGGCTTGATAGTAAAGTCTTGGAAGGGGTGCATGTAAACTACTCAACTCATACAATCCCAAGAATGTGCAACTTCCACACTAAAACAACTCACCTCTTGGCCCTAAGTGGCAAGAATAGCCAAACTAATAAAATTCCACACTTGGGGTGGGCTACTTATCATGGAAGAGGCCATAAAATACTTCTCCCTTACTTACTACCTTCAACCTTATGTTTGATTCATCGTAGGATAAAGACATACAAAATATACATATGTAATCTATTCATTTAGAAGAAATATAATCTAAATATTGATCCATTACAATAGTACTATGGAATATGTATATGAGAAAAATCAGAATGTATTCATAAAATTATTACTGCATACTATCTCTATAACTCGTACCAGATTGTATTAGATCTATGTATGCCTATAGATTTATATTAAATTTGATCAATATGTTTGGATTGTTGATTTCTTTTTTCCTTATAGATGAACCTAGAACTTTCATTTCCCATTCCCTTTTATATCCTCATGTTCCTACAAAGAGATGTATCTCTTTGAAAGGAGGTGATCATTTCAAATGGGCATGACTTTGTTTGACCTTTGCCTTTAAATTTTTGTTTAATAATTGATTTTTAAATTAATCATTGTCATTGCCTTTGTTTTGGTCTATTTGCTACTTCATCAATTAGAATTGGTGCTTATGATATTTGTTGCATTCATTAAATAAATACTCATCACCGCCCTTATATCATATGGGTATTAATCGATGTTGTTGCTTATATCAATATTTTATATGTTTTATTATTATATTATTTTTTATATGTATATTTTATTATAACAATTATAATATTAAATTATTAATATTTATTTTTTATATTTTTAATATTTATATTGTTATCGATTTTATTTATTAATTTATTTGTATTTCAAATTTTGGGGGCATGATAGTCCACCCTTCCCAAGATTGCTTGTCCTCAAGCAATTTTAAATTGGGATGGTCGAATATCTCAGCCCCTTTCCAAGTGGCATCCTCTTCAAGTATTCCCTTTCATTTAACCAAATATTCAAGAATAGTCTTGTTTCATAATCTCTTATCTCGCATATTAAGAATGATTTCTAGCTCCAAGATCGGCTTGCCTTCATCATCTAATGGTGGTAGCTCTGGACATGGGGAAATGTGTTTCCCTAATGCCTTCTTCAGGTGAGATATGTGGAACACATTGTGAATTCTACTATTTGCAGGCAGCTCCAACTCATAAGCAACTTCTCCTATTTTCCTCAAAATTTTGTATGGCCTATAAAATCTAGGCTTAAGTTTCTCAACCTCAATTATCTTGATTGATGACTATTTATATGGCTACAATATTAAGTATACCAAGTCCCCAATCTCAAATGTTTTTTTAGTTCTCTTTCTATATGCATATACTTTTGTTGATTTTGTGCTTGATGTAGATTGTCCTTAAGTGTATTCATGATATCCACATTTTTTTGTATTAAATCTTTAGCTTTGACACGTGACTCTTTGAATGGATCAAATCTCCAAAATATTTTTTTTAATATCCATATAGTGCCTAGAAAGGGTTCATCCCTATAGACATATGGTGGGTGGTATTGTAGCAATACTCTCCCAAATGTAGCCATTTAATCCATGCATTTTGTTGCTTGGTGACGTAGTTCCTTAAATACCCCTCTAACCATTTATTTTCAATCTCTATTTTCCCATTTGTTTGTGGATGATAACTGGTGTTAGGGGTTAATTTTGTTTCAGCTATTTTGAATAGCTCTTGCCAGAATAGGCTAAGAAAATGACTATCTCAATAGCTCACAATGTTTCAAGGCAAGCCTTGTAATCTAAAAACTTCTTTAAAGAAAACTTCTACCACTTTTGGGGCTCTAAAATCCATCAATATGGCCATGAAGTGTGCATATTTGGTTAGGCAATCTACCACCACATAGATGCAATATTTTCCTTGTACCTTAGGTAATCTTGTTATGAAGTCCATAGAAATTATTTCTCACTTTTGATTAGGTATAAGCAAGGGTTGGAGAAGTTTGTATGGATATGTATGTTCCTCTTTATTTCTTTGGCACACCATGCATTCCATAATATGTTTTAGTACATCTCGTTTGAGGCCCTTCCAAGAAAATCTCTCCCTAATTTTTTTGTAAGTCTTGTAGTATCCTTGATGCTTGAATGATGGGTTATCATGGTATGCTTTCAAAATTTATTTCTTTAACCTTGTACTTGGAATGATGTATATCTTGTTCTTGTAAATATTAGGTCATCAATAACTCGGTATGTTTCATCTTGTATCTTTCCTTCTATTATGTCATTTGAGAATGCATCCTTAGCATATCCTATAAGTATGGAAGTCTTCCATTCCATGGATATTGTTCTCATGGTACCAAGGTGTGGCCTTCATGATAAGGCATCAATCACAACATTTTTTTTCCCTTCATTTACTTGATATTGAAATCATATGCTTGCAATTTTCTTACCCACTTTTTTTGTCTATCATTTAAGTTTTTTTGGTTTAGAAAGAACTACAAACTATCATGATCAATCTTTACTACAAATCTCCCACATATTAGATATTGTCTGAATTTTGTTAGGCATGCATGATTGCTAGCATTTATTTGCCATAGGTGAAATATGTTCTTTCTATTTCTTTGATTTTTCTACTCTCGAAGGCTATTGTTTGTTTGTTTTGTAGCAATACTACCCCAGTGCCTTCCCCTGAAAAATCAAAATATAACTCAAAGGTGAGGAAAAATCTAGTATTTCCAAAATAGGACAAGAAATCATCACTTCTTTGAGTCTTTCAAAGGTTGTTTGTGCTTCTTCATTCTAGGTAAATGCTCCTTTCTTGGTCAAATCGGTTAGGGGAGTGGTCAATTTTGAGAAATTCTTGACAAACCTCCAATAATAGTTGTAAACTCCCAAGAAACCCCTAAGGTTCATTAAGGTTCTAGGTTTTGGCAAACTCCTTATGACCTAAATCTTCTCTTCATCTACACTTACTCCTTGAACACTAATTTTGTGCCCTAGGTACAAAATTTCTTCCTCCCTGAACTCACATTTGGATAGTTTGCAAAATAGTGAATGTTACTCAATTATTCCCAACACTTCTTCTATATGTCTTAGGTGCTCCTCCCAAGTTCTACTATAAATTAGGATATCGTCAAAGAAGACCAACAAGAATTTCCTTAGTTGCCCCCTAAAGATATGGTTCATACATGATTGGAAAGTGGCAAGGGTGTTTGTTATCCCAAAGGGTAGAACAAGAAATTCAAAATGACCATAATGGCACCTAAAGGATTTTTTGGGTGTATCTTCTTTCCTTAGTCTAATTTGGTGGTACCCTTATTGTAAGTCAATTTTTTAGAAATATTTCACTCCATGAAGCTCATTAATTATTTCATCGACACTTGGAATGGGGTATCAATTTTTTATTGTCTTTTTGTTAAGTGCCTTATAATCAATGCGCATTATCATAGTATCATCTTTTTTTTCAAGTACAACTAAAGAGGTAAAAGGGCTAGAGCTAGGTTGGATATGCCTCATTTCTAATAATTCCTTTATGGATTTTTTAATTTCTTCTTTGTACTTTTGAAGGTGGTGGTAGGGATTGGTAACAATAGGTTTTTCCCCTTCCTCTAGCTCAATGGAGTGCTCAAAACCTCTCTTTGTTGGAAATCCCAAAGGGATGTCAATAAATAACTTCCTATGTTCAATAGTGGTTGTACGTCAACATGAATTGATCTTCCTTTAATGGAAAACTTTTCTAGAATTAAACATTGGGCGACCCATTCCACTTGTCCATGCTTAAAAGCTCTCTCCATCCTTTTAGATGATATTACCCTTAGGTACCCATCAAATAATCCTTGTGGAAGGACTTCTCATCCATTATGCTGAAAACTTAATTCCAATTTTGGAAAATTCATGGAGAATTGTCCCAATGAGTGCAGCCATGGGACACCCAAGATTACATCAATGTCCCCCATGTTTACAATATAGAAATATTCTTTGATTGAATTCTTCCCTAATGTGAGGCTTAATTGTGAAACCTTTTCTGTGCAAGGGGTGGTAGATCCATCAACCAAGGTGACATTAAATCCCTTAAAGTCTTCTATTTCAAGGTATTTTCTTTTTGAAAAAAAATTCATCAACAAAGTTGTGGGTTTCCCCACTATCCACAAGGCTTGTTAACTTTTTCCCCTTAATAACACATCAAACTCAGAAAGGATGATTTCTTGATGCCTTGGAGATGGAAGCCAAGGTTCCATACCCATCTTCCCCTTCATCATACCTTATTTTCTTCTTTTTGTTTTTGTCTCTTTCCTCCCTTGTCTCTTCACTAGATATTACTTCTATATTATGATCTTGGCTTCTTTTCCCGCATATGTGTCCTAGTTCCCAATTTTATTTTCATTTGAAATACATTTTTTTTCCTTTTAGGTCCCTTAGGCTACATGTATGTCTATCCTTCCATTCCCCCTTGCATTTGTAACATGATTTCCTCTTTCTACCCTCATCTTGTTTACAGGTATGACCCCACTCCCACTTTTATTTAAAATTGAACCATAATATTTCCCTTTAAAGCCTCTCATAGTCGTTATTAGAAAGAAAGGTGTTTTTATGCTAATCTTTTTTATAGGGAGGTTTTGTGTTTGCATCCCTTATTTTTTATTTTTATTTTGTGTCCTCTAGTTTTAGGGATTAATCAATTGCATCCCCAAGGGAGGTAGGGTTTAAGGCACATACTTGTCCCTAGATTGAATCCTTTAACCCTTCTACAAAAAGGTAGGTAAGCGGATCCTCATCAACTCCTAGAATCCTAACTGAGATCCTTTGGAATTATACTATGTAATCCTCAATCGATCCATGTTGTTTAAGTTGAGTTAATTTTTTTAAGTCTATTTGTGGGTGCTTTCTATCAAACCATTTTATAAGTTTATGTGTGATTTCATCATAGGATGTTACATTTTTTTTCTCTTGGGTGTGGATACCATGATGTCACCACTCGTGGGCCAAACCCTTTAGATGTAGGATAGAAAATTATATGACATGTTGTTTCATCATGGGACTAAGGTTCAAATAGGTGTTTAATTTTTAAATGTAGGAATATGTTGTGATTTTTTTGGACCCATCAAAATTGGGTAGGGTTAGTTTATTTACTTTTTGTCTCAAGTTCTTACTAGGCTACCTCATACAAATTTTTATTACCTCTTGTTTCTTGGCTTCACAAAATTCCTTAAATGGGATACATCTCCTAACCTCAGGATCCAAATTTATATAAGTTGTAGAAATTTCCTCAATGTTAGAAGGGAGTGGACTATTTTCTTCTACCTCCACCAATGTTTCCTCCCTAGGTAGGAACAAGGGTCTTGATAACTTAAAGGTGTAAGACATGTTATTCTTCTCTAAATGATTAAATTTTATATGTTTTCCATTTGTATAGTCAGATCTACAAGTATTAACCATGTTTTATATGGTTTGGAGAAGGGCTTGGGTTTTTCTTTCATTTTGTTCCATCAATACTTTAGTTTTCATTTCCATGATTTATCTTAATTCATTTCCTATTGGCTCACCCATGTTATTGTTTTGAGTGGGGTTAGGATTTGTTACAAGTTTCCTCTTTTCCCTTTTCAAGGCTCTTTGAACCTTTTATTTAATTTTATATATTGTTCCTAACCTTCAAGATGGTAGGAAAGTTGCTCTAATACCAATCATAATGTCCTCTTTTGGGATTTCCCTAAATCTTTCCCTAGAATCACAAGTTTCAATGTAGTTAGGGTTATAACTTACTAATTAAATGCTTTAAGTAAGATAAATCTTAGTTTAGTTCTTGTAATCATGTTAGATAATATTGGAATATAATTCATATGATCAAACATATATAAATATTTGAACCATGTAAATACTATTAAACTACACCATATTCATATTGCATAATGGGAGTTTAATAATAATAGGAATTGGGTGGGAAACATAATAAGTCCACCTAAATCTATCCTAGCTAAGCCCAAGAGTGTGCAATTTCAAAACTAAGACAACTCACCCCTTGGCCCCAAGCAACAAGAACATCCAAGCTAAGATAATTTCACCCTCGAGGTGGGCTACTTAGTGGGTAACTTGTATTTGCATTCCCTATCCATGTTTCCTTATCCATCCTCCTTATGATTGAGACTCCTTGAATCCATCCTAATGACCCATCATAGTTTGGCTTGATAGGAAATTCTTGAAAGGGATGCCTATAAACTACTTGACCCATCTAAGCCCAAGAGTGTACAACATCCAGACTAAGACAACTCACCTCTTATCCCCAAGAGGAAGGAATGTCTAGACTAAGACAATTCCACCCTTGGGGTGGGCTACTTAGCATGGGACATCCCATAAACTGCATCTCCCTAACATACTACCTTCAATCTTATGTTTGAATGATCATAGGATAAATACATACAAAATATACATATATATAATTTATTCATTTAGAAGAAATATAATCTAAATATTGATCAATTACAACAATACTATGAAATATGCATATGAGAGAACTCAAAATTTATTTATAAAATAATTACTGCATATTGTCTCTATAATTTGTACCAAGTTGTATTAGATCTCTTTATGCCTACAGATTTATATTAAATCTGATCAATATGTCTGGGTTGCATATTGCTTTATTTCCTTGTAGATGATCCTGGAAATTTCATTTCCCATTCCCTTTTATATCCTCATGTTCCTACAAAGAGATGTGTCTCTTTGAAAGGAGGTAATCATTTCGAATGGTCATGACTTTGTTTGACCATTTCCTTTAATTTTTTATTTAATCATTGCTTTTTAAATTAATCGTTGCCACTACCTTTGTTTTGGTTTGCTCATTGCTTCATCAATTATAATTTGTGCTTATGATATCTATTGTATTCATTAAATAAATACTCATCACTGCCCTTATATCATATGGGTATTAATTATTGTTGTTTCTTATATCAATATTTTATATGTTTTATTATTATTATATTATTTTTATATATGCATTTTATTTTATTTGTATTTCAAGTTTCGAGGGCATGAAACTTGATAGCTCTAAATCCAATTGAAGACTCTATTTTGGTTCTAGTTGCACCAAAATTTCACCCACCTCCAAAATTTGTAAAAAAACAAAGGGGATTCCAAATTTGAATCCTGTAACCCTTGTTGAAGAAGAAAAACATCATAAATTGGGATGGGGTACATTGATTCCGTGCTTTGATACCATGTTAGAATTATGAAAAACATGAGCCATAGGATCAAACAATGAAAAAAGACATATTACCTACAAACAAGGAATTACTATATTCCTAAATAAGAAAAATCTATTGAATGAACCTCAAGAATCTTTAAGGAAAACAAGAGCCCTCAAAGGTTTCCAAACGTATTCAAAAGGCATGATAATACAATGAGGGTTGAGTGCCATATAGGAGCAACCCTGAATGGTAAAGGGATTAAATCATGACAAGTGTCAACATCTCATGTAATGATATAAATTGATCTAATAATAGCTCTCTAGTTAAGATAGTAAATCACTCATAAGTTTATCTTAAGTGCATGAGAATAAGTTATACTAATAATTAATTAACGGTTAATTAATTATTAGCTAATGCATGATTACTCTAACACTTCACATATTCTAATATAAATGGTAACCAATCTTGAGCTCAACCTTGGAAAGGTACTGTGCTCCACTAAAACAATCCATTATCATCTATGTGCAAAAGTGGAAATTTATATTTGATAATTATCTTATTTTGAAAGCATGAGAATCTATACACATCCTCCATTCTATTAAGCATCCACCTTGCAAATCTTATGTCATATTGAATGGTTCCAACATCCTTGGAAAGTGTCTCTAGGCACTTAGGGTGTATTGGGAAAATATTTTGTGATATTAATTCTCACTATTGTTTGTAATATATTCATAAGGGGTGATGGGTCCACTAGCAGTGGTAAAGGTGAGTTGTGAACATAAATATTTAATATTATTTTTCCCCAGATGTGGATGCCTAAAATGGGATAATAAAAGATAAGGAAAAGGAAAATGAGTGAATTTTTGGATTCTCCAAGTGGGAGATTAGAATGAGACAACATATGTCTCTTAGTATTCCATCATTTATTATATTTAATATGTTTCTCCCAAGTTTGGATGCCCAAGCTAGAGGGAAAGTATTGGAGCCAAAACCAATGTCCTTTCACATTTTGAGGAGGTATTCCAAGGTTTGAGGATGTTTGGAATGAAAGGCCATATTTGGGAACCTTGTTTGGTGCTTAATATGTCTTCACACATCTATAAATTTAGCCTCTTGTATGTAGAATCGTGAACCATAATTGGATGTAAAGTTCCATTATAGGTATAAGTATAGGTTGAGGCATAAGGAGGTTGTTCACAGGTGCACATGTGTTGCCATGGTGGATGAAAAGAGGAGAATGAAAGTGATTGTATTGTAATTTCATTGATTTGTAGATCATGCATACTTGGACTCTCTTCTTAGTGGAGTTTTTTCCCACAAGGGTTTCTCCATGTAAATCCTATGTTATGTGATGCTCTCGTGTTGATGATTTGTGCCTAATTTCTGCTATATTATGGTGATTTTATCATTTATATTTTGTTATAAGTTCACATAAGGTGGTTTAGTTAAGCATGTTATGTTTTCTTATTTTTGGCATCATAAAGATGGATCTAATCATGGTATTTCCATATTAAGGCAAATTAATTTTTAGATTTTCATGTTGATGTAATCTAACTCTTGTATCTCATCCATTGAAGTCATTTTTGGATAGATATTGAATTTCGAAACAATTTGTATTGAACCTATTTATTTCTCATCACATTCTTCTTCCTTCTATGGTGAAAATATAATAGGTACATTATAAGGATTCATACTTTCCTAAATTAGGCCTCTCTTCATTATCTCTTTCATTTGTTTCCTTAATTATGCATTCATGTCAAGAATCACCTTGTGTCACACATTATTAGGTAAAATTTACCTTATAATGAAATATATGTAGCATGGAATATTATGCACTCAAAACAATCTCTCAAGCATTCTATTGTCCATGAGATCCTCAAATTATTTCAATATATTTGTTCCACCTCTAGCTCTTTTGAGTGAAAAAACTTTCTTTCCTCTACTATCATAAGCTTTACAATCAATGCATATGACTCTTGAAATTATTCAACCTCCTTCAAGGACTACTTGTCCAATGATAAATTCATATTTCCCTTTGTGGTGTCTTCCTTAGCCTTTAATGATTTTAACTCAAATTTATTTCCACCCTTGGTGATGGTGAATGTGTTATTTCTTCCATCATGGATGGTGTAAATAGCATACTACCATTATCTTCCCAACAACGCATTACAAGAATCCATGAGAATCACATTGAACCAAACCTTAGCTACATAAGTTTAAATATGAAATAATTCTAAACACTACTCTTTCACAATATCTCTTGACTAAGGATTTGGATGTCATATAATATTTTTAGGTTTGAATTTTTTACCATATTAGTAGACACTAGGTTATCTACAATTATCTTACAACACTTTCCACTTGACTTACACCTAGTGTAGAAGATACTCTTCCTAAACAATGATTCTCTATCTTCTTTACTAGGCTTCAACAATAGCATCAACAAGCTTCAACAAGACCTTGAGAAATATCAATTTCTCTCTACCTTCAAGTGTTTTTTTTTTGTCTAACTACTCGATTTTTCACTTATGTAATGTGCATTATCTTCTCAATATGTCCTTATTTTTTATCAGCCTCTAGACATTCAAATGCCCTATTTCCAACTTATTCATATCTATAATAAGTATTATTAAAATTTATATCATTAACTCCTCTACCTTTATGTTCCCTTTTCTTAGAATTAATTTCCTCCATTTCCCTTATTCTATGATTTATGCTACTTATTGGATAGATTCTCCTCTATCTTAAATATGATATGGTAGATATATTAAAAAAATGAATTGGTAACAAATAAATTTCATCTTGAATTTCTCTTTGCAACTCATTCAAATATCAAGACACATTCGTCACATCTTCCATATAACTTTCCTAGATGTTGAGTATATAAAAATCCTTGATGTACTTCTTGATAGATATTTCTCTCTATTATAAATTATGGGACATTTTGAACATGATTAGGAAAGGGAATAAAGGATCAAGACATGGTAAAACAAACATAAATGGTCCATGGGGGATAAAGTAAGTGAAAATACAAAAAAGGAAATTATAAAGTACATAATGTTTTATTTTATAAGCCCTTCTCTATCTTTTCTCTATCCTTTTGTGTGTATTTTAGCAACACATTTTTTTGGGACCCATACTTTTTCACTCACTTAAGCTACATGTAAAGAGGGTTTTGTAGGTTTTTATTCCTTTTCACCAATTTATTAGGTATTTTCCACCCCTTGTTTGGTTTTCTTAGTTATGCTTACTTAGCCTTATTTTTATATCCCATCTTTCTCCTCTACATTTCCTATAAATGCACTCACCTAGCTTTATATTTTATATCATTCTATGTATGTTCTCTCTTAATTAATTGAAATATGATTTCTCAATCTATTATCTATTTTTTTTTAGTACTGTTGTGATCATCACTATGGCATTAGGTATAGGTTGATTTTTTGCTTATTAAGAATCCAACCTAATCACTATGGAGAGAAGAATTTGTAATCCATGGGAATCATATAAATAATTATATTGTGTAAGATATTTTCTCTACACCTACACATAATTTAATTATTTTCTATGGTTTTTTTGTGCCACTTTGATAACTCCATGGGCTAATTGTCTTGTGTTTTTCTTTTCTTGAGTTCATCTATGCATTTTAGTTATGTTGTAGGGAACATTTATATTCTTTAAAGCCTTGGTCTATAGTCCATTTGGTTTGGTTTGCAATCATAGAGTCTCTTTGAATTATCACCATACATGTGTGGTGCATGAGTCCCCAACTAAAACTAATATTGTTCATGTTCCTACTCTTTTTAAATTTGGAAGGTTCCTAGTTTGAGTGTTTTTTAATTTTATTTAGATCCTCTTTTGGATATGTTAAATCTAAGGACTGTGTTGTGTTTCTATATTTCATTGACCTTAAGTAGTGTAGGAAATTCTATATCTTTACAATTTCACATTATATTTGGGTCCCTTAATTTATTGGACTTAATTAAGCTTCTAATTTGTAAAATTATGAATTCCAAATTCTTATTATTCCCATTTTCCATAAGGGAAACTAACATTTAATTAATGCAATTAATATTTTAATCACATTGGAGCATGTGTGTCTTGGACTTATAGGCCAGGACCCATTCGCCCAAGGGTGAATGGGTCCCCTTTAAGTCCTAGGACCCATTTTTAAATATATTTTTGGTGTTATTGTAATGATTCAAATTCAATATGCAATTGTCAACTTTTGGAATCTAATCTTTTGGAAATTAGATAAACACCTATAAATGCATAGTCTTTTTATCAATTCAAATTTAACACACTTTATGAGAGCAATACTATGAGAAAATATTATTGTCAAGAGCATTCAAGAGCAGATTTATCAGTCATTTGTTGTAACATTCAAGATCCAATCATCGTGTTCAAGCTTATGTGTGTTCATGTAATCTTGTGAAGGCTAATATGATTTTTTTATCCTAAAAGCATCCAAGCATTCCAGGTGTCCAAATCCATCAAGAAAATAAAGATCAAGTTCCTTGGAGAAATGTGTTTGTCTTCATTCCTCTAAGGGAATCCATTGAAGGCATGGTGAGTTGCAAAAAGAAAGTGTTCATTCATCATTTCCTTCTCCATTTTCATTATCTTTCTATCAAGTTTTAATTACCAAACTTGGGGTTTGACTAAGGAAAACCCCCATTCAAACAAAATAAATTTTCCCTCTTTGTGTATGTGTAGATTATAGGTTGAAGAAGGATTGAAGATATTGAAGAGAAATTTTGCACTGTTGCATTTGTTGTCATCATTGTTGTCAAGCCATGGAAACTAAGTTGCAAGTTTTATTGCTGACTTTCCAATGGTGGGACCTAGGGAAAACAGAAGCTTAGATCTTGTACCAAAGGACCCATAAATTCATCCAAATACTTTTACAAAGACCCATTCACCCATGAGCAAATGAGCCCTTGCAAGCACCTCAAAACCAATTTTTCTAAGCATATTTTTTGTTCTCTCCACTTCCTAGATCTACAAGTAAACTGTCATTTCTAACTATCAGTCTTAGGGATCTTGTAGTTTTAATATTAGGGCATATAGGATCATTAAGTTAATCATTAAAAGATATTTCTAATCAATTCCAATCCCCCATTAGATGTAGATCTAGGTTTGATTGGATCACCTTAAGGTTTGAAAGTTAATTTCTTGTACCTTGTGATGTACATCTCTAATGAAATTTGGAAAAAGGAACCATTGAATCCTAGTTTCTTTGCATTAAGGGCCTAGGATCCCTTTTTCTATGTTTCATTTTGGTAAACCCAACATTCTTACACTATAAATTTTTTGAAATTGGAAGTCCTTCAAACCCTAGGTTTAGATTTGCATTGTATTGTTTTGCATTTCTCATTCAAGGTTCAATTTTTTTGCATTCTAAAAGCATCAAAAATCTAAAAAATTTGCATTCATCTTGCATCGTAGCCTGCATTAGAATTTTTTTAGTCATATTTAGATCAAATTTATATTTTATTTACATTCACTAAGTGGTTAAAATTTGAAATTGTTCATTGCATGTATATTGCATCTTTCATTTTAGCTTAAAAAAGCAAGTGAAAATTGCATAATTTTATTTTAAATTTGCATGAAATATTCATTTTCAGAATTTTACATCTTCAAATTAGATAGGTATTGCATATTAATCTAAAAATATCATTGAAAAGTGTCATTTTTTGTTACATATTTACATTTAGATTGTCTCAAATTGAAAAAATATTGCATTGTTTGATTTCAAGTTGCATCAAATCATCAATTTCAGGTTGTGGCATCTTACAATCAGGCAAATATTGCATTTTACATCTAAAATTTGTATTCAAAACATGTCACAAAATTTTAACCTTTGTTTCACACTTGCATCTTGCATTGCATTTTCTTAATTTGATCAAAATATGGAAAACATGCATTGTTTTACCTGTTTGCAACTAGAGAAAGACACATTAAACAACAACATAAAACTTCAAATTTTCACTTTCCATAACCCTATCCAAGGACTCATTCACCCTAGGTAGAACCTGTCCTTGTATAGGTTCCCAAGGAAACTTTTGCACACTATTTTTTCTTTGTATTATCAGTTTGTTCCAGCTTGTAGAAGTCTGTTTTGAAATTCTAAAAAATTGTTATTATATGTGCAAGAAAAGTGTCATTATTCTTGATTTATTGCAATTTTTTGAAAAATTGTTGCATTTCATATCTAGAGGACAATTTTTACATCATGTTCTCATTGCAAAAATCTCTAGTTATCATACTTCATGTTCTATTTTCAAATCTTGTTGAGCACTTTAAGAAATTTTTGTTACAAGCATACGAATATGAAGTTCTTTCCCCTCTCTTCTTGTTTTCATTGATCCCTCTCCCACTATATCTCCTATGTGTGAGGTTATTTTGGTGAAAGAGAATAAAATTGTTTATAATCATGACAATCATAAGTGTTCTTCTCTCAATACCTCTCTTACTTGTGACGAAGGTGTCTTGGTGTTAGAAGATCCAACCATTGAGTGTCATGTGAATCTTGTTTGTTTCTCTCCCACTACATTCCTACTTGGGAGGATATTGTTGGACATAAGGATGCAATGATTGATAAGCAATAAAAACATAGTTTTTCTTCTCCTAATGCCTCTCCTGCTTGTGATGAAGTTATCTTAGAAGATCCAACCATTAACTATCATGAAAATATTGTTTGCTCCTCTCTTGAAACCTCTTCTACTTGTGAAGATATTAGGGTGCAAGAGGATTATATCATTGATGCATGTCTTTCAAATGATATTAATGTGGATTTCTTAGATTAAGATGATAAGGTGACATTAGATCCCCCCTCAATAGAATATCATCAACAAGAAGTCAAATTCTTTGGGGTTATGAACAAACAACTGACCACTAGATCTCTCTTGATTATTGGACGTCCAAAAACTCCTTTTGGACCTCCCAAGAGTCCTCTAATCATTGGACCACCTAAGATTACTTTTGAAACTCCTAATATTCCTTTATTTATTGGACCTCCTAAGCCACTTATTATCATAGGACCACCTCAACACCAACCAAAACTTCCAGGGCATGTCTTAAATTTTGCAAGGAAACTCACTAGTAACAATGTTTTGCAGCAACCAAGTTATAATACCATTGCACATACATATAACACAAGGAATAATAGGCAAACAAAAACCATTCCTACATCGATACCACTTCCACAATCTATTTTTCCTAGTGCCCCTCATTTACCTTTGCATAATGGAGAGGAGTATGATCTTGTTGAAAAACTTCACAACACTCCTATTAATATATTCTTGTGGAATTTGATTCAAGCATCACCTATTTACCATAACATGCCTCAAAATGATTTACAATTTTATTTATCCCTCTTAGTGCACAAACCAATGATGTGGAAACTTTGATTGAGAATATGAATTCACCTATTTTGGACATTATCTTTCATCAAAGTGAATTATCTTTATTAGAAATACAAAAATAAAATGAGGCTTTGATGATATTGGCTAGTATTAACAAGATTGGAAATAGGTATACTCTTTTTGATAATGGTTTGACACTCAATTTTGGCTTTGATGATATTGGCTAGTATTAACAAGATTGGAAATAGGTATACTCTTTTTGATAGTGTAAACCTTTTGGATCAAACTAGAGTGGAAGAGACTAAAATTCAACCAGATTCTTTATTTATCCATGGTTTTGATAATGTGGGAAAGAAATTTCTTGGTGTGATAACATTACCAATAAAATCCGGTAGTTTTACATTGCAAACTACTATCCATGTCATGCCCCAGGAACTCTCATATAATATCCTCTTGGGTAGGCCATGGATTTATGAAATGAATGAAGTCCCTTAAATGTTGCATCATCTAATGAAATACACTTATAAAAACAAGATGTACACAATTAAAGAAAAATTTCAATCAAAATTTTTTTTTCAAATTAAAACATGAATTAAAAGTCTTTTGAGAACATTGATACCAACTTCAAAATTGGAATCAGTGCAAGAAGAAGAGAAAGAGAAGTGCTTTTCAACAATCACAAAACTATTGGATGATGATTGGGGTTCATTATATTTTACACCTACGTTCATGGGAGAATATAAAATCACAACAAAAGAATTAGGAAAGGAAAAAGAAACAACGATAGTATCAACACAACATGGTGCATAATCATCACAAGCATCTAAGTCCACAACTTTTAGCAAATAAGAAGAAAACAAGAATTATACATCCACATATGATGAGAATGATCATGAGAAACTTCCTTCCTCAAAAGAAATGAAAAAAAATTATGGAAGGAGTTACAAACTTTTGAAATAACTTGGCTATAATGGAAAAGGATGTGGTGTTAAAGAACAAGGTATCTATGTCCCTATAGAGCCTAGAACACAAGAAAAAACTAAAGGTCTTGGTTATTATTATTCAATTAAAAAATATCATTAGTTATTGCTCCTCGCCATGTGGTAGTTGTATTATCATAGCATATTCATTACCATGTGTGAGGATATAAACTTGACTTTATGCAATCATACATCCTTTTTGCAAGGAGTAGCATATCATCGTCCATTTTCAGCTCACTTTTTTCCCTTAAACTTGAGGGGCAAGGGGTTAGGTAGCCTTGTCCTAGTATGGAACTTTTGTTGCCTCTTTGGCTATTTATCCACCTTTTACATATGATGAACAATATTGGGATGCAAACGACTTGCTTTAGGTTGGCTCGCATGTGACATACTAGCTTTTATTTTTATTTTATTTGTGATTACATGTATGTAATGTGATCCCTCATATCGTGTTGCTTGATGTGTATTTATGTTTGTGAGTTTTCTTTGGATGATCCTTGTTACTTAGTTGGTGCAAGGATACAAAGGAAGAAAAACATGTCATAACATTCTTCTATTTGTATCTCCATTCTTCTATCTGTTGTAAACACTTTCTTTTCTTTTGTCTTGTGTTTTCCTTTTGGGGATGATACAAGGCAATGAGACATCCAAGTTTCTTCCATGTTGACCCAAAATATTTTTCTATTTTCATTCTCTATGTGTCATTCCTCCTTTGTGCTTGTTGTTCCATGAATTATTTGGGGAATGATGATAGTTCCAAGCTCTATTATATCAATGTATTAAATACATTCATTGACCCTAAATCCATGGATCCCCTATGTGTTACCTTTTTGGATTGCATATGGGGAAAATCTCCTTTTGCATGATGTAAATTTATTTGGAAACATATGATTGTAATAGGGCTTTCCAAATAATCCCTTATGGCCCTTTTTATCAATTGGAATTTATCATTTCCATTTTAAAGTAATTGCTCACAACATGGTGTTTAGAAATTCCTTTAAAGTGGGGGCATACATTAGCATTATTTCAATTTTGCATTGATATTTTGACATTTTAGCTGAATTTTGTTCATAGAGGTTGGACTTAGTGTAGTGTTAGCATAGCACATTGACCATTTTGTGGAACCTTGTCAAATTTATTAGGGAGTATAAATTTTTGGTATGGTTGATGCATGGGAACACACTTATAGACCTGGTGCATTTGTCCCATCTTCCACCCCTTTTTTATGGGTACACACTTTGTATATCTAGTGTGTGTTTCTCATTTTACCTTTGGGGTTTACCTAGTGTATACCAGACTGCACTAGCCCTTATGAGTATATTTTATGGATGTGGCATCATGCAACTTGCTAATCCATCCTTTTTCCTTTTAAATTATTTTTTGTATTGGCTTTGACATTGTATGTGTGTGTATCTTGTCTTGTTGCACGTATCTTACACATCTAGTGTGTCCCTTTGTCCTTATCTTGGTTATCCATGGGATCTTCGGTCCTAGGAGCTTGGCCACCGTCTTGATCTTTTTCATCCTATCTTTCTAACATTTGTACACTTAGACCCCTCTGGATATATATTTTTCTACTTTAGTGTAAGTCTAAGCGTAAGTTCATACTCTTACTAAAGTGGGGGATAAATTTAGTGTAGGAAATTGTATGCCTTTACAATTTCACACTATGTTTGGGTCCCTTAATTTATTGGACTTAATTAAGCTTCTAATTTTCAAAATTATGCATTCCAAAGCCTTATTATTCCCATTTTCAAAAAGGAAAACTAACATTTAATTAATGCAATTAATATTTTAATCACATTGGATCATTTGTGTCCTAGACTTATACGTCAGGACCCATTTTTCCAAGGGTGAATGGGTCCCCTTTAAGTCCTAGGACCCATTTTTAAATATTTTTTTGGCAGAATTTTAATGATTCAAATTCAATATGCAATTGTTGGCTTTTGGAATCTAATATTCCAGAAATCAAATAAACACCTATAAATACATAGTCTTTTTATCAATTCAAATATAACACACTTTATGAGAGAAATATTATGAGAAAATAGTTTTGTCAAGAGCATTCAAGAGAAAATTTATCAGTCATTTGTTGTAGCATTCAAGATCCTATCATCATGTTCAATCTTATGTGTGTTTGTGTAATCTAGAAAAGGCTAATATGCATTATTGATCCTAAAAGCATCCAAGAATTTCAAGTGTCCAAATTCATCAAGCAAAGAAAGATCAAGTTCCTTGGAGAGATGTGTTTGTCTCCAATCCTCTAAGGGAATCCATTGAAGGTTTGGTGAGTTGCAACAAGCAAGTGTTCATTCATCATTTCCTTCTCCATTGTCATTATCTTTCTATCAAGGTTTAATTACCAAACTTGGGGTTTGACCAAGGTAAACCCCATTCAAAAAAAAACAATTTTTCCCTCTTTGTGTATGTGCATATTACAGGTTGAAGAAGGATTGAAGATATTGAAGAGAAATTTGCATTGTTGCATTTTTTGTCATCATTATTTTCAAGCCACAAAAACTAAGTTGTAGATTTTATTTTTAACTTTCTGATAGTGGAACCTAGGGTAGATAGAAGCTAGATCTTGTACCAGAGAACCTTGAAAGTTGATCTAGACACCTATAAAAAGACCCATTCACCCATGGGTGAATGAGTCCTTTTAGGCACCTCAAAACCATTTTTTTTAGCATATTTGTTCTCTGCACTTCCTCAATCCACTGGTAAACTATTTTTTCTGACTATCAATATTTGATATCTTACAATTTAATATTAGCGCATATAGGACCATTAATTTAACCATTAAAAAATGTTTCTAATTGATTCCAATCCCCCATTAGATGTAGACCCAGATCTGATTGGCTCACCTTAAGGTCTAAAAGTCAATCTATTGCACCTTGTGATCTAAATCTCTAATGAAATTTGAAAAAATGCACCATTGAATCCTAGGTTCTTTGCATTAAGGGCATATGATCCCTTTTTCTATGTTTCAATATTCAAGTGAATTATTCTCTCCTTCAGGGCATGCCCTAGTTTTATATTTTAAAATTTAATTGTCTATTATTCATGTGTATTTTATATCTTAATCATTTTGTGGCTAATCCATTTCAAAAAAATTAGGTCTCAAGAATAGTGTGATAATCTACTAAGTGTTTTAATCTCTAAGGCCCTATTATATCTTACAGTGGTGTGACATTTTTTTAGGTGGAAACTTGACACTCTAGTTCTACATTGAATGACTCCATTTTGTTTATATCTTCATATTCATTTAGTATCCTTGGTTATCTAATTATATGCCAATTTTTAATCTTATGACCTTACTAATCAATGTTATGAATAGTCAACTTGTGATAATATTTTGGGGGTCTATGTTTTGCTAAGTACTTTGTCTATGTGATGTGAATCAAAGATTAATTAAAATAAATATAATATTAGTGCTAGCTTTGTATCATACCAATTTTGTGTAATTTTGAAAACTTTATACTTTGATGGAGAAATGGACTCAATGTAGTAGTAAGTTATAGTTGAATCATAAATTGAACTTGGCTTTTTGTTTTTCTTAGTTTCAAGAATTATGATCAAGAGGTGAAAATATGAAGTTTTAAATTTTGGTTAAACAATTGGGTGTTCAAATTTCAATAAGTCTTTAGCAAGGTTGTTCTCCACTTGGTGTCTACCCAGGATGATATGAAAACTCAATCTTAAGTGGTTGTCAAATGCTCAATTGAGGAAGGTATTATTAAGTCACTATTATTCATAACATGGTGCAAGTGGCTTTTGCATGTCAACTTATTGCACCCTAATAAATATCAAAGATATTTGGGTTAAATTTGTGTTGTTTTTCCTTTAATACCTTAAAATACTTAGTGTTAGTTAAGGTAGGGCTTATAAAATGATATATCCACCGATTAGAGGAAAAGAATCATCCAAATTACATACACATGAAGCATTGGTGTGATTGGTTAAGGAAATGAAATCTTTCTTAGGGGTGGTCTAACCAATTGGTCTAACTAAATGAAATATCTTTAGTTGCTATGTTCTTATGCTAAATTACAGACAAAATGAGGTATATCATTAAGTTTGAGATGAAAAATTACATAATATAAGTATCAAAAGTGTAACACGTACCATTTTATCAATCTTATGTTAAATATTATACAATTCTATTTGAAGTCTTAATGGATAGGATAGTGTTAATAAAAATTCCTAGTTTAAATATGGCCACCTTTATGTTTCAATGTCTTTAGATAATTACATCTAGATTTACCATACTAATATACAATTATCAACAAGCTTTGGTTCATTTTTTTATCCTAGTTCAATAATCACTACATACTTAAGTATGTGGCATTAAAGTATTAATGATCTTCACATTAAAGTATATATATTATAAATATTAAATTTTTAATTTTTAACAAGGATGTTTGCTTAGGTCAAATTAAGGGTTTTAATTTACGTGGAATTAAACCAATATAACATGGATCTTTTTTTTAAGTAAAATGTAATAATAATGCTAATGACTTTTATTATCACTCACCTATTTACCAAGATCAGTACAGCCATTTCCTTAAGAGATTAAAATCTTCTTTCGCATATAGTAATACAACAAGCATTACTAAAATAAAATAGTTTTAAGGAAACTATCTAAAAAAAAGGGTAACATATGTAACATTATGTTTATTCATAACAAGAATTGACCTTGAAATATTTTAATTATTTGGAAAATAAAGTAGAGACCATGGGGCGATTACCAGGTTAAAGTCATGTATATGCACTTTAACTCCCAAAATTAATCATTCTTACCTCTAAAGTTAGTAAAATAAATAAGAGGACCACAAGAGAGAAAAAAACTTAACCCCATTGGAAATCATGAGATGACCAAACCTTAATAGGCTTCATCTACCCATGAATTTAACTTGGAAGAAATGGGAAAATCTCATGGCATACCCAAAAATGGCCTTCCAAAAATGGCAGCAAACCCTTGCTCTTCTTGATGTAGGGGGGGTGTTTCTACATGGAGGCAGCCATGACTTGGATGTAGGTATAAATCAGCTCTTTTAGAGCCTTCTTTATACTTCAAAAAATTCTTTGGAAATAGATTTACATTTTTGACTGAAGTGTCGGCAGGGCATTCTTCCCTGGCAATCAGTTTGATACTAAAATTTATAGTCGATTGAATTGAAACTAGCTTAATTTTTTTTTGTAGATCACCTTTATTTATTTGTTGAGGGTTGATGCCCTTACAAAGTTTGCATAACAAAATTTGAAGGAAGATTGTTGAGTGAATGTAAATATGATAAAATGTATGTTTTTGTTGGGTTGTTATTAATTCCTTGTTTCTCTAGTGTAGTTGCCTCTTTATTTATTTTATTTATTTGTGCTCATGATTTGAAGGATTTTACACCCCACGTTTGCAATGTCATTTTCATTCTTTAAAACAACCTTTTTAAATCACCATAGATGCCATCGTAGGGTTTTTGGGTTGTGAGAGGAAAACCACACTCAAATTTCCACTATTCGCAGACATAGAAGGGGGAAAACATTTGACTCCAACTCATTGCCTTCTTTCATGTGCTACTATTGCTAGTGAGTATGATATACGTGTAGAGTAATGTCACTTTCTCTCTTATTTTCTTTGTTTCCACTCCTGAATCATTGACGAGTCCATTTGTTTGTAGATATAGGGAGTCTAATTTATTTTATTTTCTCATCCCAAGCAGTTGATTACAAAGAGATTATATGTTTTTTTTTTCTTCCCCTCTCAACATGTATCCTACAAGAACTTGGCAGCTTCAACCAAAGAGCATGGCCCCCATGATGGGTGTAACATATACACGACTAAATTCTAAGGGGAAAACCTCTAGCCTTCTATAGGCACACCCCTAACACTTGGTTGAATAAAAGAAACATTGACAAAGAGATTTAAAATGGTGGGTTATTCCATAGTCTATTTTGTTTTTTCATATTTTATTTTATTCAATATTTTTGCATAAATCTTTTATCATTGTTACTACAGAACCCTTGATACAACACAAAGGCTATAGATCATAGTGATCTATTTCTATGAACCCCATTAACAACTAGCAGCATCAAAAGATAGCCTTCATCTACTTTTTTTTTAACAAAATGTATTATGTGCAAGTTATGAATAGAAGAAAATAAATATAAACATCAACATCTCTCATGTCATATAATGATTGAAAGTCATTTCATACATTATAGGATTTTTGAACATATGGAATAACACCCGTAAATAAATTTATGATCAATACATTCACCTTCGTTCACCAAGGAGGTTGAAAAACAACAAGAACTAATATCATTGCTTTTTATTAACATAAAACAAAGTACTTCCCACCCAAGAAACCATAAACAAGCTGATTACACAAAAATCAATGACCCATCAGCAGAAAACAAAGACAAAAAGGTACAATAAACGGCCATTAGATAAGTTATTTGAGCATCCTTGTTGCTTCTAGGTCCTTCGACACCATCCTATCATGTATTTCTATGATGCCATCCACATCCTATGTAGAGACTATTTCTTCAACACCATCCTATCATGCATTTCCATGATGTCATCCACATCTTGTGTAGAGACCATTTTTCATTTCTTAGTTTTACTCCAAGTATGCACACTCGGCCCAGCACCCAAATCCATGATTTGCATGTCCTTGTTTGCACTCTCCCCCCTCTCCTTTAACAATAAATTTTAGGTATCCTTTCCCTCATTATAAAACAATGAAATGTAACAAATAAAAGAAACTACCAGCACCTTCATAGTTATGAAGAGATCTTAAAACCAAAAGATCTTTCAGCTTCATATACCTTCTTTGTTGTTCTATTAGATAATAGTCAATGGGAAGAAAATATTTCCACCCAACCTTCTTGGAATCATCAAGCCATGAAATGAATCTACTCAACCTCCAAGCCAAGTGTAACAACAAGACCTAACATGCAACTAGTACCATTCTATTATTTCTCTTACCAATGAATACTATTGTGCAATTGCATAATCATAATGACTAAACAAAACTTCCACGGTTGCATCCATTAGAATGAAAATTGTATTCATAATAAGGTAACATATACTACTAGATTTGCATATGATCATTATATCATATAAACTACCACATTCATAGTATTAGGACATTGATATTAGAAAGTTTATAAATTGAGATAAGAATCATTTACTTCTTAACTAGTAACAAAATAAAGTTAGATTCCAAATTGAAGTAAAGAAATTAAGGCAAACCTTCTCCATCCCTTCTCCTTAATCTTTTGAAAGCAGGTTGATAACATAAGCAACCAAATTACCTATAGCAGTCGTTCCCTTTCAAACAAATCAAAGATATATTATTGAAGATGAAAATACAAGTGTCTAAGTGAGAGTCATTTACTCATCTAAATAAATATGACACAAAATAAAAAACATATCATCATTTGCATTATCAAATATATACCATTTGTTGCTTTATCTTGAAGTGGAAGAGAGAGGGAGAGAGAGCATCATTGGGATGATTTTCTCCCTGCCACGAAGTTGTAGGCTTCCCCATGCTACCTTATGAAGGGAGCCTGACCCAACATGAAGAGCCCAGCAATTTGTGTCCAACATGTGTGAAATCTATGCAGCTATGGAATACATATGCAACCTATTAATGCCCCAAGAAAATATATCTAGGCATATGTCCTTTACTCTTGAAGTGGCTCATTCTAATTCAACAACCCTCTCTTATTTGAATTAGGGATTTGGCCATATGTAACAACTACCCAATTAATCACTAATAAAGTATGGGACTCGGTGAATAGCATGAAGGGGGCCTCTTCTAAGTTATAAATATTGAGGGAATATAATTCTCTAATATTTAAATTTTTATTTGGACCGTTCAATCCTTTGCTAACCCTCTTTCCATAGGAACTCAAATGTTGCTCATAAATTGAGACTACAGTTAAGGTTCTTGACCAAATCATAAATTAGGGGTCTCTCCAACAAGGGACTCAATTTGTTTATTGATTTTTCTTTAATATTTTTTATTGTTCCACACTGATAGTTAATGAAATGAATTCTTAATCAAGTACTTTTTTGTTTCACAGATTCCACAAGTATGGAAATTTATCATTACACAAGATAAAGTATTGGACGTGTTCCATTTTTCCATTAGGTATACAAGGAAGAATATTACAAGATGGATATTTTAAAGGTATATCTACAAATAAGTATAACCCAAATTCTGAGATGAAGAATGAGGTTGATTTCATCTCAAGATAGGCTACTTTGCAAGTTGGGAAAGTTATTTATACCTCAAGAGGCAAGAGTTCATCTTATTAGAGAGGTTTATACATTTATTTGTTGGTCTTTTTTATTCTAGAAAGACAATAGAAAACTTGTCGAGCTATGAATATTTTCCAAAGATGCATTAATAAGATTTAAAATTCATTAGAGTGTGAGTGTTGCATACCAACCCAAGATCCACCAAACTATAGCTATGTATAGTCTCACATTATGACTAAAAAAGTCTCAAATAAAATTGGAAAAAACCATCCATATGTTGGCTGCTATAAAGGTCACATTATGACTGTTGAGGAATGCACAAGTTTTAGGACAAAGTGCTAGGAATGCACCCTTTTTTATAACGCCACAATGCTTTTAAAGAACTCTGCATTATTGATGTTTTGGTTCTTGTTTTATGGAGCCAATATATTGTTATGAGCTTCCCTATGGCTATTATAGATCACTACAACAGTCATGAGGAAACTATTATTTTCACCAACTTTCCCATGGCTATTGTAAAATTCTACAATAGTCATCTGCAAGCTCATAACCCATATCCCCTAAATTCTTTATGGAAAATATTGCTTCGCCAATACTTCCATTAGTAACTATAGTCTAGTTGTAGTCATCATTTTATTATTTGGCCACTCAATTTTCCACAACCCTAACAATTTCATAATAGTCTATTGTTCCAAATTTGTTCCAATTAGTAAGGTAATGATGTAGAATTCTGAAATTTTAATCATAGAGGTTTGTTGAATGTTACAAAACAATATGTAATTAGCATATAACATTTAAATGGAAAGGAGTTGAGAGAGAGAGACCAGCATTACTGGGAGAAAATACATAAAATTTATTTTTATTTCTAGTTGCAGCCAATTTTCCTTTTTCAATAGCTTTTTGTTTTCACCATCTTTTTCAGAGTTCTTCATGTTACCCAAGTAAAACTGAAGGATTAAACTAGATGTACATACTTGTAAGAAACTGAGTAGAGATTTTGCTACTTCTTGCTCATATACAACCCTTCCTCCTCCTTGTAGTTGTTCTCCCTTTTTTCCAAAAAAAAATAACTTCATAATAGTCCTCTACCTTGCTTTATTCCAACTCATTCTACCTTCCTTGCTACGTGGGGGATAGGAGCACTTTATTATGTGCTAGGTGTTTATTATATTTTTTAAATCCTTTTCCCTTTGTTGACATCTAGCTGGCCCAACTCATTTGTTGGCCTCCTTTTAATTTTATTACTTTTTGGAAGACAAATATGAGGTTGCTTACCTTTTAAGGTATGCTTGATGTTATTTCTTCACACAATTTCTTCTCAGTTTGTGGGTCCCACCTCAATGGATAATATTTTTTTTTGGTTTTTTGTGTTTCTTGAAAGGAATATTCAAGATATGCTTTTTCCTTTTATAAAATAATATTTATTTGATCTTTTCAATTATTATATATATATTTTTTTTATTATCATTATTGTTTATAAATTAGAAATTACTCATTATTAAGTAATATAATTATAAAATCATTAATCATAGTGATTTTATTTCTTAATTGAATTTTGGTCTCAAAAGCAATACACCTTATTTACCCTTCCCAACATAATGTGCGACCTGGAAATTGCACTACATTCTCGTGTGTGCTACACACGCAATTTCCCCTGGATGGCTAGACTCCCCTTCCCAATGATACTCTATCTCTTTGATGAGAGTGTGTAATTGCCCTGTAATACTCCAAAAATCAAGAATAAAATTAGCCTGTTATAATAATAAAATTCAATCATATGGCTATGTATGAGATTATAGAAGACACACACAACTAACCTCTTATACCCATATATAAGGCAACATATCCCTATATTCATTCACAGATTTAAAGGGAACAACAACATCAAAAATTTAGTTTTTGAAAGCACATTACCTAACCCATTTGCAATACAAACACAACCAAACCCCCACATTGACTTCACCATTTCATTTCTTCCTCATATTTTCTACACAAAATTTTTAAGGAGAAGAAAAAAATAATAATAAATAGATGAAGGCAAGGAGGCTTACCTTTACCATTATTCAAGTAGCCATAAAAAAACTAACCAACCCCACCATTAGTTTTCACTTCTAAAAACCCCAAAACAACCTCATTCCTCATGCTTGCCAACCAAAAAAATCCCCCATCTACTTCCCTTTCTAGCTTCTTTTATACACCCTAACCCTAAAATTTTGATCAGCCTTTCGAAAAAAATATCCCATGACATTACAATTTTCTACTTTTAACATGCTAGGATTTTTTTCCTTGAAACATTCCCCATGAGATTATACTTTTATCCATAATTTATGACACTAGAAGGTACCCATAAATAACTTCTTATGAATCACAATTCACCAATGATTGAGGAAGCTAGAAAATATTACTTTAACTTAATGCCTAACCTAGGGATTTCACAATGAAATCACATTACTTCATGATAGAAATTATGGTAACTAGGGCTCTAGTGATCCTCTTGTTTCCCCTCATTGACCATTTTTACACATGCACAATTGTCATATCAATATTTCACAATATATATAAAATAAACAAGTGACGCAAGCATCGAGTTCCTGCCGGAGAGCGTAATGTGTTTAGATTTAGAGGAGAAAGTAGATAAAAATGTAGTTAGTGGCCAATGAATTCTAGCGACGAAGCAGAGTTACTATATGCAAAGGAGATTAAAGAAAAATTCAAGGCAAAAGCTTTTAGGCAAGCAACAAAGAAATATGGTTTTTCAAAGAAGCGGACTAAATATAGTTGTTAGTCATTTAATTTTAGTCATCCCACTTGTCAAGATCATAATTTTTATCACATTTCTCAAACTTTAAGGTTTTGAAATGCATAGAAAAGCTTAATCACAAGCAAATTAAAGTGGCTCAAAGAAATGTTAGATCAACCCATCAAAGAACCAAAACAAAGCAGTTAATAGATGCAAAGGACATTAAAGGAAAAATCAAGCCAAAAGCTTTTAGTTTGAATTGTCATTTCCTACAAGTAATGGGAAAAGGAAGGAACTTCCATATGGAAATAGATAGTAGTGTGTATTTGAGTTGTAGAAAAGATAAATATGACACCAATCCTTATTTTACATAATTTAAATATAACTTCAAAGGCAAATATGGATGCAATTAGTTATGCTATGAGTGAAACATTGTTGGGAAAACTTATAGCTTAGGAGTATAAATTTGCATATGTTTAGCAAATTTATATTTGTATGAGCAAAGCATGTGTTGTTTAGTAGGTATGAGTTTGATTGTTTATCCCCTTAAAATATTTGTGAAGAGATAATTTATATAAGCAAACTTATCCTTATTTCAATAAGAAATGAATAATGAGTTCACAAGAATTTAGGTTCTCTCTTTATACCCTTATACCCTTAACCACCAAGAACATAATTAGAGACATTACTTATAATTCCTATAGATTTTTATTGCATAAATTTGAAGTGTTGGAATAGAAACAAATAAATAGTGACTAATGTATAATCATATAGAAATTAACCAAAATTACTGCACAAAAAATCATTGTTTCAAATAAAAAAATGTATTTACTTCGTCTTGTAAAACATGAATAAAATATATTTTCATATATCAAAATATAAATAATTAGTAATACTTAATTTATATCAAATGTCCTATTTTTTGTCTTAAAATCTATTATAGACGTCTCTTGAATATCCACTTGTTAATAATAAAAAGTAAAATAATGGAAAAAAAGAGATTATTCACATGAAAAAGAAGAGTAACAAACAAAAATTTAATAGAAGCACAAATAATTTCCCCATGATTATGAATGAATTCTTCTACATAAATTGAAGACCAAAATTTATTTAAAAATATGACCCTATTATGACTTGATGATTATAGAACTCTTGTACATATATATCATATAAATTTTAAGTGTTGGATATGTGGCTCTCCTTCTGCCAACGCCAATATGATCGCTTATTTAAGGCGAATAAAGGTGGTCAGAGAAATCAAACCTTATCAACAAAATATAAAACATGTTTTTTATTTGCAAAGTTCATTTCAATAAATATCCAAAAAATTCAAACACATTCAAATGCTGAGATTGCTTGTAGCTATTCATTTGGATGCCTATTCAGCAAAATTTGGAATATGATGAGTTTTTCACATTGTAGTTGATTCTACTTAAAGTTTTATCGCATCAAATTGTTATCCTTCCCAAACATAGATAGACAACATGAATTGAAACAACAGGCTAGAAAAGGCGAAAACAGCAAAGACAAAAAGTTGGAAACTGTAATGATGTTGGTCTGCTTCCTCTTTGTCTTTTTAAATTACATCGGAGATAATGAAAATAAACAGTCCAGCTTAAGCGTGCTCTAAAGACTGATGTTTAAGGTATCTATGCCTTGCAAGTTTTTACATAATATGTTAAATGCATCTAAGAAATTGTAACAGTGAATATTTTAAACCAAAACATTTCAAGCTCTGAGTAACAAAATCTATTTGGTTTAATTTGAGGTAGTTTAATTCAAGAAATATTTACAAATTTACGCACTGCAAAACTCTCAAAGCTAATGGAAACCGAGTAGCACATATAACAGACAAATATTTTATGGAACGGCAATAAGAATAGGATAAGTAGTAATGTGGGGAGAGCAAAGGGAATAAATCAAGGAAAGTAGGTATAGCTAGCAGCCATTCAGATTATGGATAGAAAGAGGAAATATAGGCAACCAACCACAGAGCCATTAAAACAAAACCAGCAAGGGAAAATATGCAACCAAGTTATTCATGTTGCAAATGGTTGCAATAGAATTAATTGCAAAAATCGTAATAATTGATTTCACCTAGTTGACTAAATAATAATAATAATGAAAAATAGCAACGGATAGCGTAATTTTGGAGGATGGCATAAAATGAAATTTTGGGCATTGTGGTCAAGTTTATCGGTGAAGTGGGCGGGCTTCGTGAGAAAATTAATTTAGCGAAGTCAGCAAGTAGCCTGGGGGAGGTAACATCTTGGAAGTTGCCACGTTTCTTAGAGACATTCTTTCTAGCAGTTCACGTGTCTATCTAAGCATTAACTTTTTGCATGATTTTCTCTCAAAAGCCAGCTGCGCTTAATGGAAAAAGGAGAGTTTTCATATTTCCTGTTTTTCTTTATACACAAGAAGGTTTGAGGGGATTTCAGCAATGAAACAGAGGCAGAGTACCAGGTTAAAGAGAGGAATGTAACCTGACATCCGAGCAGATAGCTTTAGGGGCCATGCTACTCTTTTAATAATCTCCTCTGTGCTCAAGCTTACTCGTCATTTAACTCTGAACAACGCCATTATATAGAGGATGATGTTGTTCATGAAATGCACTTGTGGGTATGTATCGCCCTTTTAATGGTTTTTTTTTTATATATATAAAACATTTTTCCTATTTATTTCAAATGCAGCTAGGGCCATACCATCAATCATATCAAAGTATGTACAATTTTCAAATCACATAGCTTAGTAAGCTGATATCATTTTGTGGAAATATTTAACGACAAACCTCAAACATGTGAATATACAAATTTTAAGGCCCCAATACCTAAAACGTCTATTGTTTCGGTTGTCAAAGGCTTGCATTATTCACTAATGATTCAACATTCTCCTCTTGAATTTAACAGTATTATATATATCTTTAGACTGTTGAGAAAACTCCTCAAATGAGCGCATTGTAGGATGTGTTCCAGAGGGTTTCAATAATTCAAATACTTCGAGACCTTTCTTGTAAAATCCAATTTATGCATATCCTGCAATCCTTACTTTTCCGGCATGGTGTTTCATAGACCTTTCCAATAAATTCTTTTTTTTTTCATATGCTATTGATTAAATTGTTGTCTTCCAGCCATAAATGCTTGGAAGTGTCAAAAAATCCTTTTTGTGCGAATCTGGCATACATCTCCTTCCATGAGATGAAATCTCTTTAAGGAAGTTGGGTACCCGATCTTCACCAGTGTAGCTCTCTCTGGCTTTTCAGACTCTTTCATTTCTTTAGATCGTTTGTGGGAATTAATCCTTTGTCCCACAGGGTTGATGGGCCTTGAATCCTTGGACCTGACAGGAATTTCCATATCATAACACTACTCTTGAACCATAAAATGGTTGTAATCTTTTCCCAAACTTGAAGGTGCTAGGAAATATCCTGACTATATGGGCATAATATTGTAAGATGTTTGGGATTCGGTGATGTTTTACCGCTGCAATACCGTTCGGAGGTTGACCATGCTCATCACCTAGGTATACTTGTAAGGTAACCTTCACAGCATTCCTGCTTGGCCCAAGTACATGTATTTACATGTATAGATTTGATTACCATAATATTCGGTGGCCCACTCATATTATTGATTTTATAGGTCATCTCATTGCTAGCATTTGAGATTCGATGTTAGAATCCATTCCGTACATATCATCAAACAAAATTTCTCTATCTTATGTTCCAAAGGAATGCGTGTACCTTGTCCAAGCTTCTTTTGGGGCACGAGTAGTGAGGCTGCTGGAAAAAGATGCGAATTTGGCTTTACATCTACCAAATTCCTTTTATGCAGTTCTCGGTTAAGACATTTTATGCCTTCCAACAACAAAACAGCAATGGATTTCACAATAAGCACCATTTCCCAAATTATTTCACCTGTTTGACAGACAAATAGAAATTGCCTTTCATTAGACTTTTCTACCCCAAAAATTTATTGCTATGCCCATTCATATCAAGTTCCTGGAAATAGAGTACCAAGCAAAGACCAAAAAGTTTATGAAACGTTTTACTTGCATTAGCTTTTTTTAAATTCGAAGCATTTGGAAAAAATAAATATTTGAATGATAATAATGTGGATCAATGCTAGCGAAGCCTTCATATATCAAAGAATTTGTGATTAAGCTGTTTAATTACATCAAATAGTGCTTGCTCTTTGATAAAACTTTTCAATGGACCAGGATTTATAACTTTCCTTGATATGGCTAACCACATTTCTGTAAAATTGAAATGCAAACAGAAACAAAGTGAAAAGACACCATATTAATTTAACAATCGTGAAAATTATCGGAATTTGTAACTTATAAGTTTCTTTACAATCTGTAACACAAATCAGAATTATATTCCAAGCATATACATTGAGCTTCTTGAACAGACAATACAGATATATGTCTGTAAGTCATACAACATGCAGTCACACTATTGGGTTATAACATCCCTGGGATTCTATGATTATCAAAACATAGAAATCTTGCCTTTGCATCTCACAAAATAGGGTATGCCTCTCTTTGAGAACATATGGTGTGTTAAGTTGAATCACTAATGCAGTCAAAATTTGCACATTACAAAGTAGTTAGTTTTCTCTTATAAAAATCATATTGCACACATATATGTTGCGATTCTTAATGCAATGGTATTTACATGTGTCTACAACTCCTACCATGGGCACTCAATTCTATTGTCACTTCCAGCAAACTTCATACAGAGCTGAGAGAGCTCCAGGAAACAATCATCAAGTATGTACATAACTATTGCTCATCCATATCATTTGTTCTGTATGAAAGCAAAGTATCAACTCTACATATCTGCAGAAAGAAAGAAAGAAAATCACTTAACTGAAATCAAGCAATTAGTACAAAACAGAATTGTATAGCATGCATCTTCTACAAAAGTTGCTTGCATAGCATGCATTTAGGTTTGACCTCCAAAAACCCTAAGCAATGGACTAAAACCCTCCCATGCATTCCTCTTTGCACAGAGTTTGACACTCCGTATGGGGTGACACTCCATATGGTGATGCTAGAAAACCTCAAGTTATGAAAAGAGAACATGTGAATTGAGAGACAAATGCACTTACCTTAGTGTCAAAAGAATGCAACTTCACCACTTGAGCATTTTTTATCGCTCTCACATCAGTTTCCAACCAAGTTACTGGTACTGACAAATCCCTATCTGTGTAGGCAAGTACATCAAATGTGCCTGCAGCAAAGAAAATAGCATTAGTTCAATATAGAGCTAGAAGACAAATTAGTAATTGTCTACAATCTTTTAAAATGAGAGCACCTAGCAGATGTTCGTTTGGAGTACCATCTAGATTTGATCTGATTTAATTTAATTAAACTATTAATGTCCACAAGTGAAGAACCAAAAATTTGATTTACTTTAATTGTAAAGTATACTATCTTTAATTCAAATACAAATGTCCACAAGTGAGGAACCAAATATTTGATTTAATTTAACTTAAATATTGTTATTGTTTTTAATTCAAGTAGAGAAGTATATACTATCTTTCCTTTGGGTCAACCTGATGCGGATATGATTGCCATTCAAAGCCTAAGAACCGCTCAAAATGTCAAGACAAAATTGATGAGACGTGTACTTACATGACTCATCAAGACATGGGAGGTAGGTGATGCTAGATGTAATTTGCCGCATGATAGCCTGAATCTCCCTCATTATTTAATTGTCACTCTTCTAGCTAGAGACACTGCAAACAGATAAAAAATTCATATTGCTTTTTTTTCATTATAGAATTCTAACAGCAAAACATAGTCAACAAAAAGAAGTGCTTCTGTGAAGGTTACAAAATGACCAGAAGAGCACAGTGACAGAATATGGTATCACACCCTTTCTGGATGACTTCCTTATCAGTCTCAATATTGAAATTCCATCTTTCAAGCACCTCTGATGAGGCTTTGCTCATTATCACCAGAACAATTCTTTGCAGCTTTCCACACCCCAGCCACTCTGATCAAGACAATTCTAAGAATAAGCAACCAAAACTCGTGAAGATTTCCCACAAGCAGCAGCATGCAAAAGTCCAAGATAGGTGAAAATCCACAAATAATGAGAAACCTATAATTTTGAGTAGAGACCTAGCAAACGACACCCACATGCATTCCAAGAAGAGAAAACAGAAAACAAAAGAAATTCTAAATCCCTTATATTTGATGGTTCACAAGAAAAGAATAAACCCTAAACCCAATATATAATAGTTGAAAGCTAAAGGGCAATCCATGGAAAAAGTGAACCCTACCACATCAAACCTATCATCCAAACCCCATTTCAAGAATAACAATTATCATGCATAAAGCGGCATATAGAAAGCTTATTACCCAAACAGAGAGAAACCCAAAACCCCTCATCCCCAAGATTGTCCAGAAAACGTCAAATCAAAATATGAGAAATTCTCAACAAATTCCGTAAAATTTTTGAAGAATAACAACACATCTCAAACCCAAACCATGTAGTTTTTCAAATCTCAATGGAAAACAACCTAAACCCAAGCATTCCCAAACCAAATGAACATCAAATTTCAAAACAATAGAGAAAGATTAAGGAGTAATCCTAAACCCTTAACCCCAATGTTGCCCACCTGCTAGTTGAGAAGTTATGGAGGCAATGTAAGCCTTGACTTCTTCGTCCTGTATCAGTAGCATGGGAATGCCATATTTCCTGACCTTGCTGAATTGCTCTTTAGGATAAATGCCTCGGTTGTACAGAATACTGTAAAAACCCAGAAAAGTCAAAAATCGTAAATGGGTTTCCATAACTGTCCTTCACAAGATGTTTTAAAAGGTAAAAGACAAAATAGAAGTGCATGAAGGAATGCATACCTGTTGGCTGCATGTTGTCCATTCAGGGAACAAAAATTAATGCAATCAGCAAGATTGAGAGGCATTCATCCAGGAAATTAATTACCATACATAATCTATTTAAAAAAGTAGCAAATTGGATTTGTGGAAGCCATGATGGAGTAATTTAAAGGCTTGTTAGAGGTAAGTTACCAAAGAACTCGCTGACAATGGTTGTTGAGCCCTTGAGAGTGATAATGTCCCTGGCAATGCGTGCACAACTCATCACGTGGCTTAATAAACTGCATACGTTGTTTCTTGTTTAGGATATGTAAAAAATCTAACGAGGCAGAGCAGGATAGACAAGGGCTTTAAATAAATAGTGAGAACCTTTAACGGCTATTTCCACCGCTCCTCTCATTTTAAATTATATATCTTTTAAGTTCATTATTAATCCAGTAGTTTATTAGATTGGATTCACAGTTAATATAGCATGGCATTGAGAATTTAAATCCATGTATTCTTTAACACGGGGTTTCACCCTTCAAAAATCAGACCACATTTTGTTTTTGAACAAAAAAAAAAGTAAAATGCTTCATACATAGGCATAGAGAAAATATTCAAACCCCCGCAAGGAAATAAAAGTAAAAATGACGGGCAGAGGTGACTGCAAAAAGAAAAACAAACACAAAACAGTTAGAAAAATAATGATGGTTGTCATAAAAATATATTAAAAACCCTGCATTTGTAAACCTTACCCTACCCTCCATAAAATAAAAGTAAACACAGTAGTGGCAGGCACCTGGTGCAGGAAGCTTGTTGCATTGGAGGGAGTTGTCTATAGCAATAGCAGAGCCAAGCTACTATGCAACTACAACATCTCCTACACTGTAAGCAGAATAAAAAAACAACATGCACAAAGTAATAGCCATGCATAGCAAGTGGCTTAAATCTATATTAAATGACCAAAGTACCCTGGCCATGCGTGGCCACCAAGCCATTCCAGCACCTTCACCTCCAGCGAGATGCCATTTAATGCATTTAATTTGCATTCATGGATTACATACCTCTACCCCCAGTTTTATAAACTGTCTTTGCTTAAATTTATTTAATCAATCTATGCCTTCGCATTTTCCTGATTTTTTTAAACAAAAATGATTTATAAACCTACACCGACGAATAGAAAAATTGATAAATGCTAATTTTCCAATATAAAAAATAGCTTTCAAAATTCAAACTATACAAATAAAAAGCAATATGTTAAAATACCAAAATGTGATTGGCCGATGCTACCCGAGAAAAGCATTTCGGGCGAATGCAATAGTTTTCCTACCTAGCGGCAGGAACTAATAAATAAATCAAATCAAGGTATTCACAATTTTTACCATCAACTTATAATAATTGAATTTACATAGCTTGTTCATGTTTTGGTGGTTACCACATGGATCATCACAACCTAATCTAAAAGAATAAATTATTCAATTTTTTTCATTTGGAATTAGCACTTTATGATTCATTTTCTTGAAATTGATAAAAAAATATATAATTATAATTTGAAATAAAATCTAAATCAATATCCTAACAATTTTCTTCACAAGTCATTAAAACATCTAAAATGATACCCACCTCCTTTATTTACACCTTTACCTTTAGAAATGAGCTTGAACATTACTAACCTTGTGTGTGCTCCAACTTACTAGATTTAAGATGGTAGTGGTACTCAAATTTATCGCATTTATTAGAAAGCATTCTAGTATCGTCGACTTCTAACTAAGTCCTCTTGCTCATATTAGATGAAATATTGATAATTAGTATATCCTCCACATATATTTACAATACTATAAGGTTATCCATCTTAGAGAAAGAATCAAGATAAGGACTTACATTTAAGGTGACCTAGTCAATAAAAATATTGCCACAAGAAAACTATAGGACATAAAATTATCCAACAAGGGAAATAGGCTTAGAAAGCCCTTGGCTAACCCTAGTTAAGAGGATTTACATTCTATTTTTTGTATGGGAATAAGGTCATCCCAATATAGTACCAGGTCACCCAACCAAATATAGGCAATTTTAGCCTATCATTCCTCATAACTAGGCCACCCCATTGATACAAGGTTGCACCAACACATTTAGAAACATTTCAAAAGAGTTTGGGGACTCCTGAGCTAACTAGGCCACCCAAACTCATTGGAAGACACCTAAGTTCATTTTAAACCCAATATAAATATTCCTAAGTTAATTTAAAACATACAAGGCATCAATACATCATTATACATTTACAATCATGATTGGTACCAACACCAAAACATGTAATTAAGGCTAATATACTAACAATTACAAATGATTACACTCTGTGTAAGGGGAAATCGGTAAGCAATGTGAGATAATCAATGTTAAATGAATTAAACAAGATCTAATTCGAAACAAGGATTTAGATTCATACCCATTACTCATGAAATGAAGTTTTTAAGCTATTGAAATCAACTAATGAAATCCTACGATAACATAATGAATTCAAAACAAAGAAAACTTTACCATCCCATGTCGAAGTGTATTTGCAATGATGTTGTATCAATGTGAAGCCTCCATTTGTGTGTAGAAAAAGCTTCAAAATTGTGTGATGTTGATCTAATATTTTCCGCACTGTGTGCTCACAGTCAACGGAAAGATGGTAGGACACTGGCCTACCCCCTCGAGAGGTTGGCCAAAAATACCAATTTTTGGGTCGAGCTTGCAACAATGCTTCATTTCAGTTCGAATGTGTAGAGGATGAAAATTTAAGCTTATAAGACCCTCGTTGATGGTTTAGATGTTCCCAGGAGCTCCTAATTTCAACCTAAGAGGCTTTCCTAGGTAAAAAATTAGGCATTCTGAGCCTATCATAATTTATTTCCTTTGGATTTCATGATTTGTCGATTGTCAAGGAGCTATGGCGAGGATTCGAGGAGCCCCACATCACATGGATGTGGTTCACAAGTTTGGATGGCCTGTTGGCGTTAGTGTCCCTATATGTACCCTTTCCTTTCTTGTTTTGACTTGTCATTTTTGTGTAATTAATGCATGACGACAAATTAGGCAATAATGGTAGTTTCATGAATTCTATGTTTTTGAATCATTTTTACCACTTTTGTTGTTTGTACGTGGACTGCTCTTGCATTTTCTACTCACACTTGCTATAAACGTTCACATATGCCTTAAATATTCACTTCTATTTTCACATTTTCTTTAAATTTTTTCTTTTGACTTTTCCCAAATTAGATGGCCATTCTTGTGAAAAAAAATCGCTTTTGAGATATATGTTCACATTTTCCATTGTTACTGGTTTGATTTTTTGAACCGTAGTTGACAAAATAGTGACCGCTTTTGATAAAGGTGACCACTTTTGCTTTACATATAATTTTGAGTTAGTTTGTTTGCAATTTGAGGTTTGTTGTTTGTTTTCATAGAAAATTCTTAACATTGTGGGTTGAATGGTTACAAGCGGTTCTCAAACCGTGGTACTCTAGGGAGTGACGACTGTGCAAACTGTTTGATTTGATCACTATGTTTCACAAGTTGGAGTGAGATGTTCTAGATGTTGTGGGGTTACGACACATTTGCTACATGCATGTGATTAGATGTCATAGAGCTATGATGACGTCCCTTGTGGAGTAATGTAATTCTAAGACATCGTCCTTTCACTTACCTACTAGCATGGCCTCCATTACCTTGGAGGATGTATGGATGATTCTCCATGTTCTGATCCATGGAGAGCTTGTAACCTATTTCATACGATAGTGTACACATGCTATGTGTCAATTCCTTGGTGTGAGGTGTTTCGGGTTCAAGAGTTAAAGATAGACTTGTCTTCATTTGTTGGCAATGAAGATTCTGTCTCATTGGTTCTATGTGCTTTTGTCTTGGGGCTTGTCATTCCTGATCGGTGATGCCGAAAGTTTCCCATTAGTTGAGGCGTATGCATTGATAATATGTTTAAGCATGGCACTATATGCATGGGTCTCGTGTCTCCTTGTGCATTTATATAGATATGTGTATGAGGTTGCTTATCATGGAGATAGATCCATTTCTATTGGTGTGACATTGCTTCATGTATGGGCATGGGAGAATATCCCAATTACTAGGCTCGATGGCATTTTGGATCGAGATCTAGAGGATCCCTATTCATACAAATATGGTGATTTTATGCATTACACTTGGCTCAGGTATTTACCTTATTGGCACCGCGTGATAGATGACATGTCTAGTTTTTTTTGGAGACCATGGTTGGGATGTGAGGCATGGCATGATGACCAGGAGTAGCTCCCATTTTGTAGACAGACATGGTGGTTGATCAGTTGTGTTCGTTCTTTGCTTGAGTGATATCTACCTAATAGGGTTTGTCACCAATTCGGTGAGAGACAAGGTTGGTTCATACATGATTATTAAGAACGTTTCAATAGGAATACTTGAAAGGTCCAAGTATGGGGTTTATAGGCTACCCAAGATGTAGTTATTGTAGAGTTCAGAGAACTTGTCCCATTCAGATGGGGGTATCCAATTAGACTCATTGATCTTGGGAATACCCCAGATTATGATCAATGGTGGGCTTGGCATATTCCTTTGAGGTTTATAGATCCTACTAGCATTGTGCCAGTAGTAGGTAGAGCATGAATTACTAGTCGCAGTGGTGAGCCACAATGACCTTATTTATTTTTTTAGAAACTTGATAGAGCTAGGCATGATGGGTAGGATGATCCTATGTAGTAGGATCAAGCATAGGTTTTGGGTCCTTCTCCACCACTTGGTGATGCAGTGGCAGCCACTGAAATAGTTTAGTTGCTAGTTGCTTGAGATGTAGAGGTTGTGCGACGACAGGCCACTGAGGTGCAGGTTGTTACTTTGCCAGTGGAGAGAGACATTACGAGGTAGGAGAGGGATAGCTTCAGGGAAAAGTAGGACATCGAGAGCGAGAAATGTCATGTTGTTGAGGTACAATTGTAGGTGACTACAGCTAAGAGGGATACCCTTAAAGCAGAGTGTGATTCCCTCAAAGCAAAGTAGGATCAATACATGAGAGAGGCCACTTATTATCCTAGAGCATGTAGATGTCCCAAAGAATGTAGGTGTCCCAAGTTGGGTGAGCCTAGCACAGCCACTGGTGGAGTTGATTCAGGGGATTAGTTAGTTAGATAGCCTGATCAACCTATAGTTATGCCATAGCCCTCTCTGCATCAAAGCCATGACCACCAAAGATTTCTAGCTTCAATCAAACAATAAGAGTGCTTGTACTTTATCTTTATGTTTGTTATTGTTCAGAGACTTATATTGTAGACATGATTTTGTATATACATTCATCGGCCTAGATAAGACCTCGTATATATGTATCTTTTTATATTATGATATCACACATGTTTATATGATGATGTACCTAATATTCTCATTTTTTATGATGATATATATGAGATATATGTGTTTCAATTTGACTTCATTATGGATTTATGAGATGATTATGGATGATGATGAATGATTTATATGTGTTTTTTTACTTTTCTAATGTATGCATATGATGTGGATGGATGGATGATCTATATATTGATATGATATATGATGTTTTATTATGTATATGATGGATGTTGATATATGATAGACATTGATTATACATGATCAATACATGATGTTCTTATTGCATTATTATTATCATGATATATATTGACGTAGTGGTGGATGCAGGATGGATGTGGTACTAATGATATGGTGATGCAGGTGTTGTTAAACATATTACACACAAATGCTTGAATATTGAAATTCAACAATCTGTTGAAACATTGGAACTAATTCCAGGCTATGGGTATCCTATAAGGAATTAGACCTCCAGATTCTAGGCTAGTTCCTATTTAATTTTCTAGTTAACAACTGAGTGATTTTTTGGAAAAGGGAGAAAGACTAAATCTAAATTCTGAACTATGAAACTTAACTATGGTGATGCACCGAAGAATTCAATATGTAGACTTAACTCACAAAATGATTACTCACTATTTTCATTCGCACAACTAGATCTAAAAGCTTAAACACTTGAATGTTTTAAACAGAGGCTTTTAAAGAAACAATCATAGAAGGAAAATATGATTCCCACAACTAGATTGTTCGATTATTGATTAGCACAATGTTTAACGAGTGGATTTAAACTTGCACACAAAAATTCATTAAGGAGATAGAAATATATAAAGGTTTCATAAACTACAAACACAATAATCACTTCAATCAAATCCTACATGACAATGATGCTTGAGAACTTGAAGGAGAATTCTAAAAAAATGGTAATGAAAGGAGTCTTTCTACAAAAACACAATAATTGACCTGTAAACCTGCTACTATATTAATCTAAAAATAATGTTGAGTTACAAAATAATTCGCTTTTGCATAATGCAAAGGAGAAAAATAAGAACTAGAATGAAAAAGATAAACTTTTTCAATATATACAATGAGAATTCACTTCAAAGTGCATGAACATGTAACTGAAAGTCAATTTCAGTGAGAAAGTGATAACTCCAAGGTGAAATCCGAGCAGAAGCAAAAATCCCTAAAAATAAGGTTCAAACTCATGCAAAAATGAGTGAACTCAGTCTCGAACTTGCAGTCATAACGCATGCAACTAATCTGTAACTCAAACTGAACTAAAAATCCCTCCAAAAGTGGGTCCAAGCATGCAAAAACCTTTATGTCTAAATAAATCATGTATGAGTGATAACCAGCTAACTCAACCTTCCTTCTAAAATAGTTTATTTAAACAATTATTAAAAAACAATCAATAAAAATTGTTGCTTTACAAATAATATGGAAGGCTTAAAAAAAATTATTTGATAAAAATATCATATCACTCCTTATATCTCCCAAACCCATCCCTAACTCAATGCTTTAATAAATATTTTATATGCCTTGGCATATAACTTTATCACCTCCATTTACATGATTAAGTCGCTAACTTCACAATTCAAGACCATGGACAATGAAATGATTTATATTTGAAAACATAAGGTCAAAATATCCCATCATAAAACATGAAGAAAGCCTATGGAAAGCAAAGAAAAAGGGCGAGTAAATAATGAAACCCTAATCATTCACTATCATTCTACATTCCACACTTTGTATTTTCTAGAGACTTCTATTGCGCAGCCATGAAGGGTTTTGTTGAAGCTAGCTGAGAGTTGAAGCTGAGACTTTGATCTTATACTGGTCGATTCTCCATGAATAAGTAAGGTAAGTTGATTCCAAATTGTATTATGGCTTTATCCTTCGTTTTGCAAACAAAAATGGCCTTCAAGGCTATGGCCATGCATGCATTTCTTTGATTTTTCTCTTTATTTTCCTGTGCTTACTCTTTACTCTTGCCTTGGCCACCATTGGAGGTTGGCTTGAAGTTTTCCTACAGTAAAAAAATGATGAAGAAACCCGCGACCATGAGCATTCTTGATGGTTGTTGACCATTTTGTTGTGTATCTTGGGCCGCCATGGTTTTTCTATCTTAAGCATTTGGTAGCCATTACCTGCGGATTTTCTCCACTATGAGTCTGTATGATGAACTCTCTCGGTATTTGCAATTCATTACAAACTTAAAAGATAATTCCTTTTGAAGATGACTCCTAACACAAGAAAACCACCTCTCCATCCTCCATTGAGCAAGAAACAGTAGTAGAATATTTTATTCCAACTTCAAGAGATTTAGAAATATGCTCTGTATTAGTTATGGAAATATTAGCATTTGATGGCAGCATGTTTTATGGAAGAAACTGACATGTATCAAAAGCTCTTTACTCTTCATATCTCCATCCCCTTCACTTAAGGCAACCATATTGCCTTGATCCTGAAAGATGATCTGAATGAAAATTTCCTTGCATACAATGCTATGTAGTCCAAGAAAAATGAAATCACCATGACTACTTTTATTTCTGATTCAAAAGATTTGGTATATTCTTTGACTCTACAAGTAGCTTCCCATTCTTTTGGTATTTGCATTTTTTCCTGGGAACTCCTTTTCATAAAATTCCTATAGCATGTTTCTCGTTGTTCTTCCAACTCTACTAACTGAAACAATTGGGACTGGCAATAATAATGATAGCCATATGTCGCTCTATTGTTTATTTTCATGAGTTGTTGCTTACTGCTTGAACTAAAACAGTTGCTTTTATATGGTTGTGCATACTAAACATTTCCTTGAATTTGAAACTCAACCACACTATCCTCCATCATGGTTGTATTTGTTGTCCTTCAACAAAAACTAAAGATTACTGATTTCTTTATAAGCGCTCATGACTATTATCTTTAATCTGCTCCTATCTTTGTAGTTGACTGTGACTGTCATGCTATGGTATCTTAACTGCTAAAGACTAACCCTTTTTACAAAAAATTGTCATCCTTAGCATATAATACTGTCCTTTTTACTGTGAGCATATGAAACTTTGAAAAATACATAAGGTTGTCATCAAAGTATGCAATCTCTCTTTTATCTGCAATTATTGACTTCTTAGAGAGAGTTCACTGAGTTCTTGTCTTCAATATTGCCCTTTTCCATTGAAACCAGTTGTCCTTCTAGATGACTACTCTTTTATGATAGTGCTCTATTTCTATGGAATACAAATTTGTTTCTTTGCATGTCCTTATTTCTTTTGATCAGCTGAATTCTTGTTGATGATTTGCATTGACTGCACAATATGAGAATGTTGATTTTCATTATGAGCATGTGCTGGTTACTATCCCCATCTACTTTTACCATTTTTATATCAGCATTCTTATTCATGACTGTCCTTGACATTGTGACTCCATTATTCCTTATATAATGCTCTTTTTTTCTCTTTGTTATTCTGATAAACTTGTAGAGAATTGGATTATTGCAAATCAGTTATAACAGAGCTATGTAAATGCTTTGTACAACCTTTGGACTGTCTTGTACTGTGATATGCTTCTGAAGTTATAAAAACATTCCAATGCTTGAATTTTTTGTTTCTCTTCAATGCAAAGAGGCTCCATACTTTATTAAAATGCAATATGAAAATAAAGTAGAGTTGAACTGTGATAATAAATGCAGCCAATGCTTTTGACATATCTTTTGATCATTCCTTTTGGATAATAAGAAAACAGATGATTTGCTTAATTCTATTTTGCTACAATGAATCAAAAACTACTCTTACAAACTCCTTTTATTACAGTAGTTCTTTATTGATGATTGTAATTAAATATCTGATGATTCTCATGTAATGATGTAAATGAGAGGATACCTTCATACCTTCTTGATATGTCGGGCTTGACCCTTGTGGGAGCCCATTTTTCCCCACATATCTGATGAAAATAATCACAAACATGATGAACCTATTCCTGCACATTGAAACAAACAAATTAGTAAAAATAATCGAAGCTAAAAGCTTCCATTGAGTTATGTTTTTTCTTGATTGTCAGCCTTCCATCTGGTGAATGCTTGATTTAATGAAAATTACATTCCTATTGGTAGCGTAGGCATAAGGCAAAATGTAATTCATCATTGCTTAGAGTACACCTCTAATGCCATTCCTTTATAATTTTGCGGGTTTATGGAGTGAGGAAATGAGGCTGTAGTAGCTTGGAGACGCGACGACTGAAGACATCAATGAAAATGATTCATCATTACAGGCAATGATGAATTGCTTCTCTTCTTTGTGCTTACGTTAATTTCAGCAATGCAGTTTATCTTTGAATTTTGTATTCATCATTTGATTGTCATAATCAAATTCAGTTACTCTCACGGCTTGTGCGAGATTCAGTGTTTTTACAAAATGAATAAAAAGCATTATTATGCAAATTCTCAATTTTCTATTTCAAATGCTTGCACAATAAAACTATGATTCAAATGTAAATTGATCTCTATGATGATCAATGAATACTTTAATCAACAAAACTTGAAAAATTATGTACCTATAATTCATGAATTTGATTCAGCTCTACCTGTTTGAGCTCGTAGTGAAAAATAGGTAACAGCAGGATGGAGTTGTTAGTTAGAAGAAATGTTTGTTGATGGATAGAAATTTGATGTTGTTAGTTATTGATGAGTTTTGGTTTTTCTTTGCATAGAGGCTTTGCATTTTTAACAATCCTTTTTTATGTAACAAATAGACATGATGCACCAGGGTATTAAGAACCAAGGTGGCTTTGTATCCATAGCGTGGACTTTGACTTGGCATACAAAGAATATTCTTGCTCATACCAAACATATGAAAACCTTGTTAGGATATATGGTGGAGTTGTGTTAAAAAAAATTAGACCAGATACAAAGATAGGTATGAAATACCTATCATGCAACTACTACACGAATTGTCTCAAAACAACTTCCATACACCAAAAAAAGAAAGTATTTGACGTGGTAGTATCACAAAAATGTATTACAAACAAAACTAATAAAAATTGACAATTAATACCTCCATTCCTTCTTCTATGAATCCTTATGGACATCCTCGAGAGATCCTAGGAATGTGGTATTACGATAAATAAAAAAGATAAGAGTATAAAAAGATAAACAATATTGCATTATCACTTGTCATATTTGTTTTGGGGTTCTAGGCTATTATCTAGTGTTGATGATGTCTCGAGATGTTGTTGGTGAATTATCAATAGATAGATAGGCAATACTTTGGAATTATTTTCACTTGATAGTTGTCTTATTATTTCAATCTTCTCTTTGGAATGTTTGATTTTGATGTTTGTTTTGTTTGTTATTTTTTTTTTCAAAGGGTGAGTGTGAAAAAAAAATTATTATGGATGGAAAGTTTATTATGTTTGGTGATGATGGAGGTAGGACCTTTATTTTTATTTTTTGAGTTTATATTGATGTTGTTTTTATTACTTTCAAGGGACTAACATAGGGCATTAGGGGCTCATCAAAGATAAGCCTTGCCTATGTTGTACACACAGAGGCTTGTGTAAGATGGGGTTACAAATCAAATAGCATAGATAAAGTGACAGCCAACACTTTTAAACTATTAACCTCATCCAAACAAGAGAAAACAAAGAAAGCATAAGGAAACTAAAACATCAAATCAAAATACTCCCCATGCTTGAACTTGAATCACCTCTCTTGCTCTCCTATTTCTCCTTTTTCAAATATGCCCTCAGATTTGTAGTCTAACTTGTGCAAATACCTACAAATTGTAAGTAGAAAGTTGGAGAAGAATAGTTGTTAAGGTGAAAATGGAGAAGGAAGGTTGTTTTTATAGAAAACCTTTTGAATGGATGGCTGAGATTAATCTTCTAGAAATATTCCAAGATCAATGGATGGGAATGCATGAGAAGGATGTTACAAAATGGATGGTTGAGATTAAGTCTCAAAAAAGATGCCAAGATCAACGGTCCAAAATTGATGCACCAAAAATATACCATGCATGGAAAATCTATGACAAACATGCAAGACATGCAGGCTATGATAGAAATGAATGTTATGACAGGGGATTATGACAAAGCATCTTTGACCAGGTGGTGCATAAATAATTTATTTTAAATTATTTATTCAAAAATGGAGAGAGTGGAGGAAATGGACAAGTGGAAAATAAATTATTTATTCAAATTATTTATTTGGAGAAAATGAAAAGAGGAGAATTTAATTAAATGGAGAGATGAAAATTGACCTTAAATAATTTAATAGGGGAGGGGGATAGTTAAATAATTTTAATAATTATTTAACTATAGAAGAATTAAAGGACCATGAATAGATAAATAATTAATGGTAATTATTTAACTATAGATGAAAGGTGACAAAATAATTAAATAAATAATAATTTATTTAACTATTGAAGAAGAGGGAGAAATTAGTGACGCGATTAGTTTATTTAATCAATCAGGATAGAATAAAGATTAGAAAGTGAATTAATTAAATAATTATTAAAAATTATTTAATTAATAGAGGAATATGATCAAACATAATTGAATAACTAAAATTATTCAATTATTGAAGGATGAGGATGAAGAAAAATGACACTCGCAGGCTTAGGACATTTTTCATTGTCTATAGCTTGTAGTTCGCTTGGTTTGATAAGAACATGTTTTTGATCTTTTTTGTTTTTTGAATGTTTTTTTGGATTTTGAATTTTTTGACTAATTTAAAAGGAATCATGATAGATACCTAAGGGTACTGACCTAAGGCCTCAGAGGTTGATAAGCCTTGCCTAGGTTGTACATGCAAAGACCACGTAATTCGACTCAAAGCATAAAATGTTTTAGGGATTTTGTTGTTTTATGACTTTGTTTTTTATTTTGTTTGTTTTCCAAATGTTTTTTTTATTTTTAATAGTTTTTACCATATGTACAAGGATCCAATCCATGAATAGTTTAGGGAAGGTGCCCCTAGTTCAATACATGATTACCTTCACTAAAGGAGATGGATGTTGATGGTGTAGCAAGGCTCCACACATAATCAGTTGTCGAGCCATGGTTGGACACACGTGTTATTATGGGACAAATGGGTAGACATGTTAAATAGTGTTGACAGATAACAATGCAAGTCTTATTAAAATGTAGCACTTGTTTGCTAGGTTTTCACTATGGTACCTGTTCTAGAAGCGCCATAAAGTGGTTTTCACTTAAAGAACGTTTTATTTTTGTTTACAATTTTTCTTGATTTTTGATTTTTTTGATTTTTTCTTTTTCAATTTTTTTGGATTTTTACCATTTTTCCTAGGGCATACTGACATGTTTCAAGTATAGAAATTTTTGAGGTGGTTGTTGTTCAGCGGTTTAGCTAAAGGTTCCCCTTCAGGAGTAGCCAATTTATAGGCTCTAGAGCCATAGCTTACTATGATAATGAATGGACCTAACCAGTTGGGTTCAAACTTACCTTTTCCATCTTGATTCAGTTGTACCTTTTGATTCTCTTTGAGTACCAAGTCACCTATCTGAAAGTTTCTATTTTTGATCCTTTTATTGTATCTTTGTTTGAGCCGATTCAAATAAACCTAAAGATGGTTTAACGTTCTCAAACACCTTTCATTTAGGAGTTCCAAATCATTCAATCTAGATAACTGATACTCTTCATTGGTGACCATGCCTTTTAGTGATATTCAAAATGAGGGGATTTCAACTCTGATAGGTAAGACAAATTTAGACTTGTAGACCAAGGAAAATGGTGTGGCACATGTAGGTGTATGAATACTAGTTCAATAAGCCCATAGGGTTGGGTTCAATTGTACATTCCAATCATGATCAACATCATTAACAATATCTTTTAGTATCTTCAGGATGATTTTGTTAGATACTTCAACCTGACCATTTCCTTGGGGATAATAGGGCGTGCAAAATCTATGTTGGATAGAGAACTTGGAGCAAAGATTTTTGACATATTGGTTCCTGAACGAGGTCCCATTGTCCCTTATGATGGTTTGGGGAATTCTATATTGACATATCAAATAATTCAAGATGAACTTGGATATATGTTTACTAGTGATGTAGGCTAATGGAATTGCTTCTATCCACTTTGTGAAGTATTTAGTTGCGATAATGATGAACTTATGCCCATTGGAAGAGGCAAGAGAGATCTTACCTGTCAAGTCTAATCCCCACTATGAAAAAGGCCATGGTGTTGCGATAGGTCTTAGCTCCTATGTTGGTGCATGAATGAGGTCACTGTGTTGTTGACATTGGCGACATTTTCTCGTGTAGGCAACAGCTTCGTGCTCCATAGAGGGCCAATAGTATCCTATTCTTAGTAACTTTTATGCTAGGTTAGGTCCACTAGAGTAGGACCGACAAACACCTTTATGTATCTATTGTAGGGAGGTTTGCACTTCTTTTGCATCAAGACATCAGAGTAAAGTACCCTCTAAACTTCGATGACATAAGGTGTCTCCTAGGATTGTGAATTAGGAAGTCCTACGGGCAAAGGTTTTCTTTTCGGTGGTTTTCAAGTGAGGGGGTATGATACCATGTTGGATATAGTCAAATGTATCATGGTACCATGGTGAATTAGGACAAACAACAACACACACCAGTTATGATTTTGGGGCATCGAATGTTGGTACAACTAATTTCTCCACAAGGAATTCATACTTAGAAATATTTTGTCGGATGTCAAGGAGCAAACCTATCATTTCCATAACATCGACTAATTTTTTGTTGATTCAAGGAATATGTTCAAAGGTGATGGTGAAAAAATATTACTTGAAACTATCCACCATTCTCCTATATGGAATTAGCTTGTCATCTTTTGTTTGATACTCATCATTCACTTGCTTGATTACCAGTTGAGAGTCTCCATAGACCTGCAATTCTTTTATACTCCATTATATTGTCATTTTGAGTCCCATGATTAGTGCTTCATACTCTGAGATGTTATTTGTGCATGGGAATACAATTCTATAATCCTTAGTTATGTTATCTCCCTGTGGTGTGAGAAATAAGATACTTGCTCCTGAGTTGTGTTGAGTGTGGGACCCATCAAAATACAAGGTCCAATGGCTTGTCTGTTATGTTAGCAATATGCTTTCATCTAGGAAGTCTATTATGAGAGGCTAGTGATCTTCCATTGGTGCTTCTGCTAGTTGATCTGCTATGATTTGTCCTTTGATGGCTTTCTTTTCTATGTACTCTATGTCAAACTCACTCAATATCATCACCCATTTGGAAATCCTGCTTGTTAGAGTTACTTTTTCTAATAGGTACTTTAGTGGATCTACTTTTGAGATCAGCTTTACTTATATGTTCAAGATATAGTGTCTCAATTTTTGTGTTGCAAAGACAACAGAGAGACACGCTCTTTCTATGGGTGAATATTTCAATTCGTAGCCCACCAGTGTTCGGCTAATGTAGTATACTGCTCTTTCCTTGTTATTATCATCTAATTGTGCTAGAAGAGCTCCTAATGCTACTTGTGTTGTGGATACATAGAGTATCATTGCTTTATTTGGGATAGGCGGAATTAGTACTAAAGGAGTGAGTAGATAATCCTTGTTGGAACACTTGATCACATCTACCATCCAACTTGAATGTGATGACTTTGTGTAGGAGATGGGTAAAGTAGTGACAGTTGTTTTCCAATTGCGCAATGAATCATCTAATCAATTTTAGTTTCCCTTGTAGACTTCTTGGTTGCTTTAATGTCTTTGGAGGGGGCATCTCTTGTATAGCTTTTACTTTTTTAAGATCTACTTCAATGCCTCTTCTTGATACTATGCACCCTAGTAGTTTTTTGGATGTTACTCTAAATACACACTTTTTTTGGATTGAGCCTCAAGTTATACTATTTGAGCTTGTCAAACACTTTTGCAAGGTCGATCAAATCATCTTCTCTTTTGATGGACTTCTCTATTATGTCATCCACATAATCTTCTATAGTTTTATGCAACTTATCATGAAAGATTGTGGTCATTTTTCATTGATAGGTCCCCCCTACAATCTTTAGACCGAATGGCATGACATTCCAACAAAAGATCCCCCATGCACATGTGAAGGTTGTTTTATGTTGATCATTGAGGGATATCTTCATCTAATTATAGCTGGAGAATTCGTCCATAAGTGACAACATTTCATGTCCTACAATTAGGTCCACTATCATGTCTATGCTAGGAAGCGGGAAGTCATCTTTTGGAAAAGCCTTGTATATATCCTAGAAATATGTTCAGATTCTTATGCCCCTAGTGGGATTTGATACTGTACTAGATTTGATATCCATTTAGGATAATCGATTGGTTTGATGAAGCCTACATCTAGCAGTTTCTTCAGTTCTACTTTTACCAAAAGTGTTATCTATGGGTGCATCTTTCGTAGCTTCTGCTTGATAGGTTTAGCACTAGGAAATATGGCTATGTGGTGTACAACCAATGATAGATCTATCCCTGGCATGTCTGCATATGTCCATGCAAATTTTATCTTCCTTTCATTGATAAATACAGAGAAATTCACCTTTTCTTCAAGAAACAATGATGTTGCATGGTATCTAATTTTGGGTGTTTCTATATTGCCCACATTGATTGGTTCAGCTTCTTCAACTAGGAGTGTCGACTTCTCTTGATATTCAAAAATAGGGAGATTGAATCCTCCATCTTCAGGCACCTCAGAGAGGTTTTCACCCTTAGATTTAACCTTTATTTTTCTCTTTTCAAGATCTGATAGAGCCACATTGTAGTTTTCCCTAGGGGATCTCATGTTGATTTTTACATTGTCTATTTCAATTTTGTGACTAGAGGACAATCTCCCCTCTAAAATATGCTTGTTATTTGAGTTTCATGACAAACCCTACTTTATGATCTCCTAATGGTATATCGGTTCGAAGCCCCATAAACTCTACAATAGCTTCATCATTTTGGAATTGATCCAAAACAAGTGTCTGGTGTTGTTGGTCCCAATCTATTAACTATGGATAGCAAAGGGGTAGGTTTCCATCGTTATCTACAAAGCTTACAAAAGTTGAAATGGACAATATGGCTCTGGCATCATGGGTAAGTGCAAGAAGATGAGTCCACAAAGCGTGGAAGTTTTTTCTTTAGCAAAAAACCTAAAATTAACTTCAAGAAAATGGGATCTCGTTTTTTAATAAATGGGATCCTGTTTAGATTCAGGGTCTCGAGCCTAAAACTAAAATAGGATCCCATTTTTTAAAATTAGGATCGTGTTTTGAAAGTTTCCATTTTTGAAAAAATTTCAAAATGAGACACTGTTTTGAAAATTTTCCATTTTTTGGAAACTTTCCATTTTTGGCAACTTTTCAAAATGGGATCTTGTTTTGAAAACTTTATGTTTTGGAAAATTTTCATTTTGAAAATTTTCCATTTTTTGGCAAATTTTCAAAATGGGATCCCATTTTGAAAACTTTCCGATTTTGGCAACTTTTCAAAACAGGATCCCATTTCGTAGAAGCAAAAATAATTATTTTTGTATGAAATGAGGTCTTGTTTTAGAATAGGATCCTATTTTTTAAAATATGAATTTTTGGTTGGGTTTGTGCTTTGTTTTTCGATTCGAGAAAAGGCTTGGGGACCCAAACCTCAACTTTGGACCTAGTTTGACCTACAACTTGAAGTTCATGTCAATGTCACAAGAAAATGGTGACTTTGGAAATATGTTTGAAGACCTTTTTTGCATATTTTTTTGACGAAATTAAAACCCATTGTAGATGAGAGTGGAAATTCTAAATACGTAAATTTTTTTACAACTAGATTATTTTTTCTATTTTTTAATTAATTTTTAATGAAACTTGTCCATAAACTTGAAAATCAAGGTTTTTTAGTATTTTAATAACTTTTTATTAAAAAAAATTTAAAAACGAATTGTACGAAAATGTACTTCAGACAATTCTTTATAATTTGAAAAAAATCAAAAAATGATAAGTTTAGGTCATCTTATGCATGACGTACATGACGATTTTTCAAAACAACAAATATGGCCAATAAAAAAATAGCAAAAAAAAATCAATAAAAAATTACAAAAAAAATATCGAAAAACATGCTTTAGTGAGTTACAAGTCTTTTCCCAAAAAGATTTAGAACGATTATTTAGGTCAAAATATGGATGACGTACACATGCATGGTATGGCAAAAAAAAGTGACTTTGAAATAGTGGTTTTTACAAATGCCTATTGAAAATCAAATTGTATCATCTAGGTATTGAAATAAATTATACATTTGGAAACTAGACTCCATACTACATTTTATGATTAGTGATTTTTTTCAAGATTCCATCTCTAAGTGCTTCAAATTTTAAGGTCAAATGTGTCAAATTCTGAAAACTAGGGAAAACACTTCAACTTTTTGGCCAAAAAGTGGACTCAACTTCTTGCTAACACCCTCATTCTCCCATTGGGTATCTAGGTTGTCGTCGCTAGATGTGACAAAGGAAGGAGAATCCCATCTATACTCATTAGAGTTTGTTTCATAAGTATAGCCTTTGAATGTAGGTTTGCTAGGTCTGATAAGGAATATACTTATGCTAAAGCTTTCAAATAAGTCCTCAATGGGTAAATCGTTGTCTATAAGATGGTAGATATTTGATGTCTTACCATTAGTAGAAGGAACTCCTTTCTTAAAAGAGATACATCCAATGTTTGGAGTAACCACGTCTATCGAACCATAGCCTAGTCCTATGTTCTTCTTTTTTTTGTTTCATTATAATAGGTTCCCTTCTACCTTGTTTATGTCACCCAAGGCTACATTTTCTAGTGTATCCCATTTGTTTAGCTAGTTGATTCCATTTATTGCTAGGATCAATTAGAAGGGGTTGTAGTCGTTTTGTTTCTTCTTGGTCTTCTTTGTAGATCATTGATGAAAGGTCCTCTTTGAATATTTCCTCATCCTTTATATCTCCCCACTTGGTAAAGAGTGTGGGTTTGGATACCATTTTTACTGCTTGAACATGTTTGATCTCCTTAGGCCCTCCATAAAATTTTGGTGTTTAGGGAAGCATTCCAATGCAAAAGGCTTGATTGAAATGATAGTTCTTGTTATCTTTGTCAAGTACTTGAATCTTTGACTCAAATTTTGGTTTCTCACTTGATAGGGGTTTAGCTGAGGTTGATGGGTTGACATATGAGAAGAAGTGAAATGATATATCATTAATAGGTATATGTTGGATTTTTTTGTATATGTCCTCCAATTTTTCACAGTAGTGCAAGGGTTCAAGATCAGTGTATAAAGTAACCTCCTTTCTTTCATGAGGAAATTTTAGAAACTAGTGAAATGTTGAGGGAACTACTTGTAGTGCATGAATCCATGGGAACCCTAGAAGAAGGTTATATGGTAGTTCAAGGTTCAATAATTTACATGTTGTTTCCATTGTTGTCAGTCCTATCTGTATAGTTAGCCTGATTGTCCATTTTGAATTTCTTTCTAGGTCGTCATAAGCTCTTATAGTGATGCTTTTTCCCTTGTCAATCACATCATCAGAATACCCCAACTATTTTCCAAATTTCAAGGTACAAATGTTTAAACCTATACCATTATCTATCAATACCCTTTTGACCATATGTTTGTGGGCACTAACCTTTATTTAGAGGGCTTGGTTGTGGAACAACTTTTGTGGAAGGTCTTTCTCAGAAAAGCTAAATGATGATTTTCCATGATTTTTCCAACCATGGCTTGAAACTGATCAGAATTGAGGTCATTAGGGATTGATGCTTCCAAAGATTTCTCTAGTATTTGCTTATGTGTAGGTGACAATTTCAACAACTCTAGGATGGATATCAATGCAAGAGTCTTCTTCAATTGTTCCACAATACTATAGTCATTGGATGACTTAGTTGTGGGTTTAGGTGGGGCTCATTGTATTGTGACTTTCCCTCAATGGGTAGTTACATTACATTCAAGGTCCCTACCTCGTATAGTTAACACATTGACCCTAGTGTCATCTGCTTGGGAGAGTGTACCTAGGATGGTATCACCATAGGTGTAGTTGGCGTTGTGAAAGTCTTGTTATTTTCATTTTTCATTTTTCTTAGCATGGTTTGGAATTGGATTCATGTAGATTTGGAGGTCTTTGTTTCTAGGATGGTGTTTGATATCCAATTCTCCCTTGTCGATTAAGTCTTTTATTAAATGTTTAAGTCTCATGCAGTTATTTGTCGTGTGTCCCTTGTCGTATGTCCCTTGATCTTGTGGAACTCACATAAGTATTTTTTATTGTACCATGGTGTTTTAAAACTTGGATATTCATAATTTGGATGCTCGGTGACTTTGATGCGGTTTTTTTGAACTAATTTGTGCATGATTTTCTCAAGCGTTTCTCATAATTGAGTAAATTTACTCCTTGGTTGGTCATATTGTCTTTGTTGTCCTCCCTAATTTGTCTATTGGTTATCCGATTGATTATTTTGGGGATAGGTGAGTTGATTGTTTTGTACGATGTTGGGGGCGTAGCTCGTTTGTGCAAATTGGGGTTTGTTTAGTGGTACATTGGGATTTTGTATGTTCTATATAGCTCTAGCATCAACTATTCCATCATTGGTCACATCTTTTTTCTTGGTCCAAATCTTGGGTTTGCATTCAAACTAGAAGAGTTGTCTTTTGAATTTTTTAGCTTAATCACTCCCCTTGTTATGAGAGCTCTTTCAATATGTAGTCCCTTTTCAATAGTCTCTTCGAAGTTAATGGATCACGACATGGTGAGTTGGTAATTGATTTCTACTTAGACATTGGAAACAAAGATATCTGCCAGTTCTTTGTCAGGAATAGGCCACTTGCACCTACTAGCTTTATGACTCCATATTTGTAGGGAGGATGTAAAGGATTCTCCTTGGCTTTATTTAATCTTGTAGAGGTCAATGATGGTGACATCTTGTTCTATGTTGAACGAGAAGTGGTTTAAAAATTTGTTAGTCAACTCATCAAAACTCTTAATACCTAGTGATAGATGTGAGAACCATTCTATAGCATGACCAATAAGACTACGTTGAAAAAGTATCATTAGGTAGGAATCATTGTTTTGCACTTCCATGCAAGCTACTGATAAATCTCACACATGTTCTATTGGATCACCCTTTCCCTCGTACTTATCAAATTTTGGTATTTTTAAATTTTTAGGGAAGGGGAGCATAGTAATAGAGCGATCAAAAGGGAATGGACATATATCCTGTAGAGTGTAGGTCTTCTTGGGTTTTCCAATCTAGATGTTCAATATCCTTTGATTCATGGCATGTATTTTCATGCCTACCTCTTTGTTTGGTACATTTGTTTGTTGGTCTTGTGCATAATAGCCTTTTTATCCCAAAATTTGCATTTAGTCATAGGTTGGGTATTGTGGAGGTGTAGGACCTTGGTAACCATAGTGGGTGGAAGGAGGGTTAAGTCCTTATTGTATGAAAGGAGGGTTAGGTCCTTTTTGATTGTAAGGAGGGTTATTTCCTTTTTTATTTTTTTGAAGAGGGGTACCTTGATAGTGTGTTAGTGTACACCTTGTTGTGGTTGATTCTGTTGAAGGATACCCTTGTAGTGCATTGGTGGTACACCTTGTTGTTGGGATGAATTTTTTGAAGGTTACCCTGGTAGTGAGTTGGTGGTATACCTTTTTGTTGGGATGAATTTTACTGAACGTTACCCTAATAGTGTGTTGGTGCTACACCTTGTTGTTGGGATGGATTTCATTAAAGGTTACCCTAATAGTGCATTGGTGGTACACCTTATTGTTGGGACTATTGATTGGGAAGGGTACCATGTTGCACACCTTGTTGATTGAAAATGGTACCCTATGGCACACCTTGTTAATGTTTATTGGGAAGGGTACCATGTGGTACACTTTTTTAATGTTGTTGATTTTTTTGAAGGTTGCCTAAGTAGTTTGTTTGTGGCACACCTTGTTGTGGATTTTGTTGTGGAAATTTCCCTTGTTGATTTTGTACATTTTGGGAAGGGTCAATGTATGAAGTGTTTTGGGACATGTATTGAGTTGGATCTCCTTCATATTGTTGAGCCATTGATGCTTGCTCAATTTGGGATGGTTTCATAAACAAAGGGTTGTCCATTGATTGTTGTTTAGGTTGATCGTTGCTCTGTGAGAAGATTGGCGGCATGTTCAAAATCTCCACTAGTTTAGGTATCTTTCTCACAACTAAGTTATCCCCTAAAGGAATAAGGTGAAGATCCTTAAGACCTTCCACATTAAATTCTATAGGTAACTTAGCCCCACTTTGTGCTAACTTGAAGAAATATGTGTTTGGATCATGTTGATGATGTTTTCTGCACAACAACAACTCAGACAGAATATGAAATCCTATCTCTCTTGAAAGGTAAATCTCTATCAGCAAGCCTCAAGAGATAACCCCAAGGTCTCTAACGTCAAGTCTTGACAATGCAAAAACAACTCAGTGATAATGTGAAAATGTTGGTAATCACAATGGGACCTTACTACAAGCAAAATACTAAATCTTAATTTATGAGATTTAGCAATAAAATGATACTCCAATCCTAAATTTAATCCAATGATCCAAGAAATAACAAAAGATAAGGGTTTCAAAGAGATTTCTAAACTTAACACTAAATCTAAGATTAACAATGCAAATGACCAAACACTTGAAAAGGACCAATCCCTCAAAACTAATCTTTATTTGACCCAGATAAATCTGCAATCTTGTAGAAACAGTGCAATCTTCTAAGGTGTTAAGATTTTCAAATCATGAACATTCATTCAAACAACCCAATTTCAATTGAAATGAATAAATCCTCACAACTGAACTAAGCACAATGAATATAAAGTCCAGGCTAACTTTGCAAAGCAACTAACAATCAGTTGGCTACGAAAAGTATGGACTAGGGATTGCTGCAACACTTCAAATATCAAATCATGAACATCATTGAATCACTTCTAATTCTAAACTTCTGAACATTAATCTTCCTCAATGCAATTCTAAAGATAGAAAAACAAGAACCATGCAAGATAAAGGAATACAAGTATGGCACCAAATCACAATGTCATTACTTGCTTCAAATTATCAATTGTAGCAACAATTATAGCTTTTGGTTACAATATTTGCTTGAGAATAACTACTCGCTAACTTTGAATTTACTCAATTCGCTCCAACTATGTTATATATCTAAAACTTCTTAACCCTTACAAAAGAGGAAAAATGCCACATTTATAGAAATCTCCCCCAAACATGTCAGCCTAAATAAAGTTTTACAATAATAATAATTAGGCAACAAGTCGGCCAAGAGAAATTCAAATGAGACAAATAAATATTAAATGCATGTGTTCCATCTAGGTCAGCCTAGGATCTCGAATGCAGCTCAGACCAAAGCATGGGAAAAATAATAGGGAAGCACAAATCTCAATGTAGCCAATCATTAACTGCCTTTCCCTTTGTCTTTATTCTGATCTAGCATTTCATGAACTTTCAAAATTACCCTATCCAAGTTGGCCACAAGAGGTAGAGACAAAACCCTAATTCGGTTTTCAATTGATGCAATTTCTTCTCTTGACTGTTTGACCAATTTATCCCAATCCACCTTTTATGTTAGGTATTTATCAATGATAGCAAGGTAGGTAGCTGTGTCATCCAACTGGTGCTTAGAAACAGAATCATTATCGATTGGGGCATAAACATCCTGCCACCATTTTCTCAACTGTTCTAGACTCAAATATTTAGGAGCAATATTTCTTCTTCTTGTCATGATCTCAAAAAAGGCAATGGAGCCATTATATACACCACCTAGGGTCTCATCAATCTGCCTCCTCTGTTTGTAGATTTTCTTCAACACTGTCTACCTGATTCGCAATGCTTCAAACCACTCCCATGGTTCAGTAGCTCTAGAGGAGGGAAGGATCTTATCACTTACTAATTTATCCCTAGTGTATTCCATAATAGTCTTGGTTTTTTGTAGCAAAAGGTATGTGTCCTCCCTATCTTGTGCTAGCACTTGCTTCAACCAATCCATCATCCTTGCAGTGTCCTTCCCTATCGATAGGATGTCCTTGATAGCTTCATTACCTTTGGTTTGCACCCCTTTCAACCAATTCGTAGTGGAAACAATGTAAGCTTTCATCTTTTCCAGTTCGGTGATGGTTTCCTAGGGTAAAGGATTTGCAGCAAAAGAGGAAGGGTTGATAGATTGCAAGGGCTTCATCAAGTCTCCCAAGCATTTCCTAAGATTTTCATTTTCCCTTTTTAACTCCTGCTTGGTCTTTATTTCCTTCCTCAATTTTCCTAGGATAACTACACTAGAACCCTCATAATCTTCAATGTCCGACTCAACTAATGTAGGCCCCAGATTGAAATTTTGAACATTGTAATCCTTCCCAGCCACATCATCTCTATTCTTATCTGGAGCAGGGGTGGCAATATGAACAACTTTGTTATGAGCTTCATCTCCTTCAACCCTTGAGATCACCCTAGCCTTCTTCTTACCCTTATCTTTGCCAATCTTGGCTAGGAGCTCATCCCAATTCAGTGGGGCATCTTCTACCACAATATGTTTCCTCTTTATTTCTTTGTCTAACCATTCCGAAACAGTAAGTTCTAATTGCACTTGGCTCTGTTCTATTTCCTCTTTTTGACCTTCTGATATCTCTTCTCCCAATTTTTGTTTCTTAGGAGTCTCATCCTTACTCCTATCCTCTTCTTCAGCATGTTCATCTTCATGTTCAGGTTATGGGATCTTCTCCGCCTCTTCCTCTCTTGGAGGAGATTCAACCTCTTTAGTTCTAATAGGAGAATCCGCATAGGCCACTAAAGGAGTTTGTATTACCTTTTCAACTTTCGCCTCTGCACTGTAAATTTCTCCTTCAGTATTCGGATGTTCTTCTATGTTTTCTGACTCACCTGGTTTTCTCTAAGCTTCATGGAAAAAAGGAACATCATCCTACTGCTTCTCATGTGAAATAATAGGAGGAAGATCTACCTTAGGTACACTATCCTTTGGAGAAGGAGTTCTAGACCTCCTTTTATACACCTTCGCCTTCTCTACTGAACTTTCTACTTCTACCACAGGCGGGGCAATATTTTCTAGTTCCTTAGTACTTTCCTTCTCTGAAAATCTCACAATCCTTCTTCTCTTAAGCACCAAAGCATCAGTCTCAGGATTCTATTCTTCCATTTCTTTATGTTCAAACCTTTTAGTCCTTGTCCTCTTCTTAGCCTTCGACTTTCTCTATTTTTTCGGTCTCTTGGACTTCTTCCTCTTGGGCACCTTTGATCTTGATCTTGAATGGAGAATCTAACTTACCTTTACCCTTTGGATCTTGCTTGGTTGAATCTTCAGAAGTGGAGTGAGGATCTAAATCTCCCATCAGATTGTATGTGCATTTTACTCCATTATTCTCCAACTCCCACAATTTGTGTCGTAGCCACATCCTGGTAAATTTGATAACCGGATCATTTAGCTGCTTCAATTCTATTTTTTCTTCTTCTAACCAATCTACATCACCAATAGGCTTATCCTTTACCGTTTCATAACCATGATCCTGAATTAAGTTCCCATCATCCTCCAATTGATCAGGAACTCCTTTACATTATACAAACGGACTGCCTCCACTGGGATCCGGGAGAATTTCTTCTTTCTAACCTCATATTCATCACTACAGTTGGCCCAGTAGTCCTCCAAGTCCACCTTATGATTATACTCTCTACTAGCCTTCTTTTGGGATTCTCCTATGATATCAAACCTTGATCTCTTGGAATGGAAAGACAGACCAAGGGTACTCATTTCTTCCTCTGAAGCCTGGGCAGAAATAATGGAAGGACATGCCTCCCCGGTGCCAATCCTTAATGGGAAATCCCCACCAAATCTAGTCTTATGCTTATCCCTTTTCACAATGGCGTCAAAATCACAAATCTATATGGTTACTTCCAAGAGTATAATATGATTAGTAGGATATCTTGGAAGTCTGTATGGGGCCCTCTAACAGCCTTCAACCCAGATATACGAGAAGGTTGGGAACTGAATAAACCAAGCCTCATATTTCTTAATGAACTCTTTTGCTTGGTATGAAATCCTTGTGTGCTCTGCTCCCTGAAGCATTCTTGTGATGTGCATGGTAAATGCATCATTCACCCTCCTATAGTATGAGCTTCCCAAATGCAACTGAGGGAAAACTTCATAAATAATATCATGTCCAAAAATTCCCCTTGTGCTTAATCATTTATAGGGAATGAACCTCACAAGTGCATAGACCAAATATGAAGTCATCGTGAAAGTTTTGGTCTGTAACACATTGGACAACTACTCATGGATTATCCTACTAATCAACCCTGCCCAGTGAGAGTCAATTAATTCTTGTTCCATCCTCACAATGGTGTGGTACATCCAATTTTCAAACACACCTGCATTTCTCAATCCAACCACCCTGCTAAGCAATGTGATGGCATCATAGTATTCCTTTTTGAACTTTTCTCTGAATAGCTACTTGGGAAACTTGGAATAATGTGACTTAGGCTTCTCCAGCTAGGAATTGATGAGTTGCTGAGATTTGACCGTCTGTTCTTCATAGAACTCCTTGGCCGAGTGCATGTTAAATGCCACCACGTGAGATCTGTCAGGCATGGTAAAAGCCTGAGCAATAGAAACAGGGTTAAGATTTTCTATTATTCTCTCTTGAGGACTGATAATTCTTTGTGTACCCTGATCATAGTGTCTAGCACACTCAAGGACCAACTCATAGCATTGGACCATGGAAGGGAAACCTGTTACATGTGATAATCCTGACTCCCTCATCCTTTTGGCCACCAAAGGAAGATCTTTAGCAGCCATCCTTTCTTTGAACTCTTCATAGTCCCACAGTCCAACATTGGTGTCTATCACTTCTGACCAAATTGATGTGATCTTACTTTTAGGGATCTTTCTCTTGGTGTCTATCTTAATCTTCTCTGCTTCATTCATTGAAGATCCTTCCGCTGCCTTGCTAGATTCAGCGTGCATTCAACACAAAAAAAATCACAATAAAACCACAGGAAACCAATGTTGATTCTATCAATACACCATTACAATGAATCTCATATAGTCAAGGTATTATTAAATCCCATCCAAAATGATCATAACAAACTTTGGGTTTCAGGACCACCCTTGAAATCTGAGCCAGAGAGGAATTTCGGGGAATTCCAGACCAATCAGATTCCAACGGAATAACCAAGAAACACCTACTAACCATTAAACCTGATCTTTATCAATCAATAAACCACATAGGAGGTCAGAAGATAGCATGGATTAACCTTAAAATTCATCATGAATCATTAACAAATTCAATTATCTTATATTCCATTACATTTCATCAGAGCTCGGGAAAATCTATGAGGGACGGATTTCTGTGAAGAATGAGCCAGATTGTAGACTTCAGAGAACTTGACAGAAACTGGACTTTGGAAAAATTATGACTTGACGAAAATTCGTGAAAAGGTTGAAACTTCGAAAGCAAACAGATTCTGGAAAAGCAAAAGAAATTAGGAAAATCCGTCGGAGACAGATTGTCCCGAGGGAACGGAAAATCCCGGACTAAGAACAAAACCCAAACCGCGACACTCAAAAGATGATTTCTCTGAAACATCAGATCGATCATGAATGTCAAATATTTAAGCTTGGGTAAGTTTAATATGGGCTTCCTATGGATTCTTTTAACACTCTAAGCCAAATTGAGAGCATACTAAAGATAGATGGCAATGCCCTAGGTTTCAAACCCTATTCATCCACCATTAACGTACCGGTAAGCTCAGAATTTAAATGTTTCTACTGCTAATTCACTACTAGGGTTTATCAACAACTCTCAAGCAAGTTCACTAAAATGTGAATGGACAAACCAACTTGGAAATTACTTGGGAGATCATAAATTAATCAATATTACGCAACCCTAGCCATTGAGCAATAAAATATTCAGGGATTCAACACAAAACATTATAACATAAAAAAAAAATTATATTCATAATCCTCAATTCAAAGCAAGGCAATCGAAATCGTACCATTGTGAAGCGAAAAATGATCTCAGAAACAGTGAATGTGAAATCAAGGGTGTCCACGAAGAACAGATGCAAGAACACTGACAATCACCACTTAAATCCATGATTTGCAAACTCAAAGGGATTCAAATTGGATCAAACACTCCTCAAGAACAAACGGCTCAGCTCAATCAATAGCAACAATAAGTACAATGGCACAAAAGACTTCGAAAATCCATTAAATACTTCACTCAAAGCTCGTACGAAGAAATTAATGCCACCAACAAGACAGCCAGGAAAAAAAACTAGGAACCCGATAATAGGACAGAATCTAGAAAAATCTGACCCACATGGAATTTCGTGAAGATCAAAAATCTCTGAATCACAGTGCACAGCCAGAGTCCGAGCAGAATCCGGGAAAATTCATCCGGGGTGGAAAGTCTCGAAGAACTTGGCTCAAAACTAAGGATGTTCAATGAATAACTTAGGGAGATCACTTAGGTCATCAAAGTAAACTTTTAAGCACGTGCCAAAATAAGAAAAAACCTCAAAATGAAAGGGCCAAGAACCAAAACCAAAGCGAAAGAGGGTCCCTGCTTTCAGCGAGGCGTGTGTGCGAAAACTACACAACAGATCCTTTCTTAGCAGTTTTTCCATTAGTTTAAGTACCTTGGGATTGTTGGAGTGTTGAAAGAATTATTCTTCATCTATTTCTTCCTCACTATCCACTTCTTCTATGATCGTGTCCTTGGGATTTTTGTTTGACCTATCCATCATTTCTTGTTGTTTACAGATTACTTCCTCCTCACTTGGTGGTTGGTTTGGTGTTGCTTTGAATGTGGGTTCCTTTTCAGGAGTTATAAGGTCACTTGGTCTATAACCCCATAGGTCACTTCCATTGTTTGTGGTGTTTGTTGGGGGTATACTAGTGCTACTTTTGTTTTCTTCCATCTTTTTTCAGTATTGAGATCATGTGGTTGTCATAAAAAAACATCAAGATTTTTTCGAAGTTTGGTTATTTCTAACTTATGGAAATGAACTAAATGATTTTGTTTTGGGGATTTTCTATTTTTTGAGTGTTTTAATATTTTTTGTTTTCTAAAAGATGGTATCTATTGCCACACAAGAAGTGGTAATACAGGCCTTTCGACTACAAGATTTGTTTTTTGTTCCTCTTTGTCTAGGATATTATCTATGTTTCTCTCAAATATGAAACTTCTAAAGTTGTTGATGATGTCTAATTGTTCACCTTCAATTCATGTGAGGTTTGGTTGTATAATTGGTGTTGTAATATTTGGTTGTTGAACTAGAATGATTAGATGCCAAATGGTTATAATGTGAGTGATGTTTAGTAAATAAAGCTATTTTGGGACTCAAAAATGTTGAAAGACTTGGATCGATATTTCACTTCATTTTTCTAGAGGATATGTTATGAAGAATCTATTTGAACTACCCTTCAGGTTCAAGCAAATGTTGATATCATAGAAGTTTGAGTGAAGGAATGATCCAAGTTGTTTGTTTTGATTTTGAACCCTAAAAGTAGGTCAAGGTATTTTCTTTTTTTGCAAATGGATGATGGACTAATGTAAATTATGGCATGTTTTGGGAGTCTAACTATTTTTGTTCTCACAAGGTTTAACCAGTTTTAGATTAGTCTTCTGACTTGTACTAGAATATAGAGCAAAAGCGGTAGTCTTAGAGCGATAGCAGCAATCCCTGTCAAAAGCAACCTAAATTTTTTCAATAGCAGTCAAGTTCTAAAAGCAATTGCAGTAAAATTTCTCAAGAGCAGCTTTTGTTTCAAAAAAAAATTCTGGTAAATAGTGCAGGAAAAAGTGATCCTTTTGGTCAAAAGTGGCTAGTTTGAAGTCATATGTGGCTAGGAAAATAGATCAAGTGTGGAAAAGCTAAGATCAACTATAGTAATATTTCTCAAAAGTGGATTCTCATATTTTCCTAACTGGTGATCAGTACAGGCAAAAGCAACATTTTTTATTAGAAGCGACCTGTTTGAAGTCAACTATGGCTAGAAAAATGTGTCAACTACAAAAATTTTAGGATCAAAAGTGGCAATTATATATTAAGTGCATTTTGTTTTTCAAAAGTGATAGGTTTTTACCAGTGACTGTCATAAGGTAGAGAGAAAAAAAGGTTTGTTTTAGGTCGACTACGACTAGTTTTAGGTCAAGTGCGGAAGAAACATCAACAATAGTGGTATTCTATGTAGATTTGTTTTCCAATTTATGTATTAGCAGCAATTTGGATAATTTTTTGCAGTTTTGATGTCTCATTTTTTATATAATTTGTCTTTTTGAGATTTTGGCAAGTGATATCATGTAACATAATAATCAAAAATATTTTACCCTAAATGTCTATAACTTTAAGCATGTTTCTTTCCACAAAAGCTCAAAGTTTGTGGAAGGTGAAATGCTAAAGTCATAGTTTCCAATGTTGACTTCGTTCTTAATGCAACTTGAAATGTGAGCCTAAATATCTGGAAACCTTTAGGAATATTATTTTAAGATATCCTTAAGGAGTGCAAATATAGGGATCTTTTCAAAGTATTCACACTAAGTCAAAAGGGTTTGAAGTTTGATAACCATGTTTAATTCAAGCTTGTTTTGATGTGTTGATTTTAATTCAAGCAAATGTTTGATGTTCAAAGTAACCCAGAAGATTTTGGAAATTTCCTAAAAACAATTTACACCCTAGGGATAGAAATATTTTTTTAGATAGTCTTACATCATGCTCTGAAGGGATGATTTTACATGCAACTAATGGATAGTGTTTTAATCTCAACCATAAGTCGTACTTGGTAAGTAACTTCTTAGAAGCAAAGTTCTGATGCACCACTTCAAAGAATGTTTTTCGCTAAAAAGGTGGCTTCTACAACATTAGTTCTTAGTAATGCTCATGGGATCCAATGCTTGGCTAGCATCCAGAAAGCCACTTAAGGCTTTAACCAACTTACTCAGGGCCCTATATATACAAGGTACCTCCCCTTTCGTGAATGGAACTGATGGCCAAGTAATCGCCAATACAAGTCATTTGGCGTTTAGCCTTGACCATTTATATAGAGACCCAAGTGAAATACTGGTTTGATTCACCTTTGAGTTCTCCAAGGTAGGATGTGTCTCAAAAGGTAGGCCCTCTAAAGGTAATGCTTTGAATTGAAAAATAATTTGTGAAACTAAAAATGCTTTTCATCACCCAAGATTGCTAGAAGGAACGAGGGGAGAGGATAGACACCTAGTTTTCCAAACACATAAGACACATTATACAATTCAATGCAATATTCTTTTTAAGACCCTCGAACAACACTATCCAAAAAAATGAAATGAAATGTGTACAAGATAGCAATTTGTTTTTGTGTGCACCAAAGTGAAGTATTCTATATTTCAAACAAATAGATACAATATGCAAGTCAGAATGTATTTATCCAGTTTTAAGCCCAAAATTGAGTGTTTCTAACAATCCTTATCTTAATTGGTCAACAAAACTAAATCGATTGTCTCGTCAACATAATAAAAACGTTGTTCAAAAGAGAGTAGTCCATTTTAGAGCACCAAAAGTAAAGTGTTCTAATCTATGAAAACTTTTTGAAGATTCTTTTTAGAACACCAAAACGAAAGCGTGTAAGTTTGTGGGGTTCATTTTTATAGCACCAATTGAAAAAAAATCCTAAGCTAGAAAGCTTTCAAAAAAAAAAATTAAGCACCAATTGAAAAAATTTCCTAAGCTAGAAAGTTGTTGAAAGATTCTTTTTAAGCAAGTGCTAAATTGAATTTTTTTCCTAAGCTAGAAAGATTTTGAAAGATTCTTTTTAAACACTAAATTGAAAGTGTGTGATTTGTGGGGTTCATTTGTTAAGCACCAAATTAAAAAATTTCCTAAACTATAAGATCTTTCGAAAATCTTGAGTTGGACTGTTTGCCTTTTCTACACTAAAATCATTAGTTTGTTCTTGGATAAACACATGCCATGCTCTTGCAAATCCCACATAAATAATATTAGCACCTTTCAAACATTCAAACCAAGCAACCGTTAGTGCTAGAAATTGACAAACTACTTTTTATATTTCAGATAAAAAAATAGTAGAACAAAAGCAAAATTTTAAATCAAAAGTAGCCTCCTTTTGTGTGCTTGTAGACCTATTTTTGGAAGCAAAAGCAGTCCAAAAACTCAAGTGTGGACCTATTAGGTGCAAAAGAAGTCAAAATTTTCAGAAGTGGCCTTGTTGGTGGACCAAAAACAACTAGAAAAAGAAAAAGCGATCGGTAAAATGGCGACTATAGTAGAAATGATAAGATGATCGTGTGAGTTTTTATATAGCTTTTGTGTGAGGATTTTTCAAATGTGTTTCTAGAAAGTGCATCTTCATTATGAAACCTGCAACTACTTAATTAAAACACATACAAACATTAGTGTTAAGGACCATGGTCCCATCAGGCGTGCTAGAATGTGTGATAATCAATGTTAAACAAATTAAATAAGGTCTAATTTAAAACAAGGATTTAGATTCATACCTATCACTCATGAAATCAAGTTTTTAAGCTATTTAAATCAACTAATGAAATCCTAAGATAACATAATGAATTCAAAACAAAGAAAACTTTACCATCCCATGTCGAAGTGTCTTTTAAATGATGTTGTATCAATGTGAAGCCTCCATTTGTGCATAGAAAAAGCTTCAAAGTTGTGTGATGTTGAATGAAGATGTATGTAAAAGTTTCCAAGAAATCAATGATTAATTTTGCATTACTTCGTTGTGTAAAAGATCTCAATTCTTTGGTCGATTTTGAGAAGAAATGGCATTGTCATATAGATTTTGTGTTTCAAAATGAATGATTGAGATTGCATAGTAGAATATCTTGATTAATGGTTGAAAACCATTGAGAGGAATTAGATGGGAAGAACTAGTGGATTTTGATTACATAATCAGTGTAATTGATGAAATCAATTTGAGTGTTCAGTTAAATTGAGGAAATAGTTTGAGCCTTCAGTGGGATTGAAGAATAGATGAATCAGTTAGGAAGTAGATGAATCATTCAATCAGGGGATCATAATTTTCTCAATCATGAAAGTGGGTGAGTGTAATTAATTGATTAATTTAATTAATTAAGTCTTTTTGAGTTGAACGTGCAAATCATGTTTGACTTTTACAAAGAAAGTTGTATTTGTTTGTTTTTCCCTTTTTGAATGATGTTTGAATAATTTAGGGGAAAGTGATTTAATTAAACTATTGTTTTAATAATTTAATTGATTTAGGGGAATAGGGTAAATTAATCACATAATTAAATAATTGACATTATTTAATTAATCGGGAGGAATAAAGTTATATTAGGACTTTAATAAATAAATGAAATTTATTTAGTTAGTCAAAAATGATGAAAAAGAAAATTAATTAAATAATCTAATATTGTTCAATTAATAGAATAAATTAGGGTTTTTGATGTAAATGATGTGAAATGTAGAGATATTAGGTGATAATGATGTTGATGATGAGAAAATGTCATTTAGGATGTGCGATAAGTGTCAAGTCATTTTTACATGTCCACACACTTCATCTCATGAGAGAGGTCCATTTATAATTTATATAACCATTACATTATAGTTACATAATGAAAGGACTCAAATGTCCTTTTAACAATTAAATTACATTCAATTAAACTAACTAAAAAGTAAAATAATAAAGGAGGAGACATTGATGCCACTTTTGCTTCTTGAATTTCAAATCCTAACATTGGTTTCTGCACCACCCTACCGTGTGAAACCAATAAGGATCACTCCCACCATGCTAGGTGATGGTCACATAAACAAAACACACTCACACAATACACATTGGGAGAAGGGTATACACCCACGCCAATCACAAAGTAAACATTCATAATACGCATCACATGACGAAAGAATAAACAATCAATCATCACATGGTGATCCACATCACAAAATCCATTGGCATGAACGTAATGACATACACAAGAGCTCACATCGGGCACATTCACCAATGGAGGAAACCATCAATAATAAAAAAAATTAGAAAGGACTAAGTCTTAGAATCAAATATTTATTGAACTCAAGTTGAGGCACAAAAATCAATGCATTTCTAATTTTATCAAAATTCAATGATGTTTTTCCACAACGTCTATTTACACAATTCACAAAGTTCCATTTTTTTGAAACATTCAAATTTTCACAATATTTTCTCAAAGCAAAAATCAAGAATTTCCAAATTCACCATTGAAATTTCTTCAAAAATTAAATTTTAAAAAGCAAAAAATCTAAGAATACCCTTGGTGGAAAAATTTCCCAACACCCCTTTTAAGTCATAAAACATGCATTTTACATGTTTCTCAAAAAATTGGGCATTATAACGATGTATTTTGGAAAACAAATCCAAATTTTCACATAATAAATAATACAATATCAAAATCTATGAAATGAAAGCTGTTGGGAGGTTCTAACACCCCACCAATCCATTTATGACTTTTCAAAAGAAAAACAATATGATTTGGAAGAGAATTTAGAAACATAATTCATTTTAATCCAAAATTCAAATGAGAAAAACTTTAAACAAATCTTGTGGATTCACAAATCCACACATGAGCATGATCTCCTCCCCATTCCTATCTCGATGCAACTATTGTCACTCTATTTTCCCTTTGATTGCTTACCCAATCACCAAAACCATAATTTGGAGAGGAGATGGTTTTCCCTCTCAAAATTTCTTAAAAATAACACATGAAATGAAAAATGAAATACATTTTTCTTTCTAACCCCTTTTCTTTTCCAAATAAAATAACATATTTTATTTTCTAATTAATCACATTGAATCCTTGATTTCACCCAATCTAGAATAAGACATTAAAATTCAGTTTGATTTTTTATTCCACACTTAAATCACATTTTGAGTATATATAAAGCATATTTCACATTACTTGCAAAAATCAAGATTCAAATCAAATTAAATTAATATAAATCATTTTTCCATTACTCCATTTGAAACTCCCACCAATAACCCTGAAATCTCAAAAATCATTTAAAATCATTCCCCATTATCATTCAGCCTATAATCTCACTATTAAATCCATATAAGTATTTAAATGAGTCAAATTGTGGAAATAGAAAATTTAATAAGACTTTTACCACACATTCACGGTACATCCATAAAAGGGTTATGGTATCCAAAACCATGTATTAATGGTGGTATATAAGTCAACATGGGTAAAATAACAAGGGTCTCACACTCGGATCAAGTATGATAGGTAAGATAAAACAATAAATGGCCAATGTGACATCTCCTTATAACCACTATCAAGGTATACTCAAACTTGTGGAGCTAGGTGGAGAAATACCCAGTACCTATAACCACTCAACATAGACATCAAGAATACTTGCTCCTTACATATAAATACCTAGAGCATCACATAAATACCCCACAATGTACCACATCATATCCATAATTTCAATGCATTTAAACAATAAAATTTATGAAATCATTTAATTATAACATCCATATTAATGCATATATTCATGAACCAAACAATGATAATGATCACTTGGTTAGTCTGCATCATGCACACATCCTAAGAACACCCCCAAAATGAAATACATACATCCCCTTTCAAGGGACTTGGGAATATAACACACAAACTTTTATGCCATTTAAATCAAGAACAATAAAATAAACATAAAGGAAGCACCAATTAGGACATGGAACAATAATGCAAAAATATGATCATTTAACATCTTAACATATATAAAATATAATATCCCCACTAACATCACATGCTAGGAATAGGTAGGCACTACAAGTGCAGTTAGAGATAGATTAATCACTATGTATGTGCTACCTGATTTTGCTTCCAGCTAAATCAAGTAGGCTTATGATTATGTTTGCATTTAAACATTAAAATATACATATCACTTTCTGCTAAATTTCATCCATGTGCATAAAGGAGATTATCAAAAGTGCATTATTATATTTGTGTGATTGCATACAATAAGAAAGTGAGCCAACATTTATTGCAAATGTATTCTTTATTGATGATCATAAGTGTATAATGTCCCTTACAAGCCGAGGGGCTAACTATTCTAATGCTTATGAAGAAAAGACTATACATTTATAGATAAAAAAAAGGGAATGCACATAAAATGAAGAGGGACTCGTCATTGCCTAAAATGATGAATCTCGTTGGCCTTGTCCTGCATCGTCTTCAATCTTCCCCACTTGTCCTACTTATGTTTGACACTCTCCTTGTTGCTCCTAGGTTTCCTACATCTAAAAAAAGAGTTTTGTTAGAGCAATGAAAGGTCACTAATTAGAATATGTGCAAAACATTCATAACCATATAATCTAATGTCCATAAGCATTAAAATAGACAACATATCATAAGTGTCCAGGAAAACAAAAAGAGTAATCAAACAAACTTATCATATGCTTTGTTTATCTAACATGTTTGCTCCTTGTGCAGATATAGGACAAATATTTGTTACTATTTTGATTCAACTGATTACAACATGTGGAGTAAAATGTGGCTCCCACAAGGGTTGAGCCTAGCATGTCACTCTCTTATGGTTTAGGAGGGATAGGAAATTGAGCAACCTGATCAAATCAATTATAAACATATTCTTGATGCATTAAATCAATATGGAATCATACCAGTTGATCAAATTTCATTATCAAATTCAAAAGATGCAACAAATAGTGTGAACTATCAAGAAAGTTACTCTTCATCTCCTCACAATGAATCAAACAATAGGCTGTCATCATGCCAAAAAGGGATAGTACTCTACTAAATATGTCTTTCAATCTTCTTAAGTGGATCCAAAGTCCATTTTAATAATGATATGTGTTAGATTTCATTGCCATCATTTTCAAAGAACAAGCTTTGAAGGAAATAAGACAAGGATAGCAATCATTTAAAGATAAAATAGTTTGTCTCTTCCCAAACAAATGATTTATGTGATAATATGAACACTAAAGCACATATGCATCAAGTTTAATTATTGATGTATCAAGTTCAATTATGCATCCATCAATAAATAATGGAGGAGCTATCAAGTCCTGCCTGGAACCATCATGAGTTATATGAAGGCACATTGTTATGGAATGCAACAAATAAGGGCATTATGGTCAAAACAATGGTGATGATAGTAATCTTTAAGTGTTATAACATGAGAAGGATGTAACAAAGAGATAATGCAATGAGATGCAGGGTAAGTGATTGGGATCATAGAGTCACATGGGATAGTAAGGTTTCATGGAAGAGGCATTCACAAGTAAAGATGCGTCACAATGTAAGTGCAAACCATAAAGAGAGGAACACAATGGAGTAGTATTGTCATGTCAATGACAAAGTGACAATGAGACAAGGGTAAGATGGGAAACTTGGAAGTTCATTGTAATTCATTAAGCAACTGAACAAAGAAAGATTAACAGTGATCACACAATAATCATCACTCACAATAGAAACAACAAATAAAGTGTGACCATAATCATGATTGTGAAATTCATTCATAACCTTAAAATAGTAGTCCATGGTAGTGTTTCAAAACATCAACTCATCAACAGTGACAGGAGGACATAGCCATTGTCAAAGCACAATTAGCAAGTCATGAATATACAATGGGCAGTAACTTCATTAAAGATGCATTCATAGCCAATAGAAAGGGTCGTATAGCATGTTATGAGCATCATGGCATACGATGATAAGTAAAAAATGTCATGACAAAGAATGAAAAGGATCACAATGTTAAGATCATAAAGAGACAATGCTATTGAAGTGTCATCAAAGGAAAGTGATATTGTACCAATAGGGTGCTTTCAATGCGATTCAATGCATGATGATTCAAGGAGATACCAGTCATAGTGACCTTAATGCATGAAGAGCATGACCATGACAATTAGTACGATAGAGGCATGAAGACAGGGCAATGAAGAAAAGATCAGAGCAAAGACCAATCTAAGAGCATACCCAACACATGGTCAATCATGCCTAACATTGATGAAGGATTAACAAAATACCTTTAATCACTAGTGCTCTATCACCTTGAGTGGATAAAGGGAAAGAAGGCCATAGGCCTATCATAAATAAGTAAATCAGCAAGTCCATAAGGGTCATAAAAGGAATATTTTTTTTAGTTAGAGGTTTCCTTGCAACAGTATGGTCTCCAAACATTGATTCAATATTAGTGATATTTTGACCCTTATTGCATGGAGGACGTTTAGTGAAGAATGGTTGGTCATGGTCATGATTTTCATCATGTTGTTCATGAGCTTGATTTAAAGCAAGCAGTGTTCTCCCCAGGCATTATGGTGTGTTGTTCTTACAATACAAGGCCATGAAATCTTGGGTATATAATGACTATAGGTACATTAACAAGAGTATCCCAAGGTTTCAAAAGAGGGCAGTTTCTTCAAGTAATCGTAGTGAGTAGGGATACAGTTTCTACATTTCTTTGGCAGCTAAATTTTTGCCTCTTCTTGAATTTTTCAACGAGGGCAAGAAATTTCCAAAATTTTAGTTTTGGAAGTGTGTGGTAAGTTCAAGAGGTTGTTTATGCTAAAGATATAATATTTCAAATTGTGGAGTCTAAAATCATGAGGAAAAGCTTATTCACCATGGCAATGACAAAAGAGTTGGAAGTTGCTAAAAAAGAACTTTGAAAATTGAAGGAAGAGTTTCAAATTAGCCTTGAAGCCAAAAATCTGAGCTTGCATAGGCAAAAGAGCATCTCAAGAAAGTTACTGAAGAAGAAATTGCTTTAAGGACTTCAATGGATTACCTAAAAAGAGAAAAGAAAACATTTTTTGTGCAATGGCTAGGGTAGCATTTTATTGTGGAACAATTGACAAAGACAACTTTTGTTTCAGCGGATAAACCTCTCAGAAAATCTCATTCATATTATGTCTTGCTAGATTTATCACAGTGAAAAACAAGATGCCATGTTTTTTTTAATCTACAAAGAAATGCAAAAAGGAAGCCCTTGAATTATTCAATTCATGAGAAGAAGGATAAAATATGTGGCCACATATATAAAAAGGAGCCTCATATCAACAAAAAATGCAACCCCAAAAAGAGTAGAAGATGTGGGGTGAAGTTTTTTAAAATGCAATGCATTTCATTTGAGAATTTCGCAAAAAGACAACATTCCCATTACATATAGTAGAAAATAGAGCTCAAAATAGCTCTTTCATTCACAGGAAATGAGAAAAGATGCTAATTTCAAATGTCTAGAGAGCTTACCCACATTTTCTATTGTTTTCCTGTGAGAAAATTTGTTGATGAATCCATTGTAACTCCTGAATATGCCATGAAAAGTGCAGGAGAAAGCAAAAATGAAACCCTAAGTTAGTGGGTAGAGCTTCCAGAAATCTATATGTTGCAAATGAAATGCTTTTCAATTTTCGCATTGCTTTTGTTTTAGGGTTTCTACCTAACATGTTGACCAAGTAAAAGGTATTTTACCTTTTATTTTAAATGTTTGCAATATGAAATTAAATACCCATGGTAAGTTTACCTCTAATGAACTTAAGATGCTCTTTGATATATACCTTATGCCTTATTTCTTATGCATAGGAGTCTTTAGGACTTATATGTTTTGCATTATGTTTCCCCATAGAGGTTGAGCCCTGTGTTTGTTTTGCATTGATTTTAAAATGTGAAACATTTTAATTAAGTGGTAAATTATAAATCACTTAATTATAAAAGTTCTTTTAAATGCAAAGTAATGGTGTTATGTAATATTTTTCATCAAACCAAAATGTGAAGCATTTGAGTTAAATGATGTTATTATAAATCATTTAATCAATATTTCTATTCTTTAAATGCAAAATAGAGAAGCATGTGTTGATATGTATAAGTCATCAGGTGTTGTTGAATCTTGTGCTTTGTAAACATGAAAAGCATGAGTCACAATAGTTTTGAGGCATGTGGAGAATTTGGAATATTGACCAACATGTGGAAAGTGTGAAAGTTGTCTTTGACTGGGTTTTTGGAGGAAATGGGACCATTTTGGAGGCATTTTTTTGTGCTTTTCTAGTGGGTCAAGTCATGGCTTGACTTTTCTGCATTTTGATGACCTTTGGAGGGGTTTTAAAAGGTTCTTTTTTGGCCTTTATGTTGCATCCGACCAAAATCTTCTAGATGGATTTTTGTAATGCAGTTGTTTGAATTTTTGCTTAAGTAACTGCAAACTATGTTGTTGAAGGGAGTTCTTTTCTTTTCTAGTATGCATTGTAGTTTATTTTGGAGCTCTTTCAGCAGGAGACAACATTGTGACTTAGTATCAGACATGCATAGCAGTATGTAACACCATTTTTATCAATGAAATTCAGTGTTTGATTGATGAATGTTCTTATGAACTTTGATAACTCCTTAAATGTTTGTCTCTTTTTTAGCACCTTTAGGCAAAGAAAACATATGTTTTTCAAGTTGTAAGTTGTGCACTAGTTCAATGGTTATTTTAGTTGTGGAAACCTTTTCCCTTCAAAGTGACAAGTGAACCAAGCCTTCTTACAAAATTCTCATGCATTTATATGTTAAAATATCTAATTTGTGTTAAGTTAAGCTGAGCTTTTGATGAAATTGTGTGTTAAAGCAGTTGTATAGGTTGAAGAAATCAAATTAGGTGCATCACCATAGGGGTTTTTTTTTTCCTTGTCATGTTTCTTTCTCCCCTTTTCCCAACAAGGAATAGTTTAGGTGACACCAAAAGGGGGAAAACCCATAATCTGGAGGTCTACTTTCACAATAGGTTACCCATAGCCTGAAAGTAGTCCCATGTTGCTCCAAATTTGTTGAGTTTCCACAACTTGGCAAAGGGGTGCAAATTTGGATTTTTAAAAGTTTTGGCATGCCTGGTGGGACTATTTGAACTATTTTAGTTCAAAAATTTTCTTGAAAACATTGCTATTTGATGTGTATAGTAGTTTTTTCTACCTTTGGAGGAAATTTCTTTACACATCTAGTGACTCTAAGTGCAATTTTTTTGGTTTCGGCAGTTCAAGTGTTGATATATTTTAGGTTTTTGAAAGAAATATTATTTGAATGAAAAGAAATGACATGTTTTCATGGAAAACATGAGAATTCACACCCATATCATGAAAATTTTGTCCCGGTGCCTTATTTTCATTCATATCAAACTCATGGTACAACTGGTTTTATTCTTAATCCCATTACATCACAAAGAAACTAGTCAGTCCAATATTCTTACCACCCACTCAACCCTACTCAATTTCCACATCAACCTATATATGTCCAACATCATTCTAAGCAAAATAATCATAATTTCAACCAAAATGCTTATTCACATGCCCAATCTCAGAGGGTTAACAACATGAGTATCAAAGATATAATTTCTTATTTTCAAAGACAGATGTTAGAGATTGAAAGACAGTAGGAGGTTGACATGCATCAAGAGGAGTTGGCTTACCAGGAATACATTCAAGAGCAGAAGATGGAGGTTCAAAGAAAACGGCATGAAGAACGCCTTACAAGAGAGATTGCTACAAGGGAAGAAAGGATGAAGATAATACTTGCCCAAGTTCAGAAGGTGGAGAAACAACAACCCATCACTTTTGCAAATTTTTGTTATGAAGATCATGTTAGGCATGTTGACGAGCAAAGGATGGAGTGGAAAAGGACAAAACATGAGGAATGTCTTGCAAAGAAGATAGTTGCAGAGGAGTTGTAACACAGGAAAACAAGCAGATTAAGCAATACAATGCAATAAACTCAAATCTAAACCTGTGCTAACAAAAAAGAACAATGAAATAATGAAAAGCATAAATAATAGAAAGATCTCACCAAACATCTGGGTAATTCCATGAATAACTTTGATTGCACATCTCCATTTTGTCATTGTATGATAATTTCCCTTAGATTTATCTTAAGTGTGCAATAATAGCCTCATGATAGTGTTATTAGACAAACATCAAAGATTATAAAGTTGATTGCTTCTAAAAGTCATAAGATTTCGGGAGGAGTAATAATGATGAACGTAAAGCCAATTTATAGAAAACACGATTTTGAGTGATAGGCTCAGATTGAAAGATAGACCAACGATTAAGATTGAAATATTTGACGTGTTCAAATTAGTGTCAGTAATAATGAGAGTGATAAAGAATAAAAGGTGGAGATTAAGATTAAATAATAATTTAATCTCTAGTTGAGACTGTTCAAAACTTAGAAGAATAATGATTGCATGTAAAGGATAAAAATTAGCATCGAGGAAATGGTTTGTTCGAACGTGTGAATGAATTAATTAAATAAATAAAATTATTTAATTAATAAAAATTTGTGTGCTAAAGAATAAAACTAGATAACCGACTGATTAAACCAGAAGGTCTGGTAAAAAATAATCAGTTATTAAATCAAGAGATAACTGATTGATTTAATTAAATCTCGACTTAAGTGGTAAATGACTAATTAGATAACTAAGCGATTATTTAATTATAGAAGAATATGCTAGGAATAATTCTTTTTAATGAATTCAATAATTATTTAATTCAACATTCAAAATTTTGGGATTAAATTAAATAAATAATTATTTATTTAATTGACTAGAGAAAAGGTTAAAGAATAATTAAATAATTTTAGATGATTATTTAATTATAGTCGAAAATGTGATGATGGATGATGGTAAATTAAATAACGATTTATTTAATTTTTAGAAACAAGATATATTTAATTAGAGACATAATTAAATAAATAATATTTATTTAATTATTCAAGAAGAGATAAAGGTGAAAATGAATTAATTAAATAATTAAAGTTATTTAATTAATAGAGAATAGGTGACTTTAGAAAATAATTAAATAATTAACTGTAGACACCCAAATTTGATCACTCTCATATGATCAAATTTACCTCTTTATTCATCAATTCTGTCAATATTAATTTATTTAATTAATATTACACTTCCCACATAAGACTCTTAAAATATTTAATTTAATAATTAAATACTTTATCTAATGCCTTTATCTTCTCTAAATTAAATAAATACACCAATTTATTTAATTTAGTCATCCTAATCTATTGAATTAAAATCAATTTAAAATTCTTATTTTCTCCCTCCTTGTCACATCCTCCATAATCCATCTCTAATGTGAATTAATTTAATTAATTCATATTGAGGGTGTGCATCCTCTTAATCAAGGATTAATGTCACATCCTCCTACATTTGCCACTTGTCTTTAATCTTCTATTAATTATCATAATCAAGTATTTGCACAACTTTAATCAAAGTCATTAACCTTTTTTAGCACCACTTTTTAGTCAATCTTTCCATTTTTCCTTTTTAGACATTGACCCTCTTTCCCATGAGAATTTTTAATTCTCATTTATTCATCATATGTTTCTCTCCTCCCCATGTGAATTTTTAATTCACATTTTATTTTTCCAAGGCTTCTAGAATGTTTGACATGTCACCTCATGCACATGTGACCAATTCCCACCTTTTTGGAGACTCTCTCTTATCCTTTAGACTCTCCTAAGAATGTGAATTTTTAATTCACATTTATTTGTCCAACCACCTCTCCTTTTTCCATGGAGATTTTTGAGAAATTCCAAAATTCCTCAAATGTCCCTTTCACTATCACTTGGGGACAAGAAATTCTTTTTTGAGGAAATCTTCTCACTCCCCAAGGTACTTGGAAGGTACTTGTCCTTCCTCCACCTCATGTACCTTTTGGCCACCTCACTTGCACCTCATCTCCTCTTAGCCACTTCACCATCCACATGTCAAGATGTGAGGACTTGTGAGTTCTCAACCCACCATAGCCCTTCATCTTGACCTTGTTGGATGAATCTCAACCGTTGAATTCTCTAGAAAATTCAAATTCTTCTATAAATCCCCCCTCCTCAAAGGCACTTTCGACACTTTCATTTTTGAGCAACCTTATGCTGCCAATTTTCATTCTCAAGCATTTGCTACCATTTAGCCATCCATTTAGTCATTTTGCATTATCAATCTTGCATCTAGTAACATCAAAAGCCATCTAAGGAGCATACAAATTCACCTAAATCAAGGGTCAACCAAGGAGTCTTCAACAGTAAGGAAGGTATAATCGATTTGCATTTTTATCTCATCTATTTTCCTTGTTTTATCACTCTTTAGGCTAATCATTGAAGTGTTCTTAGTGTTTTATCACTTGCATTTTTAGTTATTTTGCATATTAGAATAGGGTAAAATTTCAAGGTACACATTTCTGGCACGCCCGGTGGGACCCACAAACGGGTTCCTATATTTCATGTTTGCTGTTGTTGAGATTTTTGTAGGAATACGTCGCAGTGGGGCAACTACGATTTTTCTGCAGGGGCGACTGATTTTCCGCTGAGGCGATTACCGATTTGCTGCAGTGAGCGACTACTAGGCTGAAATTTTTTTGGCTTACACTTTTCTACAGTGAGGCGACTATGCCCCAGGCTGAATTTTTTTTCTTTTTGCTAACACTTTTTTTGCAGTGAGGTGACTACGCCCCCTAGGCTGAAAATTATTTTTGTGGCTAACACCTTTTCTGCAGCGAGGCGACTACGCCCCCTAGGCTGAAAATTATTTTTGACTAACACCTTTTTTGTAGCGAGGCGACTACGCCCCCTGGGCTGAAATTTGTGCTAACACTTTTTTTGCAGTGAGGCAACTACGCCCCCTAGGCTGAAAATTATTTTGACTAACACTTTTTCTGCAGTGAGGCGACTACGCCTCCTAGGCTAAAAATTATTTTTGGCTAACATCTTTTCTACAGCAAGGCGACTACGCACCCCTAGGCTAAAATTTGTGTTAACACTTTTCTGCAGTGGGGCGACTATGCCCCTGATTTTCCGCAGTGAGGCAATTACGCCCTTGATTTTCTGCAGTGGGGCGATTACGCCCCTGATTTTCCGCAGTGAGGCGATTACACCCCTGATTTTTCGCAGTGAGGCGATTATGCCTCTAATTTGCTGCAAAAGGGCGACTGCGCCCCCTAGTCACCGCAAAGCAACGCATTTTAGAAGGTAAAACTGTTATTTTGGCTTCGATTTTTTGCTATTTTCTCCCTAACACTGTTCTTGCAAGGATACAGGTGTTTTTTGCTAACTTTTTGCAGCATATTCTTGTGAAGTTGATGAAGAAAGTAGGATAAAACATCTAACATTTGCTTGTAGGGCTATCTGTTCACTCAAACTTTTTAAACTATCCTTGTTGTTTGTGTTAATTTAAGAACATAGTTTAATTAGAGGGAGTAATATTCATTGCTTGTTGTGCTTGTCTTTTTGTGTTACCCAAAAGGAGCATTAGCTTGTTTTCACTTTCCCCTTGCACTTCGTGTGAGCCTGGGGAGTAGTTGGAGACGGTTAGTGCTTTCTTTATAGTGGGACCTGCTTGGGGATTTCATCACCCCAAGGGATGATTCCAACCACGCGTACTGACGGGGTATATAAAGGGGGGAGAGCGAAAGCTATACCCCAATCTAGTCACGTCATAATTGGCAGAGCGTCGAAGCTAGGGTGATACCTAGATAGACGTGAAGAGTTGGTATGAGCCCTTCAGTATCTCGTTGGGGTTCCCGACTCATGCTTGTGACAGGCTGGTGTTCACGGTTGTGCCTCACATACCGAGAGTATATCGAGGACTCCCTAGACACCTTGTGCATCCTAGATTAAGACCTCTTTGGCCATACCTTTAACACTAATCATAGGATTGTGTTTTCTTGAGAGTGTTTTCTTGTCAGAAACCAGTGAAATTTTTGACAAATTGGCCTTATCATTGTCATTTTAAAGTCCTTGCCATAGTCATTTTTCATCAAACCAAGTCCAGGATATTCCGCAGTGAGGCGATTATGCCCCTGATTTACCACGATGAGGCGATTACGCCCCTGATTTTCTGCAATAAGGTGATTACGCCCCTGATTTACTGCAATGGGGTGATTACGCCCCTGATTTACCACAGTGAGGCAATTATGCCCCTGATTTACCGCAGTGAGGCAATTACGCCCCTGATTTACTGCAAAGGGGCAAATTTTCCCTCCTGAACATCCGAAATTTCCCCATTTGGATCCGTTTAGCCTCTAAACCATCATTTAACTATTCCCAACCATTATCTCGTCATCCCAAGCCTCCGTTTCGTCACTCTAAGTCTCCCAAAACCTCCATTTGACCATTTTAAACCTCCATTTTATCATTCCAAACCTCTGTTTAACTATTCTAAATCCCCATTCATTCTCCACAATCATCTTCAATCCACCCGTTCATTTTAATTTTCCCATATTTCATTCAAAATTCCATACCATCACCTAGTGAACATCATAATTTTACCATTTATATCACCAAACACCACCCATAACCAAACCATCTTAACCTTGTATTACAAAGTGGTTACCCAAATTGACCATAGCACTTGAATATTATTATTAGTCTTTAACTTCGACCCAAATCAATTTGCTTCCATCTTGAGGTGAATTCGGTGTCATAAGTTATTATCCTCGGCCCAATCAATCCATTCTTATCTTAAGGTGGATTCGGTGTCGTGATCATCCTCTTAATCAATTAAAGCTCTTGGTCACTAAGGGTAACTTCCTTTGATTAAACTCAAGGTCTCTCTCACATCTTTCATCATCCAATCATACCCATCCAATCATCCAAATCTATCAAAATCAATCATTCAATCAAATTACCCAATCAACCAAATCACATCCGTTCAACCAATGCAATCCTATTGATCTTAATATTCCAGTCCAATTTAATCAAAATCCAATCTAGCCAATCAAAATCCAATTTAGCCAATCAAAATTCGATCCCATCAACATCCGATCCAATCCAATAGATCCAAACAAAATCTGATCTAAATCAAAACCCCATCCAAATCAGATCTCATCCAATCAAAATCAAATCATTCATCAAAAACATTTTTATAATCCACTCATAGCACATTTGCATGCCCGTTCAGACCCGATCACAAGCAAAGAAAATGGCCAACCAACAAGCCCAGAATGCCCAATCAAACAACCCTCAAGATCCCAACAACACAATGAACATCTCATCAGATCCTAACAATGGTACTAACATCCTTCACGATCCTCATAATGGTACTTCATCGCACTCCAACACCAAAAATCAGAACAACTCACCACACGATGAAGAGAGTATGGCTAATCAACCTGAACTCACGCTTGAGGAACATTTTAGTAATCACGCCAATGTGCAAATGACTGACCGTCTGCTTGAAAAACATGGGGAAGAAATTTTGGCCCACCTAATTGAGAAGGGTGTCAAACCCCCCTCGGGTGTTGACTTGTCCAAATATAAGAGTTCCCAATCTAACGTACTCCAAAGTTCACAAAATGCACCAGAAGGTTTGTACTTCCTCAATGTTCCTCCAGTTGAGGGTTGGCATCAACCTGAATTTGGCAGTGTTATTCTTTATCATGTTAACCATCCCCCACACGCTTCAACCTCAGTCATGGGAGGTCCTCAAGTGCCTGATCCCAATAATCCTTTTGCCTATGGTATGCCACAAAATTTTCCACAAACTGCGCCATTAACGTTAACAGCACCCCCTCTTTTGAATCAACCTACAGTCAACACTGGGGTGACCCCCTTTACCACATTGCTTCCACCTCCTGGTACCACAAATTTACCATCATCTTCATATACATCTCAACAGCTTCACCAATCCAACATTCCGCCTCAATTACCTCCACAAGGCACACCCCAACTGAACGTTCTGGGTGGTACCCAATAACCCCCTTTACAAAATGCTTCTACGCTACCTCAACCATCTCATTAGCAACCACCTATACATAATGCTTTGGTCTCTTCACAACAACCACCATATTGACCACAAGGCAATCCATCTTGACCTATCACTCAGACCATATCCCCCTTTCTCGCATCCATTTTGCATCCACAAGCTCAACCACAACACAACATCCCATGTCGGCCCATACAACAATTGACATCACAACAACAACCCCCTCAACACTACTACTATCACAATCAGCAGCAATTTCACCAACGATCACCCTATGTGACTTCCCAACAATCACAACAGTACCTTCAACACCAAAAAACCAATACACAACATCCCATCCAAGCTTCTCAACAGCTTACCCCACACTTTTATCAAACAAATACGTACTATACCCCACAACAACAGCCCCCATATCAACAAAATCCCCTGTCTTACCAATAAGGCATATCATCATCCAACCATCCAAATCCGTATTTCAACAATCTAACACCCTCTCAGCAAGATCATTTATCATCCTATCATCAATATCCCCCCAACCCGCCACCGGCCAACTCAGATCTATTGGAAATCAAAGTGGCATTGAAAGACCTTCAAGCAGAGATGGGTAAACAATCATTCAAATTTGAAGACATATACCCAGATCCATTTGATCCCTCCATCTCATTAATCTCGTTTCCTAAACATTTTGAAATACCAAAGTTTGACAAATATAAGGGAAAAAAAGACCCTAAGGCTCACTTGCAGGAATTTTACTCCCAATGTCAAGAGGTCATGCACAATGACAACTACCTCTTGCGCCTATTCCCACGAAGCCTGACAAGCCACGCCCTGGATTGGTTCATGACCCTCAAAAAAGGGTCCATAAAAACTTTTGCAGACCTATCAGAAAAATTTGTATCCTACTTCTCTTTCAATTTGGAGGACACAGACACCTTAGATCTCCTCAAAGAGAAACAACATGAGGGGGAAACCTTTACTAGCTACCTACAAAGGTGGCAAGCATTAGCAAACCGAATGAAGACCCCTCTGAAAGAAAAAGACATGGTCACTCTTTTCGTGGAAAACTCTCATCCTGACATGGCCCATAATTTTAGGTTACATTGTGTCACCACTTTTGCGGAGATAGTGGAAAAGGGACCCATCCTTGAATGTGCCCTTATTGCCAAAGGACACATCAAAATACATAGTCATGATAAAGAGAGGTCATTTGGCGATAAACCACGATTCTGGAACAAGAACAAGAATGCAGTGAATGACGGCATGACAGACACTAGACACGTCTAGATGGCTAACACATCCTTGAGACAACAACCCTCCATACCTAACGCCATATCTATACCACAGGGGGCACCTCGTCCTCCTCAACAGTCAAATCAGAACAACCAAGGGAACACTAAGCGCCAGTATGCTTAATTAGGGGAACCCCTGAGTGTTATCTTCAATTAATTGATACAGATCAATTATCCAATCACATACCCTGTCACCAAGCCACTTGACGAATCCAAACCCAAGCCCGCATGGTTTAAGGAAAATGAATATTGTGAGTTCCATAAAATCAAAGGACACTCTTTGAATAAATGTCAGGGTCTAAAAAACTATGTCCAAGATCTCATTGATCAAGGAGATATCAAGGTTGACACCAGTCAAGCCTCATTGTCCAATGCTCAATTGCAGATATATCAAAACGCCTTTCCAAACCATAATCAAGGTCTGAGCACCTCCAGCAGTAATCTTCAAAACAACAGCACAAATAACATGAGCTATAAGAATGTACCCCTCAATTACGAGGGTATTATTCATTACATTGAGTACGTAGAACCTTGTGTATCCATGATACATGTTAAAGCCAAAAACCCTCAATGTGTTGTTACTACATGACGAGCCCACATCACTGTCCCTGCAGCCTCTACACCCACCCAATCAACTCCTGTAAGCTCTCAGTACAACATCCTTGATCAATTAGGAAAGACCCCTGCTCATATATCCATTTTGGATTTGCTTAAGTCTTCCCCTGTACATCAAGAAATCCTCAACAGAGCCCTGCAGGAAACCCGTGTGCCAAATGACATCGACCCCACGCAATTCCAAGCTTTGGTGGGACACTTGGCTTTATCTTATCAACTACACTTTAGCCAAAACGATATGCCAAACATCAATGTCAATCATAATCGCCCCTTACATATCGAAGTCGTGGTTGCTCGCCATAAAATAAAAAGGGTCTTGGTAGATAATAGCTCTACCCTCAATTTGTGTACTCTAAAATTCATAAAATAGGTGGGGTATACTCAAGTGGATTTAAGTAATCAGATCATCACAATCAAAGCCTATGATAATGCAGAAAGAAATTCAGAGGGAATTATCAGTCTTCCTATCCAAGTGGGGCATGTGCTTCAATACACTACCTGTCATGTCCTTGATCTGGACTTACCATATAATCTCCTCCTTGTCCGTCCATGGCTCCATGCTATGCAAGCCATCCCCTCCACGTACCATCAGTTCCTAAAATTCCCCGTCAACGGACAAGAAGTCACCATCTATGCTGACCCCCAACCATTTGAATATTGTCGCGCTTTAGAAGCGTCATTTCCCCATTTACATTATTGTCCCGGGGTTGAAATGGGGGCATCCCAGTCATCATCCACAAATCCACCCTCCATCGCGATAATCACTCCATCTTCCACCCCTAATCCTATAGTCACCAAAGTCCAGATCATTGACAAAGGGTGTGGTGAATACGAAATGCATACGGCTCTCAATGTAGCAACCATGCCACTGTCACCACACGAGTATGGTCAACCTTCGCATGCTACACAAAAGGAAGACAAGACTATCACCTTCAGTGGTAAAAACATCCCTACCACCACTTTCAGATCCCCAAGTGTCAAGATAGATGCACCAGAAGAGGACATAAGCCAATGGGTCTACCGAGAAGAACCCCAGCCAGATCCTCCTCTAAAGGAATATTTTCAAGAAGCATATCCATGGTCAGCCAAGTTTGCAAAAAAATACAACTACCAAGGCAGGGGCCTAGGTAAAGAAGAACAAGGGTGGTTGCAACCTATTGATACACCAAAGTTACCAAAAAACATAGGCATTGGGTATGAAAGAAAACAGAAAAGCCCTGCAACATCGTCTAATACTTCCAATAGTATCGTTGTGGACGATGGCTCATTGGAAGACATACCCGAGGAGGAATCCATCATACGTGCGTACAATGATGTCGATCACACCGACTTATCATCCATGTTCGAATGCCTATCTATCTGCACCATTAGCCTATCCCTTTGTCACCCTGAGCTTATTGATTGGGACCTACGTAATACCACACCTGTCAATATGTTTGCGGATACATATGTCAACCTTATGGGATTGGGGGAGGATGAACACTCCAGTCGCAAAAATAAGAATAAGAAAAGTAAAAAGCGGTCATCTAGTGAAAACCTCCCTGAGGCGCTTCCTGACCTTGAAAAATTAAAAATAAAGGACACATCCAATGGCAAAAACGTAGAAGAGGCACTGGACGATGGAGATGTTCATCTTCCCCTTGTAGGAACTCAGTTATCCGCCCAATCATCCATTCTAATTGAAGAGACTCAAGAAGTTAATCTAGGTTCTGCTGAAAATCCTAAAATCGCCTGTGGCTAAGTCACTCTCAGAGCAAGAGTATCCAGTCATCATGCAGCTACTCCAAGAGGGAATCATCAACTTTGCTTGGTCATATTCAGACATGCCAAGCTTAGACCCCGCCTTAGTGGTTCATCATCTAGACGTTCGTCCAGATGCCAAGCCTGTCAAACAAAAACTTCGCAAAATGCACCTGTAGGTAGCATTGTTAGTCAAAAAGGAATTGGAAAAGTTACTAAAGGCAAGTTTTATTAGACCAATTGACTACTCTGAGTAGATCTCCAATATAGTACCAGTTGCCAAACCAAATGGAGATATTCATATTTGCACAGACTTCAGGGACCTTAACAAGGCCTGCCCAAAAGACGACTTCCCTCTGCCTAACATTGACATGTTGGTCGACCTCACAGCAGGACATGAGATGCTCTCCCTTATGGATGGCTTCTCTGGTTATAATCAGATTCGAATCGCACCTGAGGACCAACATAAGACCACCTTCACAACACCTTGGGGTACTTTCTCTTACAATGTTATGCCCTTTGGTCTCAAAAATGCGGGGGCAACATATCAGAGAGCAATGAGGGTCATCTTCCATGACCTTATCCATATCATCATGGAGGATTATGTTGACGACTTGTTACGGAAATATACAACACGAGTGGAACATCCTGCTATCCTGAAGCAGATCTTTGAATGGTTAGAACATTACAAGTTGCGGCTAAATCCAAAAAAGTGCGTCTTTGGCGTTACCTCAGGAAAATTGTTGGGTTTTATAGTCTCCCGAAGGGGTATTGAAGTTGATCCCGCCAAGGTAAAAGCTATTTTGGACATGCCACCTCCACACAATCTGAAGTAGTTAAGAAGCCTCCAGCGGAAGATGCAGTCCATCCGTCAGTTCATAGCCCAGCTAGTAGATAAATGTCAGCCATTCACCCATCTTTTGAAGAAAGATTCCACCTTCTGATGGACCTAGCAGTGTCAGATGGGTTTCGATAAAATTAAAGAATATTTAGCTCATCCACCAATCTTGATGCCACCTATTCCAAAAAAACCCCTCCTGCTTTACATCTCTGCTACTTCAGTCGTGCTGGGGGCATTGTTGGCACAACATGATGAGTCATTCAAAGAAAGGGAAATCTACTACATCAGTCGAACATTGGTCGGCTATGAGTTATACTCCCCCATGGAAAAAGCATGCCTTGCACTAGTCTTCAGCACACAGAAACTCCTTAATTACATGCTCAGCCATCCAATCAAATTAATCGCTAAAATTGATCCCCTGAAGTATTTGTTATCTAGAACCACTCTAACTGGCCACATGGCCAAATGGGTCATGCTCATAAGCGAATTTGACATAGAGTATGTAGAGCAAAAAGCCATAAAAGGACAATTCATAGCTGATCAATTGGCTGAGGCACCATTAGTAGATGCCTACCCGCTAGACACTGAATTCCCAGACGAAGAAGTCTACAGAGTTACAGAAGCACCAGTTTGGATGCTATATTTTGATGGCTCATACACTCATAGTGGATCTGGAGCAGGAATTTTATTAGTTACCCCTCAAGGTGACTACATTCCAAAATCATTCAGGATAGCATTCCCGTGTACCAACAATATGGCAGAATACGAAGCTCTCCTCACCGGCCTCAGAATTGCAAAACAGTGGCACATAACTCATTTGAAAGTCTTTGGTGATTTTTTGCTAGTCATTAGGCAAGTTAATGATGAATTCCTCACGAAAGATGATAAACTGTTATCCTATAAACACATGGTGGATGATTTCAAGAAATATTTCACTTTCATACAGTTTGACCAAATTCCTCGGGTACAGAATAAAGCGGCAGACGCAATGGCCACTATTGGTTCCCTGATTGACATGCCTAAAGACCGAACAGAATGTGAGTTTCTTGTTGAACAGCTTTTAATCCCTGCATATGATGTTCCTGAGACTGATATGGTGTGCGATATTGTAGGTCCTGCCTCCCCTTGGTATCAAGACATATACTCTTATCTCCGTGATAATATCATACCCCCAGAACTTACCCGCAACCAACGTAGATCCTTTATCCATCACTCTTCCCGATACATCATTGTTGGTGATACGCTTTATCGTCGTGGGTATGATGGAATCCTCCTTAGATGTCTAAATGAGACTGAGGCCCGCGCGGCACTAACAGAAGTACATGGTGGTATTTGTGGAGCTCACTCGAATGGTATGGCTCTGGCCAAAAGGATCCTACGAGCTAGATACTATTGGCCTACATTGGAACATGATGCTTGTGAATTTGTAAAGAAGTGCCTTCCAGGTCAACAACATGCAGATTTGATTCACGCCCCAGCACAAGATCTTCAGCCCCTCCTAGCACCGTGGCTCTTTTCTCAATGGGGTTTTGACTTGATTGGAAAGATTTACCCACCATCATCCGACGGCCATACATTCATAATTACAGCCACTGAATACTTCACTAAGTGGGTGGAAGCAATACCACTCTCACAAATCACCGGTGTCCAAATCTCAAAATTTATCCTTTACCATATTTTCTGCAGATATGGTATCCCATCCACCATCCTCTCTGATAACGGAAAACCCTTCAAAAACCAAGCCATGAAACACCTCTGCGACACCTTTCATATCCATCATCGTTGGTCAACACCTTATTACCCCCAGGGCAATGGTCAGGCAGAAGCAACCAACAAGACCCTTATCCGCATCCTCAAAAAGGTTGTCAATAACATTGGACGAGATTGGCACCTTCATATTCATCCTGCCCTCTAGGCATACCGCACATCCATTCGCACCCTGACAGGCGCCATCCCCTATTCTTTAGTATATGGTGCTGAAGTCATCTTGCCAATTGAAGTTGAGCTTCCATCACTGAGTTGAAGAATCCTATCAGTGAAAAAGATGCTCATGTTGCATGGCTTGCACAACTAGAATTACTGGATGAACGAAGAATAAAATCCTATGATCATCTGCAAGCATACCAAAACCACCTCAAATGTAATTACAATAAAAAGGTTTGTCCTCGACAATTCCAGGTTGGTGAGCTCGTTCTTAAGGAAAACCAACACACTCAACAGGACCGTGATAAAAAGGGAAAATTTGAGACAAATTGGTTAGGACCTTATATCATAGCCACCAAATATGGATCTGGAGCCTACAGGTTGACTACTCTTGAAGGAGATCCCCTTGAAGAACCTGTCAATATCATGCATCTGAAGAAGTTCTACACCTAAGTCCACTTGGTAACCCCACCTAAAAATCAAAAAAATCAAAAAATCAAAAAAATCAAAAAAATCAAAAAATCAAAAAAATCAAAAAAGTAATAAAAAATCCAACAATAGTAAAGAAAAATAAATCCGTCCTATGGTGAAAACCACCTCTTGGTGGCACCTTGGATAAGTATGGATGGTGAAAACCTGGTAATAGGCGTCATCCGTAGAGGGCTTAATCATTATCTACCTGACATCCTAGTTATTTTATACTTTCATCTGCACTATCATCCTCACCCACCTCAGCCTAGGCCACTTGGTAGATATTGATTGATTATTGGACGACCCATCTAGCCTATCCCCCATCCTGAGCTTTTCAGTATCCCACTTTGAGCTTATGTCATTCATTCCCTTTTTCGGTCGGTCCGTGTCACCATATAGGATCATCCATCATGTCGGTCTCCATCTAGATCTCATTCTTCTGCATCACTAGTCGAACTACGTTGCCCATGTGCTTTCACGTAGGCAAGGCCGATCATTTGATCTGCCCTCGGGGTATTCTGACCATCGCATCTTGGTCATCCATCATTCGCCTTCATCATCCTCTTTCCGCTTTATCCATGGTCTTTTTATGAACTACAAGGGCTCTGCGCTTTCACGTAGGCAAGGCTAATCTCTGATCGGCCCCCGAGCCCCTAGGTCTGTAGGATGTGTCAGTCTGTGTCTCCATCTGGCCCGTTATTCTCAAATAAAATCTTCATATTATTGAAAGATTTAGTTAATGACAAGCATCTGGCGTCAAACTGGGTCATTCTAGTTTAGTATCCATCATCGGTCTCAACAGGATGCATCCTTCCTAGTAGACCTCATTGATCCTATCCATCACCCTGATCCCATGGAAAATGACGTTTTGATTTTAATTGTGATCTTTTGATGTTTTGGAATTTATTTGTCATTTGAGCTCATTATCAACACTTGTCATGGTCACCTTGATCCATCATATCATGGTGTGCTTTGACTAGTCGACATATGGGTTCATCTTAGCCTTTTCTTTGTTGCTGCCTTTTTTTGGTTGTCCCACGTAGTACCCACCAGGATCCATGGGGTCTTGTGTTACATTGGGGCATCCTCGTGTGTTTGTGGTTATCCCAACGCCTGGCCCGACCAAGGTCATCGTGACCTTGGGGTGTTGGGGTAGCCCCCTTTTGCTTGTTGTGTTTGTTTCATGCATTGGATGCCTACTGGCCCTGGTCTTATATATCAGGGTATCTGTTATCTTATGCTATAGAAAATATCAATGCTCCAAAGATGGAAACTCATATTAGGATTGCATTTCATCATCTTTCGCATTGCATTCACCCTATGATTTTGGTTGTGAAAATACTTTCTCCCCCTCTTTCCCATTCTTCTCAGGATACTAATGATTTTTGACAGATGCCAAATGACACCCATTTTCACAATCACTACATACCCACCTTCCATTATCCTGTCAGTTCTTATTGGCACTTATGGCCATGTGTTACTTCCTATAAAATTACAAAAGCATTATTGCATATCAAAATCATCCTATTAACCACGCATCCATCGCCACCTGCATCACCACATGTTAGATCCATGCATACATCACCACTTGCATCACAAAGTGTCAGACTCATCATACATCACATCCTGCATATGTAAAATGTTCATACAAAATCCATCATACACATATACCTACATGATAAATAAGTTAACTAGGCATCCATACATATAAATCATCATAAATGCAACATGTGTACATATCATATCACCATATCTGCATTAATAAAATACATACACCCAATCATCCACATAAGCATCTAATATCATACACATATGCATAAATAACCCAAAATACCCATCCACATAAGCAGGAAATATCATATACACGTGCATATAATCACCCATCACAAAAGGAAACATACTACATAATGCCAATAAGAACTATCTCATGTCATAGTCAAAATAATATAATGTGCATCACATACATCAAAATCTATCATATATTCATCACATAATCAACTACAAAATCCAGAGATGTGGAACCTCTCTGATCTCTGTCGATAAATCCTACATGCTCCACCCTGCATCTATCAAAAACTCAATAACCTGTCACCTCCCGAATGAGCTACCCACATCTGATCTCTGTGGGGAATCCAGTACTGATCTCCTATCTGGTGTAGCACCCGGTGAATCGTTGTAACCTCGAGTCTGTGTCCCCAGCGACTGAGATGGCGCTGGCATCTAGGGTGCCTGTCGGGTATACTAAAATATCTGTTGGGTCGGGTCTGGAACTGAATGGTAGTATGCGGCCATCCAAAATCCTGCCTCTCTCGCATTCTCCTCTCGCTCCACAACCTGAACCTGAGCGAAATTCTGCTCCTGACGATACATGTCCTAATCCCTCGTAATCATCCTCCTCTCCTGCTCCCGGGCCTCCTGAGATAAGCGTAACTGCGCCATCTCCGCCTGCATCCGATCTCTCATCTCCTCAGCAGCCACCACCCTAACTACTGCTACATCCCTCTCCCCCTATAATCCGTGCAGATCTCTCCCTATCACATCATTATCCTGCATAGACTGCCACTGAATCACTGCTACATCTCGCTCCCCCTGCAGCGTCTGCATCTGTCTCTCTACAGCATCTCTCTCTCTCTGCAGCCTACGCCTGAACCACTACTCCATCCCTCTCCCCCTACAGCTCCTGGACTCTCAACATCGCTGCATCTTGCTCACCCTGTAGTACTAATACGTCTGAGGCTACCTCCTCTCTCCTCCTCTGAAGAGACCGAATATGTGCCTCTTTCAACTCTCTCTCATCCTGCAGTACCTAAACTCGCGCCTGTGTTGTATCCCTCTCTGCCTCCACTGCATGTACCTGTGCTTGTGCTACATCTCTCTCTGCCTGCATAATACAAACCTGCTCCCTTGCCTATCACTCCCTCTCCTGCATCACCCCCATCTCTCCCACCGTCTACTCTAAGCAAAACACTCTGTATCGTAGCTCATCTCGCTCTTGCCGGAGATCATCCACCTGCTGCCCACTACCTGCTGATACATGATCAGTCATACCCACTGACCCCCCTCTGACCTGCAATATAATGGTCTCTGCCTGTAGTCTATCACGGTCCCAACTGATAGCAGCTAACTCATCTCGTAGCCCTTGTATGTCAGCCAGCAGTACCTCCCTCTCTCTCCCCATCACCTCTACTATAAATCTATAATCCCTCTGACCTACTACTGGTGTTCTCAATAGCTCAAATCTGAGTCTGATCACCTCTGCCTCTGCCATCCTCAACCTCTGATCTATACTCTAAAGACTCTCCATAGTGTCTCTCGGCTGAACAATCGAATCCCCTGAGGCAATGATAGGAACCACCGCCAATGGCTCTGCATCCCAAATATCCATATCTAACACATCTCCGTCTATCTCCATAGCATCATCGCTCTCCCTATCCTCCTCCTCCTGCTAATCCTCCAAGTCCTCCATGGAAGGACGGACTCGCACTCTCCGCGGCTAACCATGCCTCCCCACTCTCATCAATCTCCTCAACTCTCCTATATGTGGTTGCTCCTCATCCTCACTCTCCCCTATCTCTACAACGGGAGGCTCCTGCCCTGATACCATATGCCCCCCCTCTGTCGTCCCCTACTCCCCATCCTCTCTGGCTGACTCCTAGCCTCAGTCTCCTCTCGGGCACCCTCCTGCTCTGTCATGGTTTGTACCCTCATCAGTCGCCTCCTGCCCACTATCAACTCTGGCTGACTCTTGGCCTCCATCTCCTCCTGACCTCCATCCTACTGTCGCTCCCCTCCCTGCTCTACCCATACCAACACTCTCCTATGTCATACTCTGCCCCTATACCAGTCTGCCGGCCCGCTCTACTCTCCACTGCGTGTATCATCTCCACCTCTGACTCCTCATGTCCTCCACAATCAGACTCTGGATCTCTCCTACCCTCCTGTCGTACCGCCTCTCTCACCCTCCTCCACTACCCCCTGGTCCCCCTCCTCCTCCTCCTACCTGCTCGTCCCATTGCCTCCATCCTCTCTCCTCCCATCTCCAGCTCAGGACCTCTCCCACCCTCATGTCGTACTCCCTCTCTAGCCCCACGCCGCTCATCCTCTGATCCAAATCTGACGGCTCCTACAATCGGCACCAATGGTGTAATCATCTCCCATAGGTGGTTGCGAAACCACCGGTCATATCGCTATGTCACCCCTGCATCCTTTTCTCCCACACATCTCCCAGGATAGGCTACCTGCACTGTCGCCGCCCATGATGCTCTGGCCTCTATCGAGCTAATCGCATGCCCCCATGGGCGCTCTCTGGTTAGCCGCCGAAACATCACCGACACACCAGGAATATCCTGTGTCAGCCCAAACTGTCTCATCACCCTATCTGGTCGATGCATCTCCACTATCTGCGGAAGAATCCCAATCAGGACACACTGAGCCATAAAGTACCCACTCTGTCTCTCAGTCTACTCTCTCCATCCCCTGAAGCCTCGATGCATATACGGTCACCACACTGTCTCCCTCCTCCAAATCATCCACCATCCTCCTCCATCCCTCCACATCTCCCAACCCCCTATGTCGAATAACCCAGCCCCGTGCCTCTCCATACCTCCATGTCAGCGACTCTCTATCATCCACATCTCCTTCTCAAACAACAATCGGTCTCGTCACCATAATATGCTCCCATGCCCACACCTATAACAGGGTCATGTGTGTCAAACTCACTGCCTCCCGATAACAAATCAAATGCATATCTCTATACAACTAGGCTAGGACACAAGCACCCCATGCAATTTGTCCCTCATGCCACTCCACAATGTGACAAATCGCCTCCATGAACCGCAAACTGCAATACCGCCTGCTACGATCTGGCAGCAATATCCCACTGATCAACCCGGCTAGGAATAAAGGTAAAGGTGGTACTCCCATTGTCAAGCATCTATCTAGGTCCAACTATTGACCCTAAAGAGGCAGGGCAACATGTCCAAATAGCACTGTCATAGTCTGCCTCAACTCGGCCCCGCTCGACACCACATCACTCAACAAAATCCCTAATATCGGTAGCTTCAGGATGCACCATACATCCTCCAGTGTCACCGTAATCTCCCCCATTGGTAGCCGAAATGTCGATGTATCTGAGCTCCATCTCTCTATCAGGGTCGTCAGCATCGCTCGATGCGCCCTCATCACTGGCACCTCTAAAAAATGCAATAACCCTGCATGCTCTAAGGCCGCATGATCCACGCCCATCATCGATGTTATAGCCGTTGTCAGTGCCTCCGACCGTCACTCATGTGTCTGTATCCGCCCTAAACCCTGCATCCACATCAACCATTTATCAGTACACAATCTTCCCAGCCCGGAACATCTTTATTTTTATTCTTTCTTCATCCTCATCTTGCCCCCCATCGGGGCGGTCTCTTCTTTCAGACATCCATCGCCCCATCCCTCTTCCCCCTTTTCTTCCTTTTCACGGCGACTCCACCCTTGCTCGAGGCGGCTCTGTCTCCGCTCCTGCAGCGGCTCTGCCCGTGCTCCTGGGGCGTGTCTGTCCCTCCCCGAGGCAGCTTTGCGCCTGTCGAGGCATGTCTGCCCCTCCCCCAGGGCGGCTCTGCCCCCTTCGGGGGGTGTCCACCCCGGGTTGTCGGGGTGTGTCTGCCCCTCCCCGGGGCAGCTCTACCCCGTCGGGGCGTGTCCGCCTCGGGCTGCCGCAGGCGGGGCATCTGCGCCCCAGCTCGGGGCGCATACGCTCCACTATGCGGCGGCGCGCCCGCTCTCCGCCCCTCCCCCCCCCCAAAATTTTCTTCCCCCTTTTTTTTATTTCTGCCCATTCTACGACCTACCCACTTTCCCATTTCCCCCCGCCCACCAAACCCATATGGTACATTTTTTTACCTATCTTAAAAACATATGCATTAATCTTATGCTTATTTTACAATACATAGCATGGGTTTTAGTACTCACCTTGCGGGTCACTGCGAAGTGGGTCCAGCGTCTCCGCAAGTCATCTACTCGGTGAATGTTCTCGGTGTCATAATCCTACGGCATTGTTGCTATGTCTCCTCTCTCTCTTCTTCACCCTTTCCTCACCTGCTACAGTAACAATGAAGCAAGGTAATTCTTCAAATTACCTTTTAACCCCTCTTTTCCCCCCTTTTTCAAATAAAAGGTATTTTTTACCTTTTATTTACCTTTTTTTCCTTCCAATTAATCCCCTTCTTTCCCAGGGCCACCATTTGCAAACCGTACGTCCAATCACCTCTGTTCAAAAGGAAAAGTTGCTTAGTTTTTCACCCTCTATCCAATGGTCTCCTCCATTTCTTTCTATTGAGAAGTCATCTAGGGCCCCCTTATTTCTTCCCCACCCGCCCTCTCGAGGGGGCATACCCTATCACTTTCTTCCATCCATTTGAAGCAGGCACTGCGGCATCCCTCTCCCTCTCTTTCAGGCTGAGGCATCAATCCCTATCACTTTCTTCATCCCCGACATTTTATTTTTCTTCGAAACATTGTTATTTTAACAATATTTCGAAGAGGGGCAAAATGTAGACACCCAAATTTGATCACTCCCATATGATCAAATTTACCTCTTTATTCATCAATTCTGTCAATATTAATTTATTTAATTAATATTACACTTCCTACATAAGACTCTTAAAGTATTTAATTTAGTAATTAAATACTTTATCTAGTGTCTTTATCTTCTCTAAATTAAATAAATACACCAATTTATTTAATTTAGTCATCCTAATCTATTGAATTAAAATCAATTTAAAATTCTTCTTTTCTCCCTCCTTGTCACATCCTCCATAATCCATCTCTAATGTGAATTAATTTAATTAATTCATATTTAGGGTGTGCATCCTCTTAATCAAGGATTAATGTCACATCCTCCTACATTTGCCACTTGTCTTTAATCTTCCATTAATTATCATAATCAAGTATTTGCACAACTTTAATCAAAGTCATTAACCTTTTTTAGCACCACTTTTTAGTCAATCTTTCCATTTTTCCTTTTTAGACATTGACCCTCTTTCCCATGAGAATTTTTAATTCTCATTTATTCATCCTATGTCTCTCTCCTCCCCATGTGAATTTTTAATTCACATTTTGTCTTTCCAAGGCTTCTAGAATGTTTGACATGTCACCTCATGCACATGTGACCAATTCCCACCTTTTTGGAGACCCTCTCTTATCCTTTAGACTCTCCTAAGAATGTGAATTTTTAATTCACATTTATTTCTCCAACCACCTCTCCTTTTCCCATGGAGATTTTTGAGGAATTTCAAAATTTCTCAAATGTCCCTTTCACTCTCACTTGGGGACAAGAAATTCTTTTTTGAGGAAATCTTCTCACTCCCCAAGGTACTTGGAAGGTACTTGTCCTTCCTCCACCTCATGTACCTTTTGGCCACCTCACTTGCACCTCATCTCCTCTTAGCCACTTCACCATCCACATGTCAATATGTGAGGGCTTGTGAGTTCTCAACCCACCATAGCCCTTCATCTTGACCTTGTTAGATGAATCTCAACTGTTGAATTCTCTAGAGAATTCAAATTCTTCTATAAATTCCCCCCTCCTCAAGGGCATTTTCAACACTTTCATTTTTGAGCAACCTTATGCTGCCAATTTGCATTCTCAAGTATTTGCTACCATTTAGCCATCCATTTAGTCATTTTGCATTATCAATCTTGCATCTAGTAACATCAAAAGCCATATAAGGAGCATACAAATTCACCTAAATCAAGGGCCAACCAAGGAGTCTTCAACAGCAAGGAGGGTATAATCAATTTGCATTTTTATCTCATCTATTTTCTTTGTTTTATCACTCTTTAGGCTAATCATTGAAGTGTTCTTAGTGTTTTATCACTTGCATTTTTAGTTATTTTTCATATTAGAATAGGGTAAAATTCCAAGGTACACATTAACATTATTTAATTATGACAATGAAGATGAGAATTATGTCAAAAATTGAAGTCACAAGCCTAGACCAATTTTTAGTGTCTACATTTTGCCCCTCTTTGATACAATGTCATTTCGGCATTGTGTCAAAGAAAATTAGTCAAAACATGCCCCTGTTGTGCCCTACTATGAAATAGGTAAGGGTATGCCCCCTTGAGAAAAAAAAAATCAAAAATTTAGAAAAATTTGGAAATTGTCTTGATTAGGTAATTTGATAGCTAGAAGTTCAATGGTGGCGAAATAAATCAATTTCAGCAAGGTTTGGTATGCGAAATGAACATCAGAATTTGGTAAATAGTGTGCCTTGTACACAAGGTGTGAGAAAAACCCTAGGTATAAATATGATTTGGGTGGAAAATGAATTCATTTGCACTCCTCAAGCTTAGAAAACCTTAATTTTTCTCTAGAGTACTCAGCCAAAATGTCGCCCATTCCACACATCAAGCACTAAGGATATCGAGTTAGGACCTTCAGAAAGCCAGCCGACGTAGGACCCCTGGTATGTACCTCAAAGCCGTCTTTTGAAATTTTGATTTTCACGCATTTTTAGGCCTTTAAAATTTATTTTTCAAATGTGTCACTTCACGTGCAACGCAAATGTGTTTGTATGTGATGCATCTAGTCGTGATACGACGTATTTGGAAAAACACATCTAGGATTGTTTTTGCATATAGGTTAAATCAACACATTTGTTTTCTTTTGCATCACATTTGTAGTTCCAAGTCGCATTTTTTTAGTTTAATGTCACATGTATTATAGTGCACCGTATTTGATGTTACACATATGCATGATTGTGTGCATGGATGATCTTTATCACACATGTGTGTTTTGTGACACATGTGATATGTCATGTGACACATTTCACTTAGTGTGACGCATTTGTGAAGTTAAGTGGCACATTTTCATTTTTGCAACACATTTGGTAATAAAACGACTCATTTTCCTCTTAATTTTTAAAAAAATTATTTTGTAAAATTTGGCTTTGTATATCATACACAAAGTTTTTGTTATGCATTTGAGGTCACTTTGGATCTAATATATACCTGGGAGTCAAGGTCATTGACATATGAGTTGTGGGACTAGCTGCACAGTGGAGAGAGATGGATGATATGGCATCTTGGATTGCATCATCTGACATTTATGCCTACTATTCGGGCAAACCAAGGGATGCTCACTACACTTTGTGAGTGATGGCATTCAGAGACATCATCGTTCCATTTGCCTATAGGAGAGGCAACAGTTACTTTAGAGGATGTCTATAGGATTCTTTAATTGTCGATTAGGGGCAAGAGAGTCCTTTATGATACCCAAAGGAGTTATAGTGAGATCACTCATTATTATCAGCATGATGACATCAGACAACTTAGGATCGAGCATTATGAGATCATATGGAACGTGTTTGTTGATAGATATGAACATATTGATTGTATGTTGTGCACTCTGATTGGTAGGATTGTTCTACTAGACTGTAGAGGGCATGGATTTCTTGTGGGCTAGGGTGAGATGTTGGTAGGGATGTTAGAGAGGAAAGTTGTATATGCATGGGGCCTATGTCTACTAGCGATGTTATATTTCCACTTACATGATATAGCATATAGGGAGGCATAGTCTATGAGTTGTGGTACTACTCTTTTGATGATCTGGGTGTGGAAGCACATTGTTATTTCTCACCCACCTATTGTATTTGAGCTATATGATAGGTCTCCACATGTTTTTCAATATGTTGGCACCATCATTTAGACTTGTCTTGGGGATAATGGATATTGGAGGCATACTTTTGACACTCTTGTTCAGTTTATATGTAGGCCATACATGGACTGTGTGCAGTGGTGTGATAAGCATCGACACTTGCCTTTATGTCGACAGACACAATATCTGATCGGGAGGACTATTTCCAAGGTTCATATCATTGAGAGACACCTACTAGACAGAGTACTTTGACAGTTTTGTGAGGTTTAGGATGTGTCATGGGGGTGAGTTGATTTTGCTCGATCTTCGAGGGAGGTTCCTCTATGAGGGCTGTAGATTCTTGTTGTGATGGTTGAGGCAGACATTGATGCATTACAACTAGTACAGTGGGGTTGGAGGGGTGGAGCAGAAGATTCGGGAATGAAAAATGCATGTGATGCCTAATGGGTGTAGCATAGGCCTATGCCTTTGATAGATCTTGACCAGCCAACGCCTGTAGAGCATTGAGGGATAGGCCCACAAGGCCAACTTGGTGGCAGGAGAAGTGGTAGAGGTGGAAAAGGTGATGGAGGTGATGATGGGAGAGGAGAAGGTAGGAGGGGTGGTCGATGAGGTCGACAAGGAAATAGATGTCAAGGCCCAAATTTATCACATGTTCGTGAGGAGGAGGGGAGGAGATGATGTCCCTATGTTGGAGGTGGGTGGAGGAGAGGAGCATGTTGTAGAGGAGGCTATCGGTGAGGATTATGCTAAGGAGGAGGCTATTGAGAAGGAGACGAAGATAGATGCCCTTGGTCTACTGGTAGGATATCAAGTTGATGATTTTTAGGAGGAGATAGGGGATCAAGAGAGGGAGCTAATAGACAAGATTGTTGAGTTGTGGGATGTTGATGAGGGAGAGAGGCCACGACGGGAGGAGGGTCCTATTGATCAGTGGGTAGCTGATTTTCAAGCCTGAGTAGAGGCCTTGGAGGAGTGAGTCAGAACCATGACTACAGAGAGGGATGTGATGTAGATGGAGAGTGACAGTGCCTACCTAGAGAGAGATAAATTTGTGGCACAAAGGCAAGAGACAGAGTAGAGATTTGTGGAGTTCACAACTTTTTTCACTAGACCGACTACAACTTTTGCTCGTGAGTTGGTTAGGGTTGATGATCGGGAGAGATATTACAAGGATTTCTATGAGTAGGAGGTTCCTCCTAAGAGACGGGCTCCTAGTTATTTGCAGAAACATAACAGCAGTTCACGTAGCAAGTCACACAGTAGATCACACAACAAATCTCACAGCAAATCTCAAAGCACTCAGGGTGTCATAGGATCTCACAGGATAGGTCCTTATGATAGGCCCCCTTCTACACAGTGATCTTCAACACCTCCCCGCCAGTCACCTCCTCACTCTCCACATGGGAGTAGTGGGAATTCCAGATAGGGACATGTTATATTTATTTGTAGACATTGTATTTTGATTATAGAGACTATGAGCTCCATTTTCATAGATACATTATGACATTGTGATGTGACAATTTTTTAGCACTATATATATGATTTTTTGTGGTGATTTATATGATATGCAATTCTATATATTATTATGTAGTCTTTTATTTATGCATGTGTTATGGATGCCAATATTTACTTTATGATGTTGATGCAACCTATGATGTGATTTTGATTCTATATGATGATGTATGCATTTACTTTTATGGTATCTATGGATTTCATGTATGCATTTATGATTATTGGAAGCAATGTGATTTATGTATTTACAATGCCATGTGAATGTATTTATTGTGAGAATATGCTACACAGTTTATGATGTTGAATGGATGTTATGTTATGGATTCCTAGATGCAATGGATGTGTATATTTTTGTGTTTTTAAAATGCAGCATATATGTATGATTTAATATGTATATATGTATGACAATGTCTAAATTATGTTCCTAACATAAATCCATATGCAATATGATTTGTTTTTATTTTTATTTTATTTTTTGTGTGACAGGACTCTGTCATAATGCATGAAAGAAGAAATGTTAGTGCGAAAAAGATGAAGAGTAACATAAAAGACATGGATATTAGTACTAGAAATGTTTGATGTTTTGTTGAAACACAATAGGCCTTGCATTAAATCATCATTGGGTGGTAACTAATACAAATGGACAAAAGACACCATGATATGAGATAGGCCAAGGTGTGCAAGGTTGTCCACCTGCTAAAAATAGACAATCGCAGATAAGGAATGTCCTAACTCATACTAAGGGAAAAGTTACCCCAGTCTTTTTGTCAAGACAAACCACAGAAAACAATCAAATAAAAGATGATTCATGAGACATCATTTCTCCTCTAAATCCTTCATGGGACATCCTCGAGGAAGCTAGTAACGTGACTCAAAGACAAAGCCAAAATATTGTCGATAAACAACAGTCAAAGAAAAAGAGTCCAAAGGCATCCTTGCTTCTCTAAATCCTTCATGGGACATCCTCGAGAAACTTGGTAACCTGACTCAAAGACAGCCAAAAGATAGTCGACAAACATCATTCAAAGAAAAGAGTCATAATACATTGTTGCTTCTCTAAATCATTCATGGGACATCCTCGAGAAAGCTAGTAACCGAACTCAAATATAAAGCCAAATGAAAAGATAAGACAAAACAAGGTACAAAGTTAACAGCTAGTAAAAGTATTTGCAAAAATTTGATATGTTTATTTTTCTATATTGATAAGATGATTGTTTGACAAAGCTTGGTTTCAGGAAGGACACATATCATATAATATGTTGATTTTGGTTTTTTATTTTGTGACTATCTATATAAGGTGTGACAAAGCCTAGTTTCAAAAAGACACGTATTGTATAAGACATTGAGTCTGGTTTTGATCATGTGACCACCTGTATAAGGAAATGATGATTGTTTGACTAGATGACAAAGTTTGTTTTAGGAAGGACACATCCTGTATAAGACATAGGTTGATTTTTTTTGTTATTGCTTTGGAAATTTGTTTGATTTCACTTGATGACCTTGTTGACTTGATTATCTTGTTGATGTGTGACGTGTCTTGATGTTTTCACAATTGTTTGTGTTTGATGATAATGTTGACTTGTTTTGACTAACATGAGGAACCCTAAAGGAATGACCTAGTGTGGCCTCGGGGGATCATCGATTGATGGCCTTTCCTACGTTATACACATAGAGACCTCGTAGTTCGAATAGACTTTGACAAGACTAATTGCAAAGATTTGATTTATTTAAATACATTTGATGTGTGTGATAGTGAATGCGACGAACCCTAATGGACTGACCTAGTGCAACCTTGGGTGCTCATCGATTGATGGTCTTGCCTATGTTATACACGCAAAGACCTCGTAGTTCTACATGACCAATGACTTTGTCTTCTAGACAATGGATTGAGTCATGATTTTATACAAAAAAACCTAAAGGACTGACCTAATTCCTTGGGGACACATCGACAAATGACCTTGCCTACGTCCAGTCGCAGAGGCAACATAGTTCAACATTGACAAAGACTAACAAGTGCGACTGACTCTGACTCTATTTTTTTTTTGGATTTTTGACATGTTTTGATTTTTTTGTCTTTTTGAAGTTTCTAATGTTTTTGGATATTTTTCAGGACATTTTGTGAAATTTTTTTTTGGATTTTTTTAGGACATTTTGTGATGTTTTTTTTTATTTTTCCACTATTTTTATGTCCTCAGAAGAGCCACTGTAAGAACCAAATGATGTAAGTCAAGTGTCTTCCCCCAGTCGGGTATAAGACCAATTTATTATGAATAGGATGGAATGGGGATGCGAAGTGTGCTTGATTTCAATCTTTCCAAGTCATGGAAAGGACAACCATTTATTATGAGTGGTTTGTATAGGTGTGTGGTGGACAAAGGAGAAAAGTTGACTACACATGGTGCCTATTTTCCAGGTTTTCACCATGGTACTTATCCAACGTGCCACCGAAGTGGTTTTCACTATTGGATGACTTATTTCTCTTTACTATTTTCTATTTTGATTTTGTGATTTTTTTTATATTACCAAGATGCATGTTTGTCAAGTTTTCACCTAAGTAACGATTTTTTTAATTTTTTTTTGTATTTTTGATGATTAAGACCAGGCTCTTAGAAGCTATGCGTAGAACCTCTTTAGATGAAGGTTGTTGATTGGTGTTGATAGTGGTTCTCCTTCAGGGGTAGAGAGTTGGTATGCTCTTGATCCAAAGGATTCTATGACAATGTAGGGTCCTAACCAGCTTGGTTCAAACTTTCTTGGTTTTTCTCTTTCTACTTGATTCTTTGGATTTTCCATTAAAACTAGGTCACCAATGTCAAAATTTTGATTCAAGAATTTCCTATTATAGCTACGACAAAGACAATTTTGGTATGCTTGAAGATGATTTAGTGCCTTTTGTCTTTGTTTGTCTAGGAACTCTAGCTCATGTAATCTTGACACACAATACTCATCATCATCAATATGCCCTTTCAAAGATACCCTTAGGGAAGGAATCTTGACCTCAATAGGAAAAATAGCCTCAAAACCGAATATCTAGGAATATGGAGTGGTGTCGGTGGGAGTGTGGATGCTTGTGTAGTAAGCCCATAGGGTAGGGTTAAGCTATAAATTCTAATCATGACCAACATCATTGATAGTATTTTTAAGGATTCTAAGGACTATTTTGTTAGATGTCTCAGCCTGGTCATTACCCTGTGGGTAATATGGAGTGGAAAAGTGGTGTTGGATATGGAATTCTTCGTAGAGGTGAAAAACTTCTTGGTTTCTAAATGGGTGGCCATTATTTGTGATTATGGACTGAGGAACGTCATACCAACAAATGATATAGTTAAGGATGAACTTAGAAATCTATGTGTCCGTAATATAGGTCATAAGAATGGCTTCAATCCACTTGGTAAAATATTCAATCACAGTAATGATGAATTTATGACCATTGGAGGATGTAGGATGTATCTTACCTATGAGATCAAGTCCCCATTAGGAAAAGGGACATGGTGAAATTATTGGATGGAGCTCCTGTGTTGGTGCATGTATCAATTCTTTGTGTATCTGGTAGTGTTGAAATTTCTTGACAAAGACATATGAGTCCTTTTCCATTATAGGCCAATAATAGCCCAGTCTCATAATCTTCTTGGCTAAGGTAGGACCGCTAGAGTGGGATCCACATATACCCTCATGTACCCCACACAAGGTCACTTGTGCTTCTTTAGTATCAATATATCTCAATAGGATATTGTCTAAGGTACGTCTATAAAGGGTATCTTCGATGATGGTATACTTGGCTGACTTATGAATAAATGTCCTACATTGGTTATTCAAGAGATCAGGGGGTAGGATTTTAGCATGGAGGTAGTCATATGTGTCTTTGTACCATGGGGAATTGGGACCAACAAGCTCACACACCATCTTTGAATCTAGGATGTCAAAGGCAAGGACCAAAATTTGTTCTACCAAAAACTAGAATTTAGGCACATTGCTAGGTATGTCCAAGAGTGAAGCAATAGTTTCCATGGAATTTGTTGCCCTATTTTGAATGTGAGGTATTTCATGAAAGATGATCTTTTCAAAATATTGTTTGAAACTATCTGTCATGTGCTTGTATGGGGCGAGCTTTTCATCTTTGGTTTCATAATCATCATTAACTTGTCGGATTACTAGCTGAGAATCACCATAAACTTGTAGGTGTTTAATCTTCCATTTGATTGCAATGCACAGTCCTATCACAAGAGCCTCATATTCTACTATATTATTGGTGCATGGATAGGAAATTATGAATGATTTAGGAATAGTGTTACCCTGTGGTGTGATAAACAATATGCCAGGCCCTAAGCCATTATTTGTGTGGGACCCATCAAAGTAAAACTTCCATGTCATTCCTGTGTCAAGAGTGAAGATGAACACATCAGGAAAATTTGAAACTAGAGGATGATCTGCCTTAATCGGTGTGTCTACCAACTGGTCAGCAATAACTTGTCCTTTTTATAGATTTTCTTTCTACATACTAGATATTGTATTCACTAAGTACCATTACCCATTTGGCTAGTTGTCATGTTAATGTTGCTTTGATAAGGAGATATTTCAAAGGATCTATCTTTGTGACCAACATTGTTTTGTGGTTTAACATTTAGTGCCTAAGCTTTTGAGCAGCAAAAACTACTACAAGACAAGCATGTTCAATGGTACTATAATTTAGCTCATAACCTACCAAAGTGTGGTTGATATAATACATTGCTCTCTCATGACCCCCATTATCATTCTATGCAAGAAAGGCTCCTAGTGTTGATGTGGTTGCTAAAATGTAGAGAATCAATGATCATCCCTCGATAGGTGGCATTAACACCGGTGGTGTGAGTAGGTAATCCTTGATCAGTTGGTAAGCCTCTTAGCATTTACCTGTCCATACAAATGGTACCCCTTTTCTGAGTAGATGTTGGAAGGGATGTGTTTTATCTACAAACTGCACTATGAATCATTTGATAGACTATAGTCTCCCTTGTAGTGTCCTTAGTTGACTTATATTGGCTAGTGGAGGCATTCCATTATAGCTTTCACTTTTGTTGTGTCCACTTCATTGCCTCATCTAGAAATGATGTATCCTAGAAGTTTTCCTGATTTCACACCAAATACACATTTCTTTGAATTTAGCCCCACTTTGCATTCTTCTATTCTTTGAAAAATCTTATCTAGGACCTTTAAATGATCAACCTTTGTTAATGATTTAGCTATCAGATCATCCACATAATCTTTCATGAGAGTGTGGATGAGGTCATGGAAAATAGTTGTCATGGTGTGTTGATATGTTGCTCTAGCATTTTTAAGTCCAAAGGGCATGACGTTCCAACAATAAGTTCCCCATGGACAAGTGAAAGTTGTCTTATTTTGGTCTTTAGGTATGATTCTGATTTGATTGTACCCTAAAAAACCATCCATAAGGGATAACATCTCATATCCTGTTGTTAGGTCCACAATCATGTCAATATTTGGAAAAGGAAAGTCATCTTTAGGACATGCTTTGTTTATATCTCGTAAGTCTATACATATGTGAATGCACCCTATTGGTTTTTTCACTGGTACAAGATTGGAAATCCAGTCTACATAGTCAACTAATCTGATAAATTTGACATCCAATATTTTCTTTAGTTCAACCTTAACTAATAAGGCAATTTGCTGGTGGATTTTCCTCAATTTCTGCTTCACGGGTTTAACACCTCGTTGTAATGGAAAATGATGTAACACCAGTTTGAGATCTAGTCTAGGCATGTTAGCATATGACCATGCAAAGTTGATCTATCTTTGTGTGAAGAAGTTATGAAATTTAGGCTGCTTTGTTTCTGTCAAAGATGTTGCAAAATAAATTAGTCAGGGATTTTCTTCAGTGCCTATGTTGATCTCCACAAATTCTTCAACTAACATTGGTGACTTTTCCTGAGCAACGAGGAGAATGTTCAACCCTCCATCTGTGGGTGCCTCTGAGAGGTTTTTTCCGTTGAATGTGTTCTTTTTTTTTTCTTTTTCATCATCCAAAGGCGCCTTTCGGTTTTCACCTAGTGACTTGTCATTTTTATTTTTTCCATTATTTTTCTTATTTTTGTGATTGGAGGGTTGAATAGACTCCCCAAAATAAGCTATGTTATCCAAGTCTATGGTAAATCTAGCCTTATGGTCACCACTAGGTATGCCTTCTCGCAGTCCCAAGAACTCAACTATTGCTTCGTCATTCTCAAAAATATCTAATACAAGAGTGTCTTGTTGATCCCAATCGATAAGCTAGGGATATACTAAGGGAATGTCATCATCAAAAGTATCAAAGTTCAAAGGAGTCAAGGTAAAGGCTGAGTTGTTGACATAGTCACAAAATTTTCATACCAAATCCTCCTTATTCTTTTTCTTTGGAATAGGTAGATTTTGAGATGGGTCGATTGTCAAGGTTTGGTTATCAAAAGTGGATCTGTCAGGTTCCTAAGAGGTAGGATCAAAAGATTCCCAATAGTAATTTTTGAGTGATTCCTCTTTTGTCAAAGACGTTTGTGGATGGGAATTGGATGGATTTTGCAAGGATTTAAGCATTTGATCAAGTTCCCCAAATAGTTTATCAAGGTCCATGACAAAGTGGAGGATAGGAAATCCCACTCATATGTGTTAGGGACAACGGAATCATAGTAGGGTTGGTCAGATGGATCATGGGATGTCTTGATAGCTTTAGAAGCACTCACTTCCTCTAGTAAATGTGATGTGGTACTAGAAATGCCAATCTAGAGTGGTTGAAACCCAAGCCCTAGGCCTTTCGGCCACTTAGAGACAATGATAGGTTCAGTCCTCCCATTCTGATCTAACCCTAACCCTCTATGTCCATTATATCCTTAGTCTTGCATTATCTTGAAACATTTTCCATATTGATCTGTGGGTATCTATGTAGGTAGAGGAGGTTCTTCATGTCTTCCTTGTATAACTAGGAGGTCACATCTTCTTTGTTTACAGCTTCTTTACTTAGTTCTCCCCATTTTTTGAAAGTCATGGGAGGGATATGTATGGTGACCATTGATTGTCTCCTATCTATTGTTGGTAAACCGTATGATTTTGGAGGAACCAAATGGCTAACACAATAAGATGCTTTCATATGATAATCTCCACAACCCTTATCTTGGATCTTGACCTTAGGAGTGGAAGTTAGTGATTGAAGAGTGGATATTTTGGAAAGAGTGGATGGATCAACATAGTGGGATGAATTGGATGAAGAAGACTCCTAGTTTACAGGAACCTGGCATTGGGGTATCCCTCGTAGGTTAGTGCAATATTGGAAAGGATCAGGGTCACCATTTATCATGATTTCAATGCCATTGTATGGGAATTTAAGGAATTAATGATAATTAGAAGGGACGGCCTTCATAGCATGTATCCACGGTCTGCATAACAAAAGCTTATATGGAAGGACGAGATCCAAGACTTGGAAATTTGTATCCATAACCACAAGACCAAATTTGATAGTGTCACAACTCCTTTAGATGATCACTCTTTGTCATTGTATTCCTTAATAACAATAATTTTAGTGGTGTCCACACACACCTTTGAGAAGCCTAATTCCTTAACTAGTTTTAAGGTGCAAAGATTCAACCCTACTCTTTCGTCTACCAAGACCCATCTAACTTTCATTTTATGAACAAGAACTTTAAGGTGTAAAGGGTTGTTGTGATTTGTCTTCTCAATTGCATAATCTTGTTCAGAGAAGGTAGCATGATGAGAATTGGTTAGGTAGCCTACCATCTCTTGGAAATGACTGACATCAAGATTGTTGGGGATGGTCGTTCTTTGCAAAGCTTTATCTAGAATAGATTCATGATCGGGTGATATACACAATAGTTCCAAGATAGGGATTTGCATTGGGGTCTTCCCCAACTGGTCAAGTAAATTGTACTGAGGCTTGGAAGACTATGGTTGTTGATGTGATGGAGGGACTTAGATGGTTATCTTGGTTTGTTGAGTATTGAAAGCATATTCATGAGTTTTCTTTATGGTAATAGTGTTGACATTCTCATCGGTGGCTTGAATGTGATTTATGATTGGGTCATGGTTATAATCATACTTGACATTAGCATAGTTGGCCAAAGTATTGGTCTTATTTCCTAAACTAGGGGATTTTCCTTTCCCATGGTCATGTAAGGTATCAGAAAAGACTTTGTGATCAGTGATTGAGGATGTCTATTTATGTCCACTAACTTCAGTAGTTTTCTTCTCGACAAGATCTTGTATTATGTTCTTCAATTTTCAGCAATTTTGTAGGCTATGTCCCTTATTCTGATGGAAATCACAAAAATCATTGTCATTCCATCAAAAGGGTTTAAATTTTACTGGATCATATTGTCTTGGCTCTTAAAGTTGTATGAAGTTGTGTTGCAACAGTTGTTTGAAGACTAATTTGATTGGTTCCCCTAAGGGAGTGAACTCATGTTTTGGAAACCTCCTTTGTTGTTGTGGTCATTAGGTGTTTTGGACAGTGTTGGGAGTTTGATTGATGTTGTTGAGTGTGTTGGTAGAGGGGTTATGTCCTTTAAGTGTAATGATGGGTCCTACTTGTAGGGTTTTAGCATCAAAAATCCCATCATTGGTAATGTTCTTGTTCTGAGACCAATTTTTTTTTCCGCTATTAGGGGTGTTCTGCACATTTAGATTTTTGTTTGGCATCTTGAGTTCACCTTTTTCAATCAGAGCTTTTTCTAGTATGATTTCCTTTTCCACTAGTTCCACAAAAGAAGTGCAAAAGTGTACTCTTAAGTCACTTCTCAATTTTGAATTGAGGTTTTCTAGGAATATGATGACCTATTTTTCAGGTATCTCAATAGGGCATTAGCTGGCTATACTTCTCCATCTCTGGAAGAAGGTGATGAAGTTCTCTCCTTCCTATTTTGTAGTATGACACAAGGTTGATATGGTGATCTCATTTTTAATATTAAAGGAAAAATGTTTGATAAACTTTTTAACAAGTTCTCCCCATGATTTTATGCCATATGGAAGCTAAGAAAACCATTCAAGCGCTATACCAATAAGGCTTCGTGGAAATAGTCTCATGAGATAGGTGGGGTCATATGTGACATCTATGCAAATTGTGGAAAATTCCATTATGTGTTTGATAGGACTATGCTTTCCATTGTATTTAGGCAGGTTTGGTATAACATATGCATGTGGGAAAGGTGTCATGTATAGTGCTTTGTCGAATGGAAATGGACATAAGTCCTTTGCTGAAAAAATCCTCTTACTAGACACCACTATATTATCCATCTGGTGTTGAAGGGCCTGCATTTGTGTTTGTAGAACATCCACTTGTGCCAATAATGTGTTGGTTGGATTGTTGGGGTCTATGTAAGCATTTTTTGATCCAATGTTTTGTGACATATTTTGGTTTGGTGTTGGGATGAAAGATAGATTTTGATTTGGAATGTTAGAAAATAGGTTTTGGTTTGGAATTTGTGTGAATGGGTTTTGGTTTGACATTGATTGATTTGGAATGGGGATGTTTTGTGAAGGGATGGGTTGAATTCCATGTTGGATGGAGGGTATGTTTCCTATTTGTAAGACCCCTATCTGTGGTATGGCACTAGTGATGTTGACGCTTGGTATCGCAATTGTCTGAGGTATAACACTAGTGATGTTGATGCTTGGTATTGTAGTTTTCGTGTTTGTGCCAACTTTAGGCCGTTTGCTTCTAGTATGGGTACCAAAGGGATTTGATGATGATGCTCCTATGGTAAAATTTAGGCCTTGTGTTATGCTTGATGTACCAAATGGAGATGTGTGTACTATTGGGTAGCTTTGTGTAGGTACTCCAAATGGTATAGCTACAGTTATTTGAGGAATAGTGGCACTAGTAGTTGTCATGTTTGTCCCTTGGGTAGATGCGGTTTGAAAGGTATGGATTTTGAATCCCAGAGGTAATGTGGCACCTTCTTCTAGCAATTTGGCTAAGTATCATTGAGGATCATTTGCTAAGTACTCATCTATGAAAGAGGAAAACTCGAGGTCTTGTGCAGCAACATCTAAGTCTTCAACTACAATGCATCCTCGTGGGTCTCTCGTGATAAATTTGTCTAACAAAGTTTTGTGAGGTCTCAATGTCCCTAATGGGGGATTTGAAAATGGATTGATGAAGTCATTTGGATCAGCTATATTTTCTCTTTCTTTCCTTTTGGACCTTATTTCTACCATGTAAGATAAGCTCAAAATGCAAGTGATGCAAAAACTATGTCTATGGATGGTATGATTCTAGTCTATGTTTTTGGGATTTTCTGGATATAAGGAATAAATGCAACTATATTTTGGGTATTTTCTAGAAAATAAGGGATTTCTAAAATGATTTTATCCTAGGATGACTATGTCTAAGTATGCTAAAGTCTAGGTAATCAATTTTTGGAGATTTTGAAGAAGAAAAGTTACCAACCACCTAAAGTTTAACCAAGGCTTCAATTTAGTTTGTCAAGGGACCTTCGTAGGACTAGGACCAAAAGACAAAGTGATATCCCAAACTAGACTGATGAGTTGGAAGGACTCACGTAGAGGAAAAAATATATGTGTGACAAATGACTAGGTTCAATGTCAATTTTTGTTGAAGTGAAGGTTTATCCTAAGCATGGAAAGTTGGCCTATTCTAAAGTCTATAAAAGTGATTTTCCTAAAGGATTGATCGATCTAACAGTAATAAAGACTCCTAAGATGTAACAATTTTTTGCAACTAGGATGCTTATCGCTATGGTTAAATGATACCTAAAGGATGCAAGCATCCAAAACAAAAGCAAACTTTCTGGTTTTTGTTTAGAGATCACTGTGAAAGGATAAATCAGAGACTAGTGTGACTATTTGGTTTTGGACTGTCATAGTGAATTTTGGTTTTCTGGTAATCAAGAAATTGTGATTCAGGTTGATAGATGTGTCCCAAAAATTAGTAGATGTAGTTCTCTATGTCATATGCGGTTTTTGGGTAAACAGATGTGGTTTTCAATCTTACAGACTATTTCTTGGTAAAATATGGCTCAGGTTCATGATAGAAAGATGCATCATTCCAAACTAAAAATGTGACTCACAATATTAGATGCATCATAGTATTTTTTAGATGCGGTTTTTAAATATCAGAGGTGTTAACAGGCTTGACATACGCGACTCAGTATAGCAGATTCAGTGTTCAAGTAAACAGATGTGACTCACTGTGACAAATGCAGTTTACTGCTAAACAGATGCAACTCACTATGACAGATGTGGTTTACTGGTAAATAGATTCAACTCATTGTGACAAATGTGGTTTACTGGTAAACAGATGCACCTCAATTTTGACATATGCAATTTTTTGTTTAACAAATGTGGTTTTCTGGTAAATTGCAAGTTTGACTCAGTTTTTTTTTATCAAATTTGTGGAAAATAAAGACAAAAAAATATATATATTTTAGGCTTGATGAACATGAACATGTATAATTCCAGAAGACAAGTATGATCCTAAGGCTAGCAATGACAGTATTTGTTGAATTCTCACTTGGGTTTCCCTAGTTGCACTTATTCAAAGTGGATGATTGGAAGCTTGACCACACTAGCTCCCCTCCATGGAACTCACTTCTACGGGTCATCCAAGCTTCAATTCTCACGAATCTCCCATGACAAACTTTTCAACTCTACTAAGAACTGCAAGTATGTGAGATGGCTTTAGAGGTCCGACCTCTTGCACCAACAAATAGAAGGATTTTAGTTAAAACTAAAAATAATTGGATTTTTAGTAAGGGAACTCATTCAAGTGGTTATGTGTGAGGCAAGATAAACTTGTCTACATAAAAAATTTGCACCTATAATCCTAATTTTTCCATTAGGATTCACATTTGTATATCGGTCAGGAGTAGCTTGACTAAAAAGCTTCATTGTCAGTTTGAGTCGCCTTGGGGTGAGTACTTTTTCCCACCAAGGAAGGCCCAATTCCTAGAGTCAATAACAGTTTCACTTACACCTAGGATCACACAAGTGTGCAAGGGGAGAGGATACTTTTATTATTGAATCGAGTTTTAATCTAACAAAATGTGCAAACACAATAGACAGTTGTTAATTTTAAGCCCAAATGACAATGGTTTAATCTAATCTAATCAAACAATTTGTTTCAAAATAATCTTTGACAAGTGTTCAACAAAACAATTCATTAGTATTTTGATCTTTGTCTTCGTCAATCGTCTTACAAACATTATTTATATATTTTTCTTCTAAGAAATTCCCTACAAACACTATATTAGCTCCTCAAGAACACACATTGCAAACTTTGAATTAGTTGTAATGAAAACTGCAATTAAAAATTCAAATTTGAAATTCGAGCATCAAAAAAAAATGTATACTAGTCAAATGTGTCACAGGGAGGAACAAGTGCATCGCGTAATGTCATATGCATCATGAAAATTCAAATGTGGCTCATAGGGTCAATAGCATTATTTTATCCTGCAAATGTGTCGCGTCATACCTGTACCTGCAAAACTCAAAATTTCTACAGATTTTTTTTGAAAGCAATGTCCTCAAGTTAGGTTCACTAATGTAACATAGTAAAACAAGTAGATTAAGCATTACAATGCAATAAACTCAAATCTAAACCTATGCTAACAACAAAGAACAATGGAATAATGAAAAGCATAAATAACAGAAAGATCTCACCGAACATTTGTGTAATTCCATGAATAACTTCAATTGCACTTCTCTATTTTTTCATTGTATGATCATTGCCCTCATATTTCTCTTAAGTGTGCAAGCATAGCCTCATGATAGTGTTATTAGCAAAACATTGAAGATTCTAAAGTTGATTGCTTCCAAAAGTCATAAGATTTTAGGAGTAATAATGATGAAGGCAAAGCCAATTTATAAAAAACATGGTTTTTGAATGATAGGCTCAAATTGAAAGATAGACCAACGATTAAGATTGAAAGATTTGACATGCATTCAAATTAGTGTCAATAATAACACGAGTGATCAAGCATAAAAGGTGGGGATTAAGATTAAATAATAATTTAATCTTTAGTTGAGACTGTTCAAAACTCAAAAGAATATGATTGCATGTAAAGAATAAAGATTAGCATAGAGGAAACGGTCTATTTGAATGCACAAATGAATTAATTAAATAAATAGTTATTTAATTAATAAAAGTTTGCACACAAAAGAATAAAACTAGATAACTGACTGATTAAACCAGAAGTTCTATTCATAAGAAACAATCAGATATTAAATCAGGAGATAACCGATTGATTTAATTAAATCTCGACTTAAGTGGTAAATGACTAATTATATAACTAAGTGATTATCTAATTATAGAAGAATATGCTAGGAATAATTCTTTTTATGAATTAAATAATTATTTAATTCAGCATTCAAAATTTGGAGATTAAATTAAATAAATAAAGATTTATTTAATTGACTAGAGAAAAGTTTAAAGAATAATTAAATAATTTTAGATGATTATTTAATTATAGTTGAAAATGTGATGAGGGTAAATTAAATAACAATTTATTTAATTTTTAGAAATAAGATATATTTAATTAGAGACATAATTAAATAAATAATATTTATTTAATTAGTTAAGAAGAGATAAAGTTGAAAATGAATTAATTAAATAATTAAATTTATTTAATTAATAGAGAATAGGTGACTTTAGAAAATAAATAAATAATTAACATTATTTAATTATGACAATGAAGATGAGAATTATGTCAAAAATTGAAGTCGCAGGCCTAGACCAATTTTTAGTGTCTACAGGAGCAAGTGAGGCTTTTGCTTGCTCGAACCTAGAGGTTAGAAACTCAAGCAACTCTTTCCATTCCTAGTTTCAAACAAGCTCATACCTCGATGGATTTGCCTATAAAGGCAATTTTTGAGTGCAAAATTCCTAGTTTCAAGCCTACTAAACTTTTTCACATTCCAAATGAGTATCCAAGAGTTGAAATTCCAAGTTTCAAAAATTTTCATCCTAAGGAAGAGATAGCATGTATGTCCAATGAACCTATTGTTGCTCATGAACAGTCTTTAGTGAAATCTTTGGATGTAGAACAGAAGACCTTAGTTCAAGATGCACCTGTATATGAGGTCAAACTTGAGAAACTAGACATTCAAATTGAAAAGAAAGAATCAATAAGCAATGTTGAGGAGCCCAATCATTTAGGACAGCAAATTTCAGAACCTAAGAAAGATGAGGATCCCCAATTCATTGCTTATACAGCTGATGAGTTTTCATGTATAGAGGTGGATAATCAGGAAGATCAGTTTTTGATCACATAACTTGTAAGTGCAAAACAACATATAGATGCAGAAGAACGTGATCTTTTCTTCCCTCAAGAGTGTTGTCCTGAAAAAAATAATAATCCTCTTCTCATTAAAGGTACTAAGCAAAATGATGAGGATTTTTTTTGGGATGACTTGGAGGTTTTCATTTCAAGCTTAGATAATAAATAGTCTTCTAGTGAAGAGCATCAGGTAAATATCAGTATGTCAAGTGAAATAGAGCTTGAACCTCACACCTTTACTATTTTGCTTGATGATCTTCCTAGTTTTATGGGAGAAACTGAAGGAAAAGTTATGATACAATCCCCAATGCCAAGTGTTGAACAACACACTAAAGAATATGATGAAGATGTGTCGATCAATATGTAGACAATCCAAGGTAGCCAAGACTTGACGAATGGAGAAATGGTTCCACATGCTTATATTGTTCAAATCGACCAAGTTATAGAGCCAATTTGTGATATTGACAATTTTTGTTCCAGTATTAATGATGATATAGTACCTTTGACTGGAGTAGCAACATTTCACTAGCTTGATAGGGTGGATGAAATAGACATTTCATCCCTAACATCTGAGCCAACTCATTCAAATGAGGTTGACACTGTGCAAGATAGAGAAACAATAGATTTCCAAAAAGAAATCAACATTAAGAGCAAAGGGTTTACCCTTTCTAGAGGATGCCCAATTAAGGATTTGATCAAAAAAAATCCAAGGGGAGCAGACTATGCCATTGTTCTAGAAAAGGATGATGCAATTACAACTTTGGAATAGCAGGATCAATTCACTTATTCATTTGCAAACACCGGTATTTGTGATCAATTTGAAATGGTAAGTGAGTTTTTCCTTGTCTTCCTAAGTGTTCTGCAACAAGTGTGGGCATATTCTCTTATTTTCCATGTTTTATCTGCAAGTCATCAACTTGCAATTAATCCTTTCTTGGTTAGCAGGGGCAACTATTTCAGTGAGCCTTTTAATGGTTTCATCTAGTCAAGTCTCGTGGTTGGTTAGTTTAGAGTAGGTTAGAATAAGTTTTAGTTCAGCTGTAGTTTTCATTTCACTAAGTGTCGTTTTGCACAGTTAGGTAGTTTTCTTTGTTCTTATGGTGTGTTTTGAATAATTTTCCAAGGTATCATGTATTGATCTAGTGAGTTACAACAACATATAAGGCTTTTTTTAAGTTGTGTCAACTTTTAGAAGACTCGGTACCCAATGGATAAGCTTCAGGTAACTGGTCAAGATGTTTAGCAAGCAAACATATAGCAAATGTTGCCAAAAATGTTACCTAATTTTGCTTCTAGCTAAATCAAGTAGACTTATGATTGTGTTTTCATTTAAACATTAAAAGATACATATCACTTTCTGCTAAATTCCATCCATGTGCATAAAGGAGATTATTAAAAGATTGCATTATTACAGTTGTCCAATTACATACAATAAGAAAGAGAACCAACATTTATTGTAAATGTAATCTTTGTTGATGATCATAAGTGTATAATGTCCCTCACAAGCCGAGGGATTGAATATTCTAATGCTTATGAAGAAAAGACTATACATTTATAGATAAAAAAGGGAATGCACATAAAATGAAGAGGGACCCGTCATTGCCTGAAATGACGAATCTCATTGGCCTTGTCCTGCATCGTCTTTAGTCTTCCCCACTTGTCCTGCTTATTTTTAATGCTCTCTTTGTTTCTCCTAGGTTTCCTGCATCAAAAAAAGAGTGTTGTTAGAGCAATGAAAGGTCACTAATAAGAATATATGCAAAACATCCATAAGCATTAAAATAGACAACATATCATAGGTGTCCAAGAAAAAAAATGAGTAATCAAACACACCTATCATATGCTTTGTTTATCTAACATGTTTTACCCTTGTGTAGATATAGGAAAAATCTTTGTTACATTTTTCATTCAGCTAATTACAACATGTGGAGTAAAATGTGGCTCCCACGAGGGTTGAGCCCAACATGCTGCCCTCTTGTGTTTTAGGAGGGATAGGAAATTGAGCAACTTGATAAAATCAATGATAAACATATTATTGATGCATTAAATTAATATGGAATCATACCAATTGATCAACTTTCATTATTAGATTCAAAAGATACAACAAATAGTGTGAACTATCAAGAAAGTTACTCTTCGTCCCTTCAAAATGAATCAAACAATAGACTCCCATCATGCCATAAAGGGACAGTACTCTATTGAATATGTCTTTCAATCTTCTTAAGTAGATCCAAATTCCATTTTCATAATGATATGTGTTGGATTTCATTCCCATCATTTTCAAAGAACAAGCATTGAAGGAAAGAAGACAAGGACAAAAATCATTCAAAGATAAAATAGTTTGTCTCTTCCCAAACAGATGATTTTTGTTATAATATGAACACTACACATCAAGTTATATTATTGATGTGTCAAGTTCAATTATACATCCATCAATAAATAATGGAGGAGCTATCAAGTCCTACTTGGAACCATCATGAGTTATATGAAGGCATGGTGTTATGAAATGCAACAAAAAAGGAAATTATGGTCAAAACAATGGTGATGGCAATAATCTTAAAAGTGTTATAACATGAGAAGGTTGTAATAGAGAGATAAAGTAGTGAGATGCAAATTAAGTGATTGGGTTGATAGAGTCGCATGGGATAGTAAGGTCTCATGGAAGAGGCATTCACAAGTAAAGATGTGTCATAGTGTCAATGCAGGCCATAATGAGAGGAACACAATGAGTAGGATTTCCATGTCAATGACAAAGTGACAATGAGACAAGGTTAAGACAACCAACTTACAAGTTCATTGTAATCCATTAAGCAACTAAATAGAGATAGATTAATAGTGATCACACAATAATCATCACTCACAACAGAAACAACAAATAAAGTGGTGACCATAATCATGATTGTAAAACTCATTCATAACCTTGAAATAGTAGTCCATGGTAGTGTTTCATAACATCAACTCATCAACAGTTACAAGAAGACATAAGCATTGTCAAAGCACAATCAGCAAGTCATGAATCTACAATGGGCAGTAACTTCATTAAAGATGCATTCATAGCCGATAGAAAAGGTCAAGTGTGTTATGAACATCAAGGCATACGATGATAAGTAAACCATGTCATGATAGAGAATGACAAGGATCACAGTGTTAAGAGCATAAAGGGATAATGTTATTGAAGTGTCATCAAAGGATAGTGATATTGTACTAACAGGTTTCTTTAAATGTGATTCAAGGAGATACCAGTCATAGTGACCTTAATGCATGAAGAGCATGACCATTGCAGTCAGTGAGATAGAGGCATGAAGACAAGGCAATGAAGAAAATATCAAAGTAGATACCAATCTAAGAGCATACCCAACACAGTGGTCAATCATACCTAACAATGATGAAGGATTAATGAAATACCTTTAATCACCATTGCTCTATCACCTTGAGTGGATTAAGAGAAAGAAGGCCAAAATCCAATCATAAATAAGTAAATAAGAAAGTCAATAAGGGTAATGAAAGGAAGATTTTTTTCAGTTAGAGGTTTCCTTGCAACAATATGGTTTCAAAAAATTGATTCAATATCAGTGATATTTTTACCCTTATTGCATGGAGGAGGTTGAGTGAAGAATGGTTGGGTCATGGTCATGATTTTCATCATGTTGTTCGTGAGATTGATTTAAAGCAAGAAGTGTTGTCTCTAGGAATTAGGTGTGTTGTTCTTACAATACAAGGCCAAGAAAGCTCGGGTATCAGATGAATACATGAACATTAACAAGAGTGTCCCAAGGTTTCAAAACAAGGCATTTTCTTCAAGTAATCACAGTGAGTAGGGATACATTTTCTACATTTCTTTGGTAGGTAACTTCTTGCCTCTTCTTGAATTTTTCAATGAGGGCAAGGAATTTGCAAAATTTTAGTTTTGGAAGCGTGTGGTAAGTTCAGGAGATTGTTTATGCTAAAGATATAATATTTTTGATTGTGAAGTCTTAAATCATGAGGAAAAGCTTACTCACAATGGCAGTGACAATAGAATTGGAAGTTGCTAAACAAGAACTTCGAAAATTGAAGCAAGAGTTTCAAATTAGCCTTGAAGCCAAAACTCTAAGCTTGCATAGGCAAAAGAGCATCTCAAGAAAGTTACTGAAGGAGAGATTTCTTTAAGGACTTCAATGGATTACCTAAAAAGAGAAAAAAAAAATTAAAATTTTGCAATGGCTAGGGTAGCATTTTATTGTGGAACAATTGACAGAGACAACTTTTGTTTCAGCCGATAAACCTCTCAAAAAATCTCATTCATATTATGTCTTGCTAGATTTATCATAGTGTAAAACAAGATGCCATGATTTTTTTGATCTACAGAGAAATGAAAAAAGGAAGCCCTTGAATTATTCAATTCAATAGAAGAAGGATAAAAGTCGCAGCCACATATACACAGAGGAGCCTCATATCAAAAAAAAATCCAACCCCAAAAAGAGTAGAAGATGTGGGGTGAAGTTTTTCAAAATGCAATGCATTTCATTTGAGAATTTCAAAGAAAGACAACATTCCCATTACATACAGTAGAAAATAGAGCTCAAAATAGCTCTTTCATTCACAAGAAATGAGAAAAGATGCTAGATTTGAATGCCCAGAGAGCTTACCCACATTTGTTGTTGTTTTCGAGTGAGAAAATTTGTTGATGAAGCCATTGTAACTCCTGAATCTGCCATGAAAAGTGTAGGAGAAAGCAAAAAGGAAACCCTATGTCGACGGGTAGAGCTTTTAAAAATATTTATGTTGCAAATGAAATGTTTTACAATTTTTGCATTACTTTTGTTTTAGGGTTTCTACCCTAACATGTCGACCAAGTAAAAGGTATTTTACCTTTTATTTTAAATGTTTGCAATATGAAATTAAATACCCATGGTAATTTTACCTCTAATGAACTTAAGATGCTCTTTCATATATGCCTTATGCCTTATTTCTTATGCATAGGAGTCTTTAGGACTTATATGTTTTGCATTATGCTTCCCCATATAGGCCAAACATGTGTTTATTTTGCATTGATTTTAAAATGTGAAACATTTTAATTAAGTGGTAAATTATAAATCACTTAATTATAAATGTTACTTTAAATGCAAAGTAATGGTGTTATGTAATATTATGCATCAAATAATAACAAAACCATAAAAAAAATTATGATCAAAATGGCACGACTGTGGGAAGAGGGGCAAAATTTCACAGCAGGGCAATGAAGGCGCTGGGGAGACGCGGATCTTGTGGAAGAAGTGGAGCCTTTGGGAAGGTCGTACAATGCAGAAGAAAAACAAATATCAAACCCCACTCCCCAATGGGTATTTGAGAAAGGGATCTGGGTTGACAAATGCTTACCCTATTTCAGACGAAATTTGTCTTGGAGAAGGCAAGAACAACATATAGAGTGAATTCCAAACAATACAGCTGGGTTTTGGAATCGAGGGAAAAATTTTGATTACAGGGAAAGGTGAGGTTGGCAACAAGTAAAAAACCAATTAGAGAAACAATCAGATAAAAAATGGTACAGGAATGAAGGGCGTAATCAGAACCGTACTACCAAAGTATGGCAGCCGAAACAACCAAATCTTCCTAAACAGAACATCTTCAACAAGACGGCCTTTTTGATGGATGAGGGGGTAGAAATTGGCAAAAGTAGAACCAAACAACACCGTGACCTTCTGCGCAAGAAAGAAAACCTCAAACACAATCAAACCAGCACAATACAGGACACGAAAAATGCAGCCATGTGGACACAAAAAATTCCAAATGCCAGCGGAACTGATAGAAAAAAGGGTAGCAAGGTTGTCGGATCATACCCTTTTTGTCAAATGGATTGGCCCAGCTAGTTCAAGGGAAGAGATAAAGGCATGGTGGCTAAGCAAATACCCTGATCGTGTAAGTATCACCCCTCTTCCAAACTCATTCTTTCTGATTGAATGTATAGACCTAAACCTAAAAATGGCAATCCTAGAAGGGGATCCTTTATTCATGAAAGGGCACTGGTTCTACTGCACAAACTGGCAAACCAATTTCGATCCATGGATTCACCAAGTGTCCCGAATCCTGACAAGGATTAAGTTAGTTGACCTACCATCAGAATTATGGAACTTGGAAGCCATTATAAAACTGGGGGATGCCCTAGGTGTTTGCATAGGAGTATACGAAGATTTCCTTAATGGAGCAGGTGGATTGAAACCCTACGTTCTGATAGAAATAGATGTGGAAGTAGGGATATATAAAACACCTGAGATTCTAACAAATTTTGGAAGCTGGCAGCAAAAGATTGAAGTTTGGGAAGGTGTTGTAGAGAAAAACTGCCTCTTTAGAAAGACACTACATGAAAGCACATCAAATAAGCCAGCAACAAATAGCACCCTTAATCCTGTACAAAATGACTGGAAGATGATCCATCCCTTACAATATATTGTAAGGGATAGATATGCACCAAAAGAGGTAGCACAAAACACATGCAAAATTACTCCCCCTTTGTCGAATCAAGCAAATCGTACAACAATGGAGGCCGGTAGAACACAGATAGAAAACAAACAGGCTGAGCAAGCCCTCAATGTACTCATGGATGATACCCATTTTCTCCAAAAAGAAATTCAACAAGAGCTAAAGGAACTATCAGACAATAATGTTGAGCATGTGCTCTCTCAACCCCTATTTGTCCCCCCATTCCAAGTGCCCTCACAAATTCAATGTGATAACTTTGTCATCCCTCGGCAGGTATTTGATGGTGTGAACATTATACCTGATAACGAGGAAGGGGACCTACTATCAGATGGGGTAGAGGACCAATGGGAGGAGGCAGATGAAGGAGAATTAATGGAAACGAAAAAAATGCATCAAACAGAATCAATGCTGAAATACCCAAACATCAAGACAAAAAAGCACAGAGGAAGAAAATCCAACAAAACTAAGCTAGTGATGGCTAGCAATGCTCATGGGAAAAACAAATTGTTATTAGGGAAGGAGGACATCCTTCCCCTGACAGAATGAGGATCATAACCTGGAATGTCAAGGGCATTAATGCCCCGAAAAAGTGGCGCATGATCAAGCGTCAAATTGATCAATTGAAAGCGGATGTGGTACTTTTGCAAGAAACGAAATGGAGCAAGTATGAAGGCAGTAGGAGGCTAGCCAGATGGAAAATTTGGAGAGGACACCTTTTGGAGGCCACAGGGGCCTCTGGGGGAATGGGGGTGATTTGGAACCCCTTCACCATGTTAGGTTCAGTAGAAGCAGAATTTGAGAATTGGAAAAAATTTTGAATTAGAGACATTAGGAGAGACCTTTCCTTCCTTTGTATCAATGTTTATGGTCTAGTCTCCACGGAGGGAAAAAAGAGACTTTGGGACAGTATAGCCAGAGAGATAAAAGACAGGAAAAATGAGATTGGTATTATTGTAGGGGATTTTAATGCCACGCTGAACAATTCGGAGAAACAAGGGGGGTCAGGTAGGATGACAGTTGTTCAAAGGGACTTCCAAGAGTTCTTAGATGTCAATGTCCTCATGGATATTCAAGCTAGGAATGGAATTTTCACCTGGTCAAATAGAAGGAAGGGATTCACTAACATCACTGAAAGGCTTGACAGGTTCCTACTTTGGGGGGATTGGGGGGAACTTGAAGGATCACACGAGGCAATAATCCTCCCCTTCACTGGCTCGGACCATTTCCCTGTCCAACTAACCTTTGGTCTGATGGAAGCTCCAAAAGGTAACCCTTTCAAATTTGAAAATATGTGGCTAAGAGACTCAAGCCTTCCAAATCTTGTTGAGAAGTGGTGGAAGGAAGTTAATCACAATGGGGATACAGCCCTTCTCAAGATAAGTAAAAAATTGAGATATACTAAATTGAAGCTAAAAGAGTGGAATACAAGTCACTTTAAGAATATTTTTCATGAAAAAGCAAGAATAGAGCAAGATATTCGGGCTCTCAATGAGTACGTAATTCTCAGAGGTATGGATGCAGTGGCTTTTAAGAATGAAAAAACTCTCAAGGAAGAATTGGTGGAGATATTGAAGAGAGAAGAATGTCATTGGCACCAAAAATCAAGGGAAGTTTGGCTCAATGAAGGGGACAAAAACACTAAATACTTCCACAAATCAACATTGGCAAATAACAATAAAAAGAGGATACATGAAATCAAAATGGCCAATGGGGACACAGCCCAATCAACTATGGAAGTTAATAAGGAGGCGGTCTCTTTCTTCAATTCCTTACTGAATGATGAGTCTCGGATCGATAGAAACACAAGGGATTATCTTCTTGAAGAAATCCCACCCATTATTACTGATTCACAAAATAAAGCTCTCATCCATGAAATCACCCTAGCAGAAGTTAAAGAAGTTGTTTCTCAGATGAATCCAGACAGGGCACCAAGTCCAGATGGTTTCCCCGCAGGTTTTTTCCAACAGTTATGGGATATAATTGGAGTTGACCTTGGATTAGCAGTGGAATAATCAAGAAGAAAAATGATGATGTTAGGGGCTATAAATCATACTTTCCTTGCATTAATACCAAAAAAGAAAGTAATTCAATCTATGAGTGATTACAGGCCTATTGCCATGTGCAACACAGTGTACAAAGTAGTAACAAAGATCGTTGCTAATAGGCTCAAAAGGGTACTCAAGGACATCATCTCAGAGGAACAAAGTGGCTTCACTCCTAGAAGATCCATAGTCAAAGGAATTATAATAGCACATGAGACAATTCACACAGCAAGAAAAAATAGGGAGGCTTGTATGCTACTCAAACTAGATATTCTTAAGGCATACGACATGGTTGATAGGAGTTTTCTTTTGGAAGTATTAGGCAAATTTGGTTTTAGCCTAAATTGGGTAAAATGGATCAGCGGCTGCATTTCTACTCCAAAGTTCTCAGTTCTGATTAATGGCACCTCAAATGGCTTCTTCTCCTCTTCTAGGGGACTAAGGTAGGGTGACCCCCTTTCTCCTTTTCTTTTTATAATTCTGGCTGAAGTGTTGGGGAGAGGGATCCAAAGGCTAAGGATTTATGGTAGTTGGAAAGGAATTCATGTGGAAAATGGTTTAGCTAATACAACCCATCTACAGTTCGCAGATGATACAGTCCTTATGGGTGAGGTTAGCAGAAGGGAAACAAGAGTGATAAAAAATTTCCTAAATTCCTATTGCAAAGCTTCTGGGCAAATGGTCAACTGGGACAAATCAGAGATCTTTTTTTTGAATACTCAACCAAGCCTTCAAATGGACATTGCAAAAATCCTAAATCTAAAAATTGCTACACTTCTTGGTCGCTATTTGGGGATTCCATTATTTGCTAGAATTAACAAAAACTGTTATTGGGACAACTAATTAGCAGCTGCAAAAACAAGTTAAGCTCTTGGAAAGGTAAATGGCTCTCGTCTGCGGGAAGACTCCTGCTATTTAAATCAGTATTGTCTGCTATACCTATATATTCGATGTCCAGTCTCAAACTCCCGAAAGTTACTGAGGACACACTCACTCAAATTGCTAGGAAGTTCTTTTGGAGTGGGGTGGGGGAGCAAAACAAAATCCCTTTGCTCGCTTGGGATAAGATTTTCCTTCACAAGCGCTCTAGTGGTGCTAGCCTACGCCGACTCTCCCTCATGAATCAGGCCATGGGAGCCAAACTGGTTTGGGACATTCATACTAAAGTTAAACAGAAATGGGTTAGAATTTTGACCAGAAAGTACCTTGATTCTGAGGATCCAACCAGAATTCTTACAATTTTGAATCCCCCGAGAGGCTCAGCCATTTGGAACTTCATTCTTGACAGCAGGGACATAATATCTTATCACGTCACATGGGAAATTAGGGATGGACAAAGTGCCTCCTTTTGGCTTGATTCTTGGGGTGGGAAAGCACCAATATGTGACTCACAAGGGTTGGATGAGTTAAAAGATGAAACAACCAGAGTCTGGGGCAGCAAGGTGGCTGATTATGGTAAGGAAGTAAAGACTAATGGACACACAAGCTGGATTTGGCATGATCTCCAAAACCTTAATGCCCCTCGTCCTCATATTGTTTTGTTGTCCAAAATCCTCAAGGACCGATTTTTTATACCGTCGAGTGATCAAGATCAGATCAAGTGGTGTGGATCATCAGATGGGAGTTACAAAGTGAAGCTTAGTTATAAGGCCAAAGAAATTGCGATAGCTCATCATGATTGGCCATATAAGCTTTTTTGGGGTAACCATTGTCTACCTAAGGCAGGGGTTTTTGCATGGTTGGAAGTTCAACATTGAATTCTTACTGAGGATAAACTGGCCAAGTATGGGATCCAAGGCCCGGGTAGATGTAGTCTTTGCAAAAACCACTGGGAATCAGCTGACCACTATATGCTTTCATGTCCATATGTGAATGAATGTTGGAACTGAGTAAGAAATAAACTCAACTTCCAAAGCCCAATTCCTTTGGATCTTGCTACTTGGTTCAAAATGTGGCCTCAAAAGAGTAGCAAAACTATTTTTAACAACATTTGGAAAATAACCCCATCTTTAGTGATTTGGGAATTGTGGAAGGAAAGGAACAGGCGAATTTTCCAAGGTCTGGAGATGAACAAAGACAGATTATGGGATAAGATGGAAAGAGCAATTGTCAAATTGGTGAATGAGTCTACTAGGAGAAAGGATGACAAACTTAAAATCTACACTAGCTGGGATGATTCTTTGATCAGACTTTTCCCCGACCTTAAACCACCAACCATATGTGGGAGTAGCTTCCTTCAATCTAGGAAAGTGGATAGAGCAGCAACTAAGTGGCAAGCCCCGGATCCCGGCTGGCTAAAAATCAACTTTGATGGTGCCTCCCAAGGCAACCCGAGCCCGGGGGGAGCGGGGTGTGTAGCTCGGAATGCTGAGGGAAAAGTGCTTACTATAAGGTCAGTGTCTTTCGGCAGATGCACAAACAATGAGGTTGAATTCAGGGCAGCAGCAATTGGGTTGCAGCTTGGACATGAACTCCTTTGTAACCAGATTCATCTAGAAGGTGATTCCCTCATTACGATCAATGTTATATGCAAAGGCTCCACACCAAATTGGAAATTGAATCATCTACTTCAATGGATTAAAGATCTGGCAACTGGATTTATTGATTTCAAAATTAGTCACATTTATAGAGAAGGTAACACCAAAGCTGATGAGTTGGCTAAGAATGTTGTGTCAATGGATAGCTAAGGTAAAAAGGGAACATAAAGTAGGATTTTTTTTCTGACATAGCCTTTATGCTAGCGGCCTCTGACCATGGTGTGTGACGTTGGTGAGATGTCAATCCCGTCACGCTTGATGATGTTTTCGCAATCTTCTCAAAAGTGGTTTAAAGTTTTTATTCATAAAAAGTGAAATTATTATTTTGAATGGGTGACGTCCCACACTCGGTTGTAGAGGATGCCCCATTCCCGATGCATCATCAAACTTGTGTGATGACGGCACCAGGTACTTCAGTGTTTATGCCAATGGCATGTGGTTTTAAAGCCTTTATGTGTTGCATTCATACCTCACACATAATACAAACAAACATCGAATAGAATTTTCTAGTAAGAGCACTTAGTGTAAATTGGCATGGAGACTCCACTGGCCCTGGAATCTTCGAAGCAAATGCAAGCATTCCATGGAGAAGTTACGGATAAGTAGCTGATGGGCCTACTCCAATCCACCCACCTGCTCATCCTGGTTGCTGTTAAACATGTTTTGGGTCCTGAATTTTTGAACACTTTCCACAGAGCGCGGGCCAACACTGAAATTCTGACAATGTTTCTTGTTGTTCTTTTGCATATGGGTGTTTCAAAAGTGCTTGGTAAGAAACTAACCCAAATGTTGTTTTTTCATACTTGGTTGGGTGAGATTGGCATTGCACTAGACAATGTTGATGAGGACAGAAATATCCCAATGCCACAAAATTATTACATGTTGCTTGTTAGGGGTCGCGAGGTTATGAAATTTCCCCTTATCTGCACCATTGACCCAGAAGGCTTTGAGAAGCTTTGGGCAGTAAGAGATAGGAACATCTTTTTCCTTCTCAGGGCGGCTAAGCTGACTACGAATCTACCAAAAGGTTGGGTAAAGAGATATATTGAGGACGAAGATTTAGAGGAGCATTTTGATGCTGATGACTTCCAAGAATGGGACCTTGGCGAGGGTGAGGAATGGATGGAGAATGATCAAAGGGACCCTGAAGACAAGGTGAAAGCTAAAGCACATAGAAAGTGTGGCCCAGACTGCCCCACAATTGCCAGCTGCAAGGCCTACCTGAAGCACAGCGAAGTGGTGGACGTAAAAGAAGGCATCTGAGGTCTGGTTTGTCTCTGTTTGGTGTTTACTCGTGATGTTTATAGTCTGCCCATTTGGTTTGTATTTTTTGTTTTGATGTCGTTTCTGGGCCTTGGGTTTCGTCGTGGGTTTTTTGGCTTGTTGGCTTGCCTGTAACTGTTGTGGCTGCCATTTTGGCTTTGTAATGTTTCACCTTGCTCGGTTGGTTCTGGAGGTCAGTCATACAGAAATGACCTGCTAGTCCACCTATCTTGCTTACATGTAACTTTTTTGTTATCAATACATGGGTACTGCCCCTAGAAGTGTTAATTGATCCAAAAAAAAATTATGCATCAAATCAAAATGTGAAGCATTTGAGTTAAACGATGTTATTATAAATCATTTAATCAAAATTGTTATTCTTTAAATTTAAAATAGAGAAGCATGTGTTGATATGTATAAGTCATGAGGTGTTGTTGAATCTTGTGCTTTGCAAACACAAAAAGCATGAGTTAGAATAGTTTGGAGGCATGTGGAGAATTTGGAATATTGACCAACATGTGGAAAGTGTGAAAGTGTTCTTTGACTGGGTTTTTGAGGAAATGGGACCATTTTGGAGGCATTTTTGTCATTTTTTTTGTTGGATCAAGACATGGCTTGAATTTTCTGCATTTTGATGACATTTTGGAGGGGTTTTAGAAGGTTCTTTTTTGGCCTTTATGCTACATCCAACTAGACTAGATGGACTTGTGTGATGCAATTGTTTGAATTTTTGCTTAAGTAACTTCAAACTATGTTGTTGAAGGGAGTTCTTTTCTTTTCTAGCATGCATTGTAGTTTATTTTTGAGCTCTTTCAACAGGAGACAACATTGTAACTCAGTATCAGACATGCATAGCAGTATGTAACACCATTTTTATCAATGAAATTAAGTGTTTTACCTTCTTAGAAACTGTTTAATAGTGTGCAGTGTTTGATTGATGAATGTTCTTGTGAATTTTGATAATTTCTTAAAAAAAATTCTCTTTTTTAGCACCTTTAGGTACATAAAACATATGTTTTATAGGTTGTAAGTTGTGCACTAGTACAATAGCTATTTTAGTTGTGGAATTTTTTTCCCTTGAAAATGAAAAGTGAACCAAGCCTCCTTACAAAACACTTATGCATTGATATATGAAAATATCTGAGTTCTGCTAAGCTAAGCTTTTTATCAAATTATGTGTTAAAGTAGTTGTATAGGTTTCAGAAATAAAATTAGGTGCATCACCATAGGGGTTTATTTTTATTCCTTGTCATGTTTCGTTCTCGCCTTTTCCTAGCAAGGAATAGTTTAGGTGACATCAAAAGGGGAGCCAACCCATAATCTAGAGGTCTACTTTCACAATAGGATACCCACAACCTGAAATTAGTCCCATGTTGCTCCAAATTTTTTGAGTTCCACAACTTGGAAAGGGGTGCAAATTTGGATTGTTAACAGTTTTGGCACGCCCAGTGGGACTGTTTGAACTATTTTAGTCAAAAAAATTTCCTTGCAACGTTGTTGTTTGTTGTGTACAGTGGTTGTTTCTACCTTTGGAGGCAAGTTCTTTCCACATCTAGTGACTCTGAGTGCAAATTTTTTGGTTTCAGCAGTTCAAGTACTAATATGTTTTAGGTTTTTGAAAGAAATTTGATTTTAATAAAAAGAAATGTCAGGTTTTCTTGGACAACATGAGTATTCACCCCCATATCATGAGTATTAATGCATGAATGAATTAAATAAATAAATAAATTTATTTAATCAATAAAATTTTGCATGCATAAGAATAAAACTAGATAACTAACTAATTAAACCATTTGTTCATCATAAATAATCATATATTAAATCAAGAGATAATTGATTGATTGAATTAAATCTTGACTTAAGTGGTAAATGACTAATTAGATAACTAAGTGATTATCTAATTATAGAAGAATATGCTAGGAATAATTATTTTTATGAATTAAATAATTATTTAATTCAACATTCAAAATTTGGGGATTAAATTAGATAAATTAAGATTTATTTAATTGACTGGAGAAAATGTTAAAGAATAATTAAATAATTTTACATGATTATTTAATTATTGTCGAAAATGTGATGAAGGTAAATTAAATAACAATTTTTTTAATTTTTAGAAAGAAGATATATTCAATTAGAGACTTAATTAAATAAATAATATTTATTTAATTCGTGAAGAAGAGATAAAGGCGAGAATTAATTAATTAAATGATTAAATTTATTTAATTAGTAGAGAATAGGTGACTTTAAAAAATAATTAAATAATTAACATTATTTAATTATGACAATGAAGATGAGAATTATGTCAAAAATTGAAATTGTGGGCCTAGACCAATTTTTAGTGTCTACAATTTTCCCCTCTTTGATACAATGTCATTTCAGTGTTGTGTCAAAGAAAATCAATCAAAACATGCCCCTATCGTGCTCTTGTGTGAAATAGGTAAGGTATGCCCCCTTGGGAAAAATAACAATTTTTTGAAAAATTCATAAAATTTTCAAAATTTTCCTAATTAGGTAATTTGATAGCTAGAAGTTTGATTGTGGAAAAATAAATTAATTTCGGTGAGGTATGGTATGTGAAATGAATGTCGTAAATTGGTAAATATTGTGCCCAATACACAAGGTGTGAGAAAAAACCTCCAAAAACCCTATGTATAAATAGGATTTGGGTGGAAAATAAATTCATTTGCACCCCTCAAGTTTAGAAAACCTTGATTTTTCTCTAGAGTACTCAACTAAAATGTCTCTTGTTCCATACACTGAGCACTAAAGATATTGAGTTAGGACCTTCAAATGGCCAGCCAATGCAGGACCCCCGATATGTACCCCAAAACCGTCTTTTGAAATTTTGATTTTCATGCATTTTTAGGCCTTTAAAAATTATTTCTCAAATGTATCACTTCACATGCAACACAAATTTGTTCGTATGTGATAAATCTGGTAGCAATACAACGCATTTGGAAAAACATGTCTAGGCTTGTTTTTTCATATAGGTTAAATCAACGCATTTTTTTCTTTTGCATCGCATTTGTAGTTCCAAGTCGCATTTGTTTAGTTCAATGTCACATGTATTATAGTGCACTGCATTTGATGTTGCGCATATGCATGATTGCGTGCATGGATGATCTTTATGATGCATGTGTGTTTTGTGACACATGTGTTATGTTATGTGACACATGTGTTATGTTATGTGACACATGTGTTATGTTATGTGACACATGTGTTATGTTATGTGACACATTTGACTTAGTGTGACACGTTTGCGAAGTTAAGTGATGCATTTGCATTTTTGCAATGGATTTGGTAATAAAACGACACATTTTCTTGTTAATTTTTTTTAAAAAATTATGATGTAAAATTTGGCTTTGTATTTCTGACACAGTTTTTGTTATGCATTTGTAAGTCACTTTGGATCCGATATATAACTGGGAGTCAAGTCCATTGGCATACGAGTTGCGAGACCAGCTGCGTAGTGGAGAGAGACAGATGATATGGCATCTTGGATTGCATCATGTGACATTTATGCCCACTATTCGTGCAAATTAAGGGATGCTCATTGCACTTTGTGAGCGATGGAATTTAGAGACATCATCATTCCATTTGCCTACAGGAGAGGCATCTATTACTTTAGAGGATGTCTATAGGATTCTTCAATTTGTGATCAAGGGCAAGAGAGTCCTTTATGATACCCAGAGGGGTTATAGCGAGATCACTCATTATTATCAACATGATGATGTCAGACAGCTCGGGATCAATCATTATGAGATCATATGGCACATACTTGTTGATAGGTATGAGTGTATTGATTGTATGTTGTGCACTTTGATTGGTGGGATTGTTCTACCAGACCATAAAGGGCATGGGTTTCTTATGGGCTGGGGTGAGATGTTGACAGGGATGTTAGAGAGACAAGTTGTATATGCATGGGGCTCATGTCTAGTAGTGAAGTTATGTTTCCACTTACATGATATAGCATACAGGGAGGCACATTCTATGAGTTGTGGTACTACTCTTTTGATGATCTCAGCGTGGGAGCACATTGCTATTTCCCACCCAATTGTTGTATTTGAGCTAGAGGATAGGTCTCTGTATGTTTTTCGATATGTTGGCACCATCACTTAGAGTCATCTTGGGGATATTGGATACTGGAGGCATACTTTTGACACTCTTGTTCAGTTTATATGGAGGCCATACATGGACTATGCGTAGTGGAAAAATGAGCATCGACACTTGCCCTTATATCGATAGACACGATATTTGATCAGGAGGACTGCTTCCAGGGTTCATATCATTGAGAGACAGCTACTGGACAGAGTACTTTGACAATTTGGTGAGGTTCAAGATGTGCCATGGGGCCGAGCCAAGTTTGCTCGATCTTTGAGGGAGGTTCCTCTGTGGGAGTTGTAGATTCCTATTGTAATGACTGAGGCAGACATTGATGCATTACAGCTAGTACAATGGGGTTGGAGGGGTGGAGCGGAAGATCTGAGGATGAAAAATGCATATGATGCCTTGTGGGTACAGCATAGGCCTGTGCCTTTGACAAATCCTGACCAACCAACACCTATAGAGCATCGAGGGACAGGCCCATGGGGTTGGCATGGTGGAGGGAGAGGTGGTAGAGGTGGTAGAGGTGATGATGGGAGAGGAGGAGGTGGGAGGGGTGGTCGATGAGGTTGACGAGGTGGTAGAGGCCAAGGCCTAGATTTGTCACTTGTTCATGAGGAGGAGGGGGAGGGAGAGGATGTCCCTATGTTGGAGGTGGGTGGAGGAGAGGAGCATGTTGTAGGGGAGGCTATCAGTGAGGAGCATGCTGAGGAGGAGACTGTTGAGGAGGAGGTAGAGATAGATTCCCTTGGTCTATTGGTAGAATATTAGGATGATGATGATTTATATATTTACAATGCCATGTGAATTATTTATTTTGAGAATATGCTACATAGTTTATGATGGTGAATGCATGTTATGTTATGAATTCCTAGATGTGATGGATGTGTATATTTTTGTGTTTTTCAAATGCAGCATATATGTATGACAATGTCTAAACGATGTTCCTAACATAAATGCACATGCGAGATAAAAAAAATAAAAAATTGTGTGTCACAGGACTTTGTCATAATGCACGAAAGAAGAAATGTTAGTTTAAGTACCTTAGGATTGTTGGAGTAGTGAAAGAATTCTTCCTCATCTATTCCTTCCTCACTATCCATTTCTTCTATGACCATGTCCTTGGGATTTTGGCTTGACCTATCCATCATTTCTTGTTGTTTATGGATCATTTCCTCCTCACTTGGTGGTTGGTTTGGTGTTGCTTTGAACGTGGGTTCCTTTTGAGGAGTTATAAGGTCACTTGGTCTATAACCCCATGGGTCACTTCCATTGTTTGCGGTGTTCGTTGGGGGTATACTAGTGCTAATTTTGTTTGCTTCCATCTTTTTTTTGTATTGAGATCATGTGGTTGTCATAAAAAAGCATCAAGATTTTTTGGAAGTTTGGTTATTTCTAACTTATGGAAATGAACTAAATGCTTTTGTTTTGGGGATTTTCTATTTTTTGAGTGTTTTGATATTTTGTGTTTTCTAAAAGATGGTATGTATTGCCACACAGGAAGTGGTAATATGGGCCTTCCGGCTACAAGATCTGCTTTTCATTCCTCTTTGTCTATGATATTAGCTATGTTTCTCCACTAGGTTGGTGTTTTGTTTCTCTCAAATACGAAACTTCTAAACGTGTTGATGATTTTTGATTGTTCACCTTCAATTCATGTGAGGTTTGGTTGTATAATTAGTGTCATAAGATTTGGTAGTTGAACTAGAGCAATTGGACACCAAATGGTCATAAAGTGAGTGATGTTTAGTAAATGAAGCTATTTTGGGACTCAAAAATGTAGAAAGACTTGGATCGATATTTCAATTCAATTTTTTAGAGGACATGTTACAAAGAAACTACTTGAACTAGCCTTGAAGAAGCTATTTTGAACCCTAAAAGTAGGTTGAGGTGTTTTCTTTTTTGCAAATGGATGATGGATTGATGTAAATTATGACGTGTTTTGGGAGTCTAACTATTTTTCGTTCTCACAAGGTTTGACCAGTTTCATATTAATCTTCTGACTTGTACCAGAAAATAGAGCGAAAGCGGTAGTCTTAAAGCGACAGCGGCAATCTCTGTCAAAAGCAACCAGAATTTTGTCAATAGCAGTCAAGTTTTGAAAGCAATTGTGGAAAGCTTTCTCAAGAGCAGCTTTTGTTTCAAATTTTTTGTCTGGTAAATAGTGCAGGAAAAAGCAAACCTTTTGGTCAAAGCAACTAGTTTGAAGTCATCTGTGGCTAGGAAAATAGATCAAGTGTGGCAAAGCTAAGATCAACTACGGTAATATTTCTCAAAACTCGCTTCTAATCAAATTTTCCTAACTACTGATCATTACAGGAAAAAGCAACATTTTTTATCAGAAGCAACCAGTTTGAAGTCAACTGCGGCTATAAAAATGTGTCAACTACAAAAAATTTAGGATCAAAAGCGGCAATTTTATATAGAGTGCATTTTGTTTTTCAAAAGAGATAGGCTTTTACCAATGACTGTCATAAGGTAGAAAGAAAAAGTAGCCTGTTTTAGGTTGACAACGACTAGTTTTAGCTCAAGTGTGGAAGAAACATCAACAATAGTGGCATTCTATGTAGATTTATTTTCCAATTTATGTATTAGCAACAGTTTGGATTTTTTTTGCAGTTTTGATGTCTCATTTTTTATCTAATTTGTCTTTTTGAGATTTTGGCAAGTGATATCATGCAACATAATAATAAAAAATATTTGACCCTAAATGTCTAAAACTTTAACCTCGTTTCTTTCCAAAAAATCTCAAAGTTTGTGGAAGGTGAAATGCTAAAGCCATAGTTTCCAATGTTGACTTCGTTCTTAATGTGACTTGAAATGTGAGCCTAAATATCTGGAAACCTTTAGGGATATTATTTTAAGATATCCTTAAGGAGTGCAAATATAGGGATCTTTTCAAAGTATTCGCACTAAGTCAAAAGGGTTTGAAGTTTGATAACCATGTTTAATTCAAGCTTGTTTTGATGTGTTGATTTTAATTCAAGCAAATGTTTGATCTTTAAAGTTGCCCAAAATATTTTGGAAATATCCTAAAAATAATTTACACCCTAGGGATAGACACGTTGTTTTAGATGGGCTTACATCATGCCCTGAAGGGATGATTTTACATGTAACTAATGGAGAGTGTTTTAATCTCAACCATAGGTCAGACTTGGTAAGTAACTTCTCGAAAGTAAAGTTTTGATGCACCACTTCAAAGATTTTTTTCACTAAAAAGGTGGCTTCTACAACATTAGTTCTTAGTAATTCTCAAGGGATCCAATGCTTGGCTAGTGTCCAGCAAGTCACTTAAGGCTTTAACCAACTTACGCAGGGCCCTATATATACAAGGTACCTCCCCTTTCGTGAATGGCATTGATGGCCGAGTAATCGCCAATGCAAGTCATTTGGTGTTTAGCCTTGACCCTTTATATAGTGACCCGAGTGAAATACTACTTTGATTCACCTCTGAGTTCTTCAAGGCAAGATGTGTCTCAAAAGGTAGGCCCACTAAAGGTAATGCTTTGAATTGAAAAACAATGTGCGAATCTAAAAATGTTTTTCATCACCCAAGATTTCCAGAAGGTGCGAGGGGAGAGGATAGACATCTAGTTTTCCCAACATGGAAGACATGTTATACAATTCATTGCAATATTATTTTTAAGCCCCTCAAATGACACTATCCAAAAAAATGAAATGAAATGTGTACCAGATAGCAATTTGTTTTTATGTGCACTAAAGTGAAGTATTCTATATTTCAAACAAATAGATAGCAATATGCAAGTCAGAATGTATCTATCCATTTTTAAGCCCAAAATTGAGTGTTTCTTACAATCCTTGTCTTAATTGGTCAACAAAAGTAAATTGATTGTTTTGTCAACATAATGAAAACATTGTTCAAAAGAGATCATTCCATTTTCGAGCACCAAAATTAAAGTGTTTTAATCTATGAAAACTTTTTGAAGATTATTTTTAGAACACCAAAACGAAAGCATGTAAGTTTGTGGGGTTCATTTTTATAGCACCGATTGAAAAAATTTCCTAAGCTAGAAAGCTTTCAAAAAAATCTTTTTAAGCACCAATTCAAAAAAAATCTTAAGCTAGAAAGTTGTTGAAAGATTCTTTTTAAGCACTAAATTGAAAAAATTTCCTAAGCTAGAAAGATTTTGAAAGATTCTTTTTAAACACTAAATTGAAAGCATGTGATTTGTAGGGTTCATTTGGTAAGCACCAAACTAATTTTTTTCCTAAACTATGAGAGCTTTCAAAAATATTGACTTGGACCATTCACATTTTCTACACTAAAATCATTAGTTTGTTCTTGGATAAACACATGTCATGCTCCTAGAAATCCCGCATAAACAATGTTAGCACTTCAAACATTCAAACCTAGAAATCGTGAGTGTTAGAAATTGAAAAACTACTTTTCAGATTTCGGATTAAAAAATAGAAAAACAAAAGAAAAAATGTAAATCAAAAGCAGCCTCCTTTTGTGTGTCTGCAGACCTATTTTTGGAATCAAAAGTGGTCTAAAAACTCAGGTGTGGACCTGTTAGGTGAAAAAGAAGTCAAAATTTTTAGAAGTGGCCCTATTGGTGAAGCAAAAACCTTTAGAAAAAGCAAAAGCGACTAGGAAAAGGGTGACTACAGTAGAAATGATAAGATGACCATGTGAGTTTTTATGTAGCTTTTGCATGGGGATTTTTCAAATGTGTTTCTAGAAAGTGCATATGATTTTTGAAACCTAAAACTGCTTAATTAAAACTCATACAAACGTTAGTATTAAGGACTATGGTCCCATTATGCATGCCAAAATGTGTGATAATCAATGTTAAACAAATTAAACAAGATCTAATTCAAAACAAGGATTTAGACTCATACCCATTACTCATGAAATGAAGTTTTTAAGTTATTGAAATCAATTAATGAAATCCTAAGATAACATAATGAATGCAAAACAAAGAAAAATTTACCATCCCATGTCGAAGTGTATTCACAATGATGTTGTATCAATGCGAAGCCTCTTTTTGTTTGTAGCAAAAGCTTCAAAGTTGTGCGATGTTGATCGAAGATGTATGTAAAATTTTCCAAGAAATCAATGATTAATTTGGCATTACTTCATTGTGTAAAAGATGTCAATTCTCTGAACGATTTTGAGAAGAAATGAGGTTGTTATATAGATTTTATGTTTCAAAATGAATGATCAAGATCGCATAGTAAAATATCCTGATTAATGGTTGAAAACCATTGAGAGGAATTAGATGGGAAGAATCAGTGGATTTTGATGACGTAATTGGTGTAATTGATGAAATCAATTTGAGTGTTCAGTGGAATGGAGGAAATAGATTGAGCCTTCAGTGGGATTGAAGAATAGATGAATCAGCTAGGAAATAGATGAATCAGTTAGCCAATCAGAGTGAGCAATTGGGGGATCGTAATTTGCCCAATCATGAAAGTGGGTGAGGGTAATTAATTAATTAAACCTTTTCAAGAGTTGAATGTGTAAATCATGCTTGACTTTTACAAACAAAGTTGTATTTGTTTGTTTTGCCCTTTTTGAATGATGTTTAAATAATTTATTCAATTATTCATGTTTAGGGGAAAGTGATTTAATTAAACTATTGTTTTAATAATTTAATTGATTTAGGGGAATACGGTAAATTAATGACAATTAAATAATTGATGTTATTTAATTAATCAGGAGGAATAAAGTTATATTAGGACTTTAATAAATAAATGAAATTTATTTAATTAGTCAAAAATGATGAAAAAGTGAATTGATTAATGTAATATTGTTCAATTAATAGAATAAATTAGGGTTTTTGATGTAAATGATGTGAAATGTAGTGATATTAGGTGATAATGGATGTTGATGATGAGAAAATGTCATTTAGGATGTGCAATAAGTGTTAGGTCATTTTTACATGTCTACACACTCCATCTCATGAGAGAGGTTCATTTATAATTTATATAACCATTAAATTATAGTTAAATAATTAAAGGAATCAAATGTCCTTTTAAAAATTAAATTACATTCAATTAAACTAACTAAAAAGTAAAATAATAAAGGAGGAGACATTGATGCCCCTTTTGCTTCTTGAATTTAAAATCCCCAACATTAGTTTCTGCACCACCCTACCGTGTGAAGCCAATAATGATCACTCCCACCATGCTAGGAGATGGTCACATATCCAAAACACACTCACACAATACACATTGGGAGAAGGGTATATGTATACACCTAAAAATGGTCATCACCTTTAATTAATTAAATACTAGCCATTTGATCAATATTTCAACTACATATAAATAAATGCTCAATTTATTTATATTGTTCGCCCTTCTCTAATTCTCAAAAATCTAAAACACTTTCTTCTAAATTAATTAAATAAACAAGGTTCCCTAAACTTGTTTTATTTAATTAATCTTCACTAAATCCAATTAGGAATTAGAGCACATTTCTACAACTTTTTGTGTGCCACCTCATCAAGGTCATATGAAAATAAATAACTCTAATTTTTAATTAGAATTATCTTCAATTCATTTCAAAAAGCACATGGTATTTTCTTCCCAAACTTCCAACAATTTCAAAAAGCACATGGTCTTTCCTTCCCACACTTCCACCAATTTCAAAAAGCACATGGTCTTTCCTTCCCACACTTCCACCAATTTCAAAAATCACATGGTCTTTCCTTCCCACACTTCCACCAATTTCAAAAAGCACATGGTCTTTCCTTCCCACACTTCCACCAATTTTGGAAGCACATGGTCTTCTCTTCCCACACTTGAATCTTCCATCCAAATGGCATGTTCACCATTGGTCAAGAGATTCTTCCACACACATGGCATGTTGTCTTTGGTCAAGGGGACAACATCCTAATTCTCTTCATCTTCACCATCCATTTTTCTTATTCAAATTTGGACTGTTGATAATTTCCACCTCACTATATGCTTGGAAAAGGCTATAAATACAACCCTTGGGCCTTGTATTTTGCATCCACATTTGAAGTAGAGTTATCATGCAAGTTTATCATTGGAGATTGGAGCATTCTTGGAGTCTTATAGCTAGTTTTTATATCATTTTTTGCTTTGCACTTAGATCTTAGATTAATATATTGCATCATAGTTGCATTTTATTATCCATCTTACATCATAGTTGCATTTTAGATTAGTTCATTTTAAGTTTTCATTTGAGCATATGGAGTATCATGCATAGAACCATATAGATCACTACCATAGTATCCACCACCATTTGTGTATTTATCATCAACATCATCCTTCACTCATCATAGCATTCATCATCATTGTTTGCACATAGTTTCATGTAGGCATATAGTTGGCTTGCATGTTGAATACTAATCTCATTTCTTAAGTGTCATTCTAATAGCCTTTGCGCACATAGAAATCTGAGGGCTAAAAAGGTTAAAAAGAATCATTTAAGAATAGAGGACAATGAGACATTCTTGGAATATTTATCTTTATTGCAACATAGAATAGTTTACTTTACTTTTAATCTTTCAATATAAATTTTTTCATTAAGGTTTGTGTTGATACTAACTTTTCACATTTCACACACACACAAAATGGCGCCCACTGTGGGGCCTTACCCCATTTATTAATAACATGCTTGAAAATTTATGTTCATAGGTACGAACGTGAGCCTTTTGGAGCCTCTTGAACCTATTCTGGTGCCTTTGGTTTCCCACAACTGCTTTTCAAAGACATTCTTATCAAACTCTTAACATATTGTAGGGGCTAGAAGTGATCTACTTCTTTCCTTTTGGTTAAGATAGGAACATAGATTAATTAAAAGGATTGATGAACACCATTTCTTTTGTGTGTGATGGATGGTAGGCATATGCTCTCCCCTTAACTAGGTGACCAAAAAGCTAGACCCATTCACTTTTGTGTGCTAGTGTGAGTTGAGTATATTGCATGTGTTCTCTCTTTATTCATGTGGAATAAAGATTGATTGAACTATGGGTATACTTGCTTTCTTTTGTTTATCTTAAAGGGCCTGCCTTGTGGAAAAAATTACTCACCCAAGGGAACGACCCAACCGATAACACGCTAAACCCAAGCGTATTTCTAGCTAGTATATAAATGTGGATACCAAAACAAAGGCCAATATCACGAGGATAGTCCCGACGAGAAGGGCATCAATGGTCTCTCACCTCATGGGCTATCCCCCATGAATGGAAGGTCCTTACTAAAACCCTTGTTGTATTTTGGCCAAAACCTTTATCTATTCTTTGGTGTAGCAACATTCGTTGCGAAGGCATCCACATTCTCGCAATTCTTAGTAGAGATGAAAAATATGCCATGGGAGATTCATGGGTATTGGTGCTTGGCTACCCCAAGAAGTGAGTGCCATGGAGGGGAGCCAGTGGGGTCAAGCATCTAGTCATCCGCTAAGAAAAAGTGTGGTTAGGGTAAAACTCATGTGGAATCCAAAAGAATACAGTTTTTCACAACCTTAGGAATGTACATTGCTTGACGTGTCTTTACCAAAGTGTTTTCAAATCAAACAAAACATCACATATTGGAAGTGAAAACCCTGATTCAGAATTGCATTCAGTGAAACAACCAAGTATCCCATTGAAAAATCAGGAAAACCAAGCAAATTCCCAAAGAAACTTTCAAAAAACCAAGTCTGAACCTATTTTGGTGTCGTTTGCCTCTATTTTGGAACTTTTGGGGTCCCAAGTGGCACCTTTTATCTCTGTTTTGGCACCTTTTGCAGAACACAAAACAGTGACCTAGGTTCATTTCTTGTCCAACAATCAGTCTCATCTTGGGAATCCTCAAAAGTATTCAACCAATCCTTAGGTAAAATGGAGTTTAAACATGTGTGTTACCAAATTATTTCACGAAAGATCAAAATTTAGAAACCAAAGTTCAAACCTATTAGTCTAAAAGCACACCAAAAACATCTATCAACACTTTACAAATTTAGAGAGAGGTTGACCTTCAATTTCTACAAAAGAGCTTGCAAGAACAATCCTAAATTATACATCTTTTACTATTGTCAAAATCCACAACTTTTCCAAAGATTTGAGTACCTCGTTTAGGAAGAACCTTTACCACTGGTTTCACAATTTGAACCAAAATTTCAAAACTTTCCCAAAGTCCAAGATCATTCCTTGGATACCTTAGAATTCAAACTTGTTAAAATCGACCTCTATGAGTAGAATTTTCCAACCTAAGCCAAGATCTAACATCACAAAGTACCAACACCATAAAATTCACCACACCTTTGATTATTAGGCCTAGTTTCATCATCAGGATTTATCATCCTCTCATCATGAAATGAAGCTATATAGTCAAATCCAACTTAGTCTCATTAGAAATTGTCATTCTATTTGACTTAGTTGTAATCCTTGGTACTTTTTCCAAAACCTAGATCAAAGTTTAGTCTAAACTATAACACTTGTATGCCCGTTCAAACAAGGTTGCAAAAACAAAAGCTCAAGGAAAAAGGACTTGAAAATTAAAACATTAAAGATCCAAACATTGAAACTCCAAACATTGAACTTTCGACCATTGAAACTTTGATTATTGAAACTCAAAATACCGAAACTCAAAATAGTGAAACACAAAACACCATGGTGGAGGCTAAAGAGAATCCTTTTCATGGACTCAAAAATACTCATGGAGAAGAAATAACCATAGAAGATATCCAACACGCTGAACAAGGCCCCAATTTCCACAAGTGTTTAGAAAATATTTTTGAAAGAAATGGGGAAAAATACCTCCTTATGCTAGCCAAATAAGGTTCCAAATTACCAAAAGACATTGATGTGAATCAATTGAAAGTGCCTCCCAAAAAGCTTGAAAATGATCCTGAACAAGTGGTTGCTCTCACTCATCAAATGAAGAACCTTCAACAACAAATCCTAGATATGCAAAGAGGGACTTCAAAATGATACTTGATCCAAGACATTTTTCCTTATCCATTTGATTAAAGTATTCACATGATACCCTTTCCCAAACATTGTGAGTTCCCAAAGTATGACAAATACAATGGAAAAACCAATCCGATAGACCATGTGAGAGAGTTTAGGACCATGAGTCTTGAATTTTCATATGAGGAAACATATTTGATGAGATTATTCCCAAGAAGCTTAGGTGGGAATTGTCTTGAATGGTTCTCCAAACTCACCCCACCAATTAACAACTTTGAGGAATTAGTCAACAAGTTCATCACCCAATATTCCTATAACATCCAACATGGCATCACTATGAAAGATATTTGTAACTTGAAAAAAAAGAAGGGTGAATCATTCCTTGTATTCTTGTAAAAATGGAAAAGGTTATTTGCATGATACTCTCATCTCATACCAGAAAAGGAAAAGATAGCAATCTTTATTGGCAACCTTAATGATGAGATGAGTTATAGATTGGAATTACAATGTCCCCCAACCTTTAAAAAAATGATTGAGAATGGGATAAAAATTGAGGATGCCTTAGTCAAGAGAGGAGTCATCAAGATATACAATGAAAAAAACTCATCAAACTCCTCCAAAAAATACAATAGTGGTGACAAACCCAAGTTTTGGCAACGAAACAAGAATGTTGGAAACAAAGATGGTACAGTCAAAGGTCAAAATGCAAAACCTATATTCAACCTAACTACAACAACCATCAAAACTAATCAGTATAAGAATCCTCCCAACAACCAAGGCAATAATCAAAGCAAAAAACAAGGCAACAACCAAAGCAACAACCAAGGCAACAACCAAAATGTCAACCAAAGCAACAATCAAGGTAATGTTGGATCTAGGACATCATCGTATCTAGCATCCTCAAATCAAAGGAGGTTCACACCTTTTAGGAAATCACCAGAATCAACATTAAAAGAACTCCTCAAAGCTAAGGTCATAACTCTACTAGAATCCAGAAATTGGGAGCCACAAGTTAAACCCCCATGGTGGAACGAGGCCCTTTTTTTGAGTTTCACCACAACAAGGGACATAAAACCAATGACTACATGCAATTGAAACACTTGATACAAGATCTAATTGACAACAAGACAATATTTTTAGAGGGACTCCATACAAACAATGATCATGGGGAAATATCATCAATGCACCAGCATAGGAACTTGACCCTTTTTCATCAACATGGCCCTTTTGTCAGTGCAGATTGGATCTTGTAGGCTAGATTAATCCATCTTTTCCCAATGGACACAAGTTCATTATTATAGCTACTAAGTATTTCAAGAAATGGATCAAAGTTGTCCCTCTAACTACCATCACAAGAAAACAAATCTCTTCCTTCATCCTGAACTATATCATCTGTAGATATGGCATCCCTCAGTCCATCATCATTGATAATGGACGACCTTACAAAAATCAAGATGTTGAAGAACTTTGTGAGAAATTTCACATCCAACATTGATTTTCTACACCATATTATCTTCAAGGAAATGGCCAAGCTAAGGCCTCAAACAAGACTATCCTAAAGATCCTGAAGAAAACCATCAATGATGCTAGAAAAGACTGGCACATTCAATTGAACCCTACCTTGTGGGCTTACAGAACCAGTATCTAAACCCTGATAGGAGCTACACCCTATGCTCTAGTCTATGGATCAGAGGCTATTCTACCTATTGAGGTTGAAATACCATCACTCTGGGTATCACTAAAAGGGATAATTTCAAATGAGGATCATAGAGTTCTAGATTACAAGAATTAGAACTTTTGGATGAACATTGTGAGCATGCAGTGGATCACCTAAAGGCATATCAGCAAAGAATATCCAGAAGCTACAACCATAGAGTCAATCCTAGAACATTCCAGGTTGGCGATTTAGTCTTGAAAGAGAATCCCCGCAATCAACAAGATCAAGAGAAGAAGGGGAAATTTGAACCAAACTGGCTCGATCCCTTTGTCATTGCCTCAACTTTTGAATCAGGAGAATATCAATTGTCTACACCAGAAGGGTATTTTTTTGATGAACTCCTCAATAGCTTGCATCTCAAGAAGTTCTACACTTGAATCACCCAAGTGCATTAGGGAAAAGGTCCTAAAAAATACAAAAAAATATCATAAAATGTCCTGAAAAAATGGTTACCTTGATGAAAACCTGGCAAACAAGCGTCTTGGTAACAATAAAAAAAAGAGAAAAAAGAGAAAAATACAAAAAAATCAAAAAAGTTCAAAAAATCAAAAAATCAAAAAAAATCATAAAATCTAAAAAAGTGCAATAAAAACAAGTAGTGAAAACCTAGCAATGGGCGCTATTTGTAATAGGTTAGCTTTTCCATCTATTTGAGCATGTCGACCATTCACTTTCACCACTCGCTTTCGCCATCCATCTGCCTATACTTTGAAAGCACCATGTACATATCTTGGCATCATGGTCGTGTCTCACCATAGACTAGGGGCAAAATCTTGAACTCACTGGGGGCAACAAATGTTGAGCTTGACCCAATAGATGAACAGCAGGAAAACAAACACAACAACAACAATGATTAAAATACAACCCAACATTGAACATCAATCACCATCAAAAATGCATCAAACATCCATATCATATCAAAATCCGAAAATAGGTCAAAAAGTCAAAAATTTAAAAACAAAGTCGTCTTGTCGAACTACATTATCTCTAAGATTAAACGTAGGCAAGGCTAATCTTTGATCAGCCCTTGAGACACCCTACGTCAAGTCCTTTAGCGGTTCATTGTAATTAGTTGTCATCTCTCATCTGTTCATATATTGGTCCTCTAAATCAGTTGAGTCAGTCAAGCTGCATGGTCTCTGCATGTATAACATAGGCAAGGCTAATCTTTGATCAGCCCCCGAGGCCCTAAGATAGGTCTTTAGGTTAGGTTCTTGGTCAAAATCTCAGAAAAATGCCTAAAAATTAGAAAATCAAAAAATCCCAAAACATTAGAAAATCGGACATGAAATCAAATCAAAAGGATGATGCTCTTTTGAATCACGAGTTATCATGATTAAACAAAAATGTTCAATTTTTGTACTTTTATTTTTGTTATCATATCTTTGGAGCCCCTTGATGATGTATTGAACTGGAGGAGCTAGGAAAGAGTATGATTTTTCTTTGTCTACTATATGTGAGTTGATCATTATTACTATGCAAATTGTCGCGAGACATGTGCTACAAAGTATCACTAATGAAATTCTGAATTTGCATAGGAAAAGGGTTAACTCTTGCTTGTTTATGCAAGCAATACTCAGGTCATCTCAGTTTAATTATAATTAGATGCTTGTGTTAACTTGCACTATCAAACATCATGGAAGTAGTACTCAGGTCATCATGGTCTAAATATACCATTGATGCTTGTACTCACTTTCAACATTTTAAAGGCCCAATGATGATAAAAAAGCATGATAAATTGGTTGTTACGAATGACAACTTTTGCATACAAGATCTACATGGTTAGAGAAAATTGCATCCATGTTAGTTTGCATCTGTATTTATGGGATTTCCAAAGTTGCAATGATGATGTTATCTCTATTATCAATGGATTGAGTACACTTGGAATTAACTAAAAACACATCATTGTCATTTAGTTGCATATCAGTTGCATCATCATTTGCATACATTAGAAAACATTATCACATCATTCATCCATCCATGCATCACATCATTATATTTGCATTAGAAAACATAAAACGAAATGCATTCCATCTCACTTGCATAATCATAATCATCTAATTCATTATTAATGGATTAAGAAATTGGTCCATTAAGAATATTGAAAAACATATCCAGCAGAGTGATATTTCTGAGAAGAAAAAGCTACTGAAAAACATGATTGATTAACAAGGATATAATGCCCTAAAACCAGTAGTGAAGATGAATTTGTTATTACTCAAATCCAAGAATGATAAAAGACTAACTGAATATAAACATCACATGTCATTTGCATAATCACATCCATCTCACATAACATAAAACACAATCCATAAAGCATATAGAATCATCAATCATTGCGTACATCACATTATCCTCTCATCATTGCATAATCATCATAATCATTATGATCGTCATCATATAAACATCATAACAACATAAAACTAGGAACCATCACACTATCATACATTCATCCATTCATTACATCATTTATTTTCATTAGAAAAGAACAAAAACATAAAATGCATCACATTTCATTGGCATAATAAAATCCATCACATGAATCATATAAGCATCATAAACACATAGAGATAGGATCCATCATATAGACATCATTCATAAAGAATCATGGAATCATAACACATCAGTTGCATCATCATTTGCATCCATAACATATCATATCACCATCATGCAGAACATCACATAGCATTATAAAATAGAAATCAAATGCATCCATCATAATCATCATGATCATCATCATATATAAACATCATATAGACACATAGATCATAATCATCACCGTATATCATATACCTCAAAATGATGTCAAAGTGTACAAGGATATCCAAAGGTATAAAGAGATACATCAATATAAAAACTAGAAGTGTATCATAATGTCTCAAATCAAGAGGTACATCGCCAATGTCTCAACTGAATCAGTGTATACATGAGGTCTCAATACATCATCAAGTCTCGATACATCAATCAATCTTATTCTAGGGAATATCAATCAATCAAAGAAGTCAAACCACATTGCCCAATCAAATCCAAATCCACATGCACCAGATGCAAAAATCCTCCATGATCAATAACATATCGCAAATCAACAATCTTATCAATCAATTCAATCTCACCTATCATGAGGTTCATCAATCAATTCAACCTCGCCTATCATGAGGTCAATCAATCAAACTATCACTGATCCTTGCCTATCATGAGGTCAATCAATCAAACTATCATTGATCCTCGCCTATCATGAGGTCAATTATCAATCTATCATTGATCCTCACCTATCATGAGGTTCATCAATCAAATCAATCTTGCCTATCATGAGGTTCAATCAATTCAACCTCGCCTATCATGAGGTTTATCAAATCAATCAACTTATAATTGATCCTCACCTATCATGAGGTCAATTATAATCATCCTACCATTGCATCTCACCTACCATGAGATAAATGGACATCTAATCTATCAACATCATCAATCATCATCAACACAAAGGTTGAACGCGATCATCAAACATAAAACACGAGGAAACATAAGGCATCAATTAATCAATTAATCAATTTGGCAAGCTCAATCTTTTTTTGAGAGAGATAAATCATGTTTTTTATCAAGGTATCATTGGTTTAACATTGGATCATCATCACATCATTACAACATCATCACACAATCATCAAATCATTGAAAAATCATCAAAATTCCAAACTTCACTGATTTATCTCTTGAGGGGGCATATATCCGTCAGTACCTAAAAATCAATGTCTGGGGCATCAAAAACTTTTATGAACATTAGTATCAAATTTTTCTTTGAAGCAATGTGTAAACACATTACTTCAAAGAGGGAAAAAATGTATACACCTAAAAATGGTCATCACCTTTAATTAATTAAATACTAGTTGTTTGATTAATATTTCAACTACATATAAATAAATGATCAATTTATTTATATTGTTCACCCTTCTCTAATTCTCCAAAATCTAAAACACTTTATACTACATTAATTAAATAAACAAGGTTCCCTAAACTTGTTTTATTTAATTAATCTTCACTAAATTCAATTAGGAATTAGAGCACATTTCTACAACTTTTTTTGTGCCACTTCATCAAGGTCACATAAAAATAAATAACTCCAATTTTTAATTAGAATTATCTTCAATTCATTTCAAAAAGCAAATGGTATTTTCTTCCCACACTTACACCAATTTCAAAAAGCACGTGGTCTTTCCTTCCCACACTTCCACCAATTTCAAAAAGCACATGGTCTTTCCTTCCCACACTTCCACCAATTTTGGAGCACATGATTTATTCCTCCCACACTTCCACCAATTTTGGAAGCACATGGTCTTCTCTTCTCACACTTGAATCTTCCATCCAAACGGAATGTTACCCATTGGTCAAGAGCTTCTTCCACACACATGGCATGTTGTCTTTGGTCAAGGGGACAACATCCTGATTCTCTTCATCTTCACCATCCATTTTTCTTATTCGAATTTGGACCGTTGATTATTTCCACCTCACTATATGCTTGGAAAAGGATATAAATACAACCCTTGGGCCTTGTATTTTTCATCCACATTTGAAGTAGAGTTATCATGAAAGTTTATCATTAGATCTTAGAGCATTCTTGGAGTCTTATAGCTAGTTTTTATATCATGTTTTTCTTTGCACTTAGATCTTAGATCAATATATTGCATCATAGTTGCATTTTATCATCCATCTTGCATCATAGTTGATTTTTAGATTAGTTCATTTTAAGTTTGCATTTGAGCATATGGAGTATCATGCATAGAATCATATAGGTCACTACCATAGTATCTACCACCATTTGTGTATTTATCATCAACATCATCCTTCACTTATAATAGCATTCATCATCATTGTTTGCACATAGTTTCATGTAGGCATATATTTTGATTGCATGTTGAATACTAATCTCGTTTCTTAAGTGTCATTCTAATAGCCTTTGTGCACATAGAAATATGAGGGCCAAAAAGGTTAAAAAGAATCATTTAAGAATAGAGGACAATGAGATGTTCTTGGAAGATTTATCTTTATTGCAACTTAGAATAGTTTACTTTGCTTTTAATCTTTCAATATAATTCATTTCATTAAGGTTTGTGTTGATACTAACTTTGCACATTTCACACACACACAGTATACACTCACGCCAATCACATAGTAAACATTCATAATACACATCACATGAGGAAACCATAAAAAATCAATCATCACATGGTGATCCACATCACAAAATCTATTGGCATGAACATAATGACATACACAAGAGCTCATATTGGGCACATTCACCAATGGAGGAACCCATCAATAATAAAATATCAGAAAGGACTAAGTCCTAGAATCAAATATTTATTGAACTCAAGTTGAGGCACAAACATCAATGCATTTCTAATTTTATCAAAATTTAATGATATTTTTCCACAACATTTATTTACACAATTCATGAAGTTCCTTTTTTTTGAAACATTCAAAAACATCTGTTTGCATGAAAAACATTCAAATTTTCACAATATTTTCTCAAAGCAAAAATCAAGAATTTCCAAATTCACCATTGAAATTTCTTCAAAGATTAAATTTTAAAAAGCAAAAAATCTAAGAATACCCTCGGTCGAAAAATTTCCCAACACCCCTTTTAAGTCATAAAACATGCATTTTACATGTTTCTCAAAAAACTAGGCATAATAATGATGTATTTTGGAAAAAATCCAAATTTTCACATAATAAATAATACAATATCAAAATCTATGAAATGAAAGGTGTTGGGAGGTTCTAACACCCCACCAATCCATTTACAACCTTTCAAAGGAAAAACAATAAGATTTGGAAGAGAATTTAGAAACATACCTCATTTCAATCCAAAATTCAAATGAGAAAAACTTTAAACACATCTTGTGGATGCATGAATCCACACTTGAGAATGATCTCCTCCCCATTCCTATCTCAATGCAACTATTCTCACTCTATTTTCCCTTTGATTGCTCGCCCAATCACCAAAACCATAATTTGGAGAGGAGAGGGTTTTCCCTCTCAAAATTTCTTAAAACTAACACATGAAATGAAAAATGAAATACCTTTTTCTTTTTAACCCCTTTTCTTTTCCAAATAAAATAATATATTTCTTTTCTAATTAATCACATTGAATCCTTGATTTCACCCAATCTAGAATAAGACATTAAAATTCAGTTTGATTTTCTATTCCAAACTTAAATCACATTTTGAGTATATATAAAGCATATTTCACATTACTTGCAAAAGTCAAGATTCAAATCAAATTAAATTAAAATAAATCATTTTTCCATTACTCCATTTGAAACCCCCACCAATAACCTTGAAATCTCAAAAATCAATTAAATCCATTCCCCAATATCATTCAACCTATAATTTCACTATTAAATCCATATAAGTATTTAAATGAGTTAAATTGTGGAAATAGAAAATTTAATAAGACTTTTACCACACATTCACGGTACATCCATAAAAGGGTTACAGTGTCCAAAATCATGTATTAATGGTGGTATCTGAGTCAACATGGGTAAAATAACAAGGGTTTCACACTTGGATCAAGTACGATAGGTAAGATAAAACAATAAATGGCCAATGTGACATCTCCTTATAACCACTATCAACGTATACTCAAACCTATGGAGCTAGGTGGAGAAATACCCAATACCTGTAACCACTCAACATACACGTCAAGAATACTTGCTTCGTACATATAAATAGCTAGAGCATCACATAAATATCCCACAATGTACCACATCATATCCATAATTTCATTGCATTTAAACAATAAAATTTATGAAATCATTTAATTATAACATCTATATTAATGCATATATTCATGAACCAAAAAATGATAATGATCACTTGATGAGTCTGCATCATGCACGCATCCTAAGTACACCTCCAAAATGAAATACATTCATCCCATTTCAAGGGAATTGGGAATATAACACACATACTTTTATGACATTTAAATCAAGAACAATAAAATAACCATACAAGAAGCACCAATCAGGACATAGAACAATAATGTAAAAATATGATCATCTAACATCTGAACATATATAAAATATAATATCCCCACTAACATCACATGCTAGGAATAGGTAGGCACTATAGGTGCAATTAAAGATAGATTAATCACTATGTATGTGTTACCTGATTTTGCTTCCAACTAAATCAAGTAGACTTATGATTGTGTTTACATTTAAATATTAAAAGATATATATCACTTTCTGCTAAATTTCATCCATGTGCATAAAGGAGATTATCAAAAGATTGTATTATTATAGTTATGCGATTGCATAAAATAAGAAAGAGAGCCAACATTTATTGCAAATGTAATCTTTATTGATGATCATAAGTGTATAATGCCCCTCACAAGACGAGGGATTGACAATTTTAATGCTTATGAAGAAAAGACTATATATTTATAAATAAAAAAAGGGAATGCACATAAAATGAAGAGGGACCCATCATTGCCTGAAATGACGAATCCCGTTGGCCTTGTCCTGCATCGTCGTTAGTCTTCCCTGCTTGTCGTGCTTACGTTTGAAGCTCTTCTTGTTGCTCCTAGGTTTTCGACATCTGAAAAAGAGTGTTTTTACAGCAATGAAAGGTCACTAATTAGAATATGTGCAAAACATCCATAAACATATAATTTGATGTCCATAAGCATTAAAATAGACAACATATCATAGGTGTCTAGGAAATAAAATGAGTAATCAAACACACCTATCATATTCTTTATTTATCTAACATGTTTTCTCCTTGTGCAAATACATGACAAATCTTTGTTACTATTTTGATTCAACTAATTACAACATGTGGAGTAAAATTTGGATCCCACGAGGGTTGAGCCCAACATGCTACCCTCTTGTGCTTTAGGAGGGATAGGAAATTGAGCAACTTGATCAAATCAATGATAAACATATTCGTGATACATTAAATCAATATGGAATCATACCAGTTGATCAACTTTCATTATCAAATTCAAAAGATGTAACAAATAGTGTGAACTATCAAGAAAGTTACTCCTCATCTCTTAACAATGAATCAAACAATAGGCTCCCATCATGCCATAAAGGGACAATACTCTACTGAATATGTCTTTCAATCTTCTTAAGTGGATCCAAAGTCCATTTTAATAATTATATGTGTTGGATTTCATTCCCATCATTTTCAAAGAACAAGCTTTAAAGGAAACAAGACAAGGACAACAATCATTCAAAGATAAAATAGTTTGTCTATTCCCAAACAGATGATTTCTATGATGATATGAACACTAAAGCATATATGCGTCAAGTTTAATTATTGATGCATCAAGTTAAATTATGCATCCATCAATAAATAATGGAGGAGCTATCAAGTCCTGCTTGGAACCATCATGAGTTGTATGAAGGCACAGTGTTATGGAATGCAACAAATAAGGGAATTATGGTCAAAACAATGGTGATGATAGTAATCTTAAAAGTGTGATAACATGAGGAGGCTTTAAGAGAATGATAACGCAGTGAGATGCAGGGTAAGTGATTGGGATGATAATCACATGGGACACTAAGGTCTCATGGAAGAGACATTCACAAGTAAAGATGTGTCACAGTGTAAGTGCAGACCATAAAGAGAGGAACACAATGGTGTAGGATTTCCATGTCAATGACAAAGTGACAATGAGACAAGGTTAATATAGCCAACTTAGAAGTTCATTGTAATCCATTAAGCAACTGAACAGAGAAAGATTAACAATGATCACACAATAGTCATCAATCACAACAGAAACAAAAAATAAAGTGGTGACCATAATCATGATTGTGAAACTCATTCATAACCTTGAAATAGTAGTCCATGGTAGTGTTCCAGAACCTCAACTCATCAACAGTGATAGAACATAAGCATTGTCAAAGCACAATCAACAAGTCATGAATCTACAATGGGCAGTAACTTCATTAAAGATGCATTCACAACCAATAGAAAAGGTCATCAAGTGTGTTATGAAAAACATGGCATACGATGATAAGTAAACAATGTCATGACAGAGAATGACAAGGATCATAGTGTTAAGAGCATAAAGGGATAGTGCAATTGAAGTGTCATCAAAGGAGAATGATATTGTACCAACAGGGTGCTTTCAATGTGATTCAATGCATGATGATTCAAGGAGATACTAGTCATAGTGACCTTAATGCATGAAGAGCATGACCATGAAAGTCAATGAGATAGAGGCACAAAGTTAGGGAAATGAAGAAAAGATCATAGCAGACACCAATCTAAGAGCATACCCAACATAGTGGTCAATCATACCTAACAATGATGAAGGATTAATGAAATACTTTTAATCACCATTACTCTATCACCTTGAGTGGATTAAGGGAAAGAAGGCCACAGGCCTATCATAAATAAGTAAATAAGCAAGTCAATAAGGGTCATGAAAGAAAATTTTTTCAGTTAGAAGTTTCCTTGCAGCAGTATGGTCTCAAAAAATCAATTCAATATCAGTGATATTTTCACCCTTATTGCATGGAGGAGGTTGAGTGAAGAATGGTTGGGTCATGGTCATGATTTTCATCATGATGTTCATGACCTTGATTTAAAGCAAGCAATGTTGCCCCCAGTCATTATGGTGTGTTGTCCTTACAATACAATGCCAAGAAAGCTCAAGGATATGATGAGTACAGGCACATTAACAAGAGTGTCCCAAGGTTTCAAAAGAGGGGAGTTTCTTCAAGTAATCACAGTAAGTAGGGATATAGTTTCTACATTTCTTTGGCAGGTAACTTTTCACCTCTTCTTGAATTTTTCAATGAGGGCAAGGAATTTCCAAAATTTTAGTTTTGGAAGCCTGTGGTAAGTTCAGGAGATTGTTTATGCTAAAGATATAATATTTTTAATTGTGAAGTCTAAAATCGTGAGTAAAAGCTTATTCACCATGGTAGTGACAACAAAGTTGGAAGCTACTAAACACAAACTTCAAATATTGAAGCAAGAGTTTCAAATTAGCCTTGACGCCAAAACTTAGAGCTTGCATAGGAAAAAGAGCATCTCAAGAAAGTTACTGAAGGAGAAATTTCTTTAAGGACTTCAATGGATTACCTAAAAAGAGAAAAGAAAACATTTTTTTTGCAATGGCTAGGGTAGCATTTTATTGTGGAACAATTGACAGAGATAGCTTTTGTTTTAGTTGATAAAACTCTCAGAAAATCTCATTCATATTATGTCTTGCTAGATTTATCATAGTGAAAAACAAGATGCCATGTTTTTTTTTAATCTACAAAGAAATGCAAAAAGGAAGCCCTCAAATTCTTCAATTCATGAGAAGAAGGATAAAAGTCAAGGCCACATATATATAGAGGATCCCCATATCAACAAAAAATGCAACCCTAGAAAGAGTAGAAGATGTGGGGTGAAGTTTTTAAAAATGCAATGCATTTCATTTGAGAATTTTGCAAAAAGATAGCATTCCCATTACATACAATAGAAAATAGAGCTCGAAATAGCTCTTTCATTCACAAGAAATGAGAAAAGATGCTAGATTTGAATGTCCAGAGAGCTTACCCACATTTTCTATTGTTTTCCTATGAGAAAATATATTGATGAAGCCACTGTAACTCCTGAAACTGCCATGAAAAGTGCAGGAGAAAGAAAAAACAAAACCCTATGTAGGCGGGTAGATCCAGAAAGCTCTATGTTGAAAATGAAATGCTTTGAAATTTTTGCATTGTTTTTGTTTTAGGGTTTCTATCCTAACATGCCAACCAAGTAAAAGGTATTTTACCTTTTATTTTAAATGTTTGCAATATGAAATTAAATACCCACGGCAAGTTTACCTCTAATGAACTTAAGATGCTCTTTCATATATGCCTTATTCCTATTTTCTTACGTATAAGAGTCTTTAGGACTTATATGATTTGCATTATGTTTCCCCATATAGGTTGAGCCCTATGTTTATTTTGCATTGATTTTAAAATTTGAAACATTTTAATTAAGTGGTAAATTATAAATCACTTAATTATAAATGTTATTTTAAATGCAAAGTAATGGTGTTATGTAATATTTTGCATCAAACCAAAATGTGAAGCATTTGAGTTAAATTATGTTATTATAAATCATTTAATCAAAATTGTTATTATTTAAATAAAAAATAGAGAAGCATGTGTTGATATGTATAATTCATGCGGTGTTGTTGAATCTTGTGCTTTGAAAACACAAAAAGCATGAGTCAGAACAATTTGGAGGCATGTGGAGAATTTGGAATATTGACCAACCTGTGCAAAGTGTTAAATTTGTCTTTGATTGGGATTTTGGAGGAAACGGGACCATTTTTGAGATATTTTTTTGTGCTTTTCTAGTCATTCAAGTCATGGCTTGACTTTTCTGCATTTTGATGACCTTTTGGAGGGGTTTCAGAAGGTTCTTTTTTGGCCTTTATGCTACATCCAACCAGAATCTTCTAGATGGACTTGTGTGATGCAGATGTTTTAATTTTTGCTTAAGTAACTTCAAACTGTGTTGTTGAAGTTAGTTCTTTCTTTCCAACAAAGTGATAGCTTATTTTTTGGAGTTATCTTTTCAGCAAGAGTAGTATTGTAACTCATAGATAGATTTGTAAACCAATGACTACCTTGGATCAATGATATTGAATATTTTCCTTCTTATTTCATACTTTATTGTGTGCATCTAGTGGCTGATCAAATTACTTGTGAAATTTAGCTTTTCCTTGTGATTTTGTCTCATTGTTAAGCACTTGTTTTGCGAAAAAGTGTATTGTTGCAGATTACAAGTTGTGTTAATGAATGCAAATTCTTTTAGTTGTGAAATATTTTTCCTTCTAGGAGTTGAGCTTTAAAACCTCCTTATAAAATACTAATGCAAGAATACATGCAGAATGAGTTGTGTAAACTAGGATTTGTCATTTTTTGAACTATGTTCAAGTTGTTTGCAAGTCTTAGTTAGGTTGGTGAATCACCTTTTAAGAGTTTTTTTTAGTCAATTTTAGTTATGCAACCCTCTTACTCTTTCCTCAATAAATCATTAGTTAGCAGTAGTTTAGGTGACATCAAAAGGGAATCCATCCCATAATTTTGAGGTCTACTTTCACAATAGGATACCCACAACCTAAAAGTAGTCCCATGTCACTCCAAATTTGCTAAGTTTTCCACAACTTGGGAAGGGTCAAAATTTGGATAGTTAACACTATGTATGGATGAATCTAAAGAAGCAATGTTGAAGAAGGGTAAATTTAGATTTTTTAAAAAAAATTACCAAATACATACATGAATTAAGTAGCTAGGTCATAGTCCAAGAAGACATCATAGGCATAATTAACTTTGTTAGAGAGATCAGTTTTCAAGTAACTCACAACTCAATTGTGCATGCCTAAGTGTAGGACTAGTTTGTGGTATAAAAAAGGCATGAAATTTAGAAATAGGACCAATCTTAGTATGAGATGAGAAATATGTTGAATCATAAGTGGTACAAGTAAATTAGATGTATTTTTCATAGTAGACGTGTCATATTTTGAAGCATACGGAGAGGTGCTAAAAAACATAGAATACAATGCACATAAGTACAATACTATTATTATCTACATAAGAAGTATTTAGTATATAATGATCATGGAGAAGTGAAGTATATGTATCTCCTCTAAAATGTGTGTATAAGGTATAGGTATATCACAAGTGATAGAAGAAAGATGACTAACATAAGTCTTAGCAAAATATGATAGTCGTTAGAATTACACAAATCCTATTTAATCAATACATTTATCAATAGGAATCGTACAATATGTAGCACATGAAATATGTTGACAAGGTGACATGCATAAAATATATAAATACAAAGATAATGTACCTTAATCTTCAAGAATCAATTTGTCCAATTGCACAATTATGCTTTCTTCATTTTTGCTTCACACACCTTCAAAACTAAAACTTTTTAACAACTTATTTCATATTCAATGTTTGATTCTATATCATATAATAAAATTAGTAAAATTTATGCAAACAATGATTCTATATTATCAAATTAAAACAAAAAAATTATAATTAACATTCCAACACTAAAACATGAAAATATTAGTTCATAGAATTGAATTCGACCTTAAAAAATGCAATTTACTTCTTCTAAATTGGAAAAATAAATAAAAGTGGTGAAATATTTAAATAATGATTGATATATCCTCAACACCATGAAATAAGTGTTTTTTTGTAGGATAATATACAAAATTTAGAAAATAAAAGTGCATGTAGGTCCTAAATCACGGGGACCTCATGCCTTTTTACTGTTCCTTCCATCTCCTCAAAATGCAAGCATGTTATAATATGCATCGAGAATTCTTATAGGAAGAGACAAGGGAAATTAGAGGAGAGAGAGAGAGAGAGGAAGGGAGGGAAGGAGGGACAAACACACAAAGAAATATAGGCAAAGACACAAAGAGAGAGAGAGAGTGATAAAGAGAGAGGTGGGTAGAACTAGAGAGTGAAGGAGTGACAAAGAGATACATAGGGAGGGAGTGAGGAAGAGATACTACAGGGATAGAGATAAAGAGGTAATGTAGAAAGAAGAAGGGGAGAGAATGGGAGAGAGGGTGGGAGGGAGAGGTAGGTTCTATTCTAAACCTTCCATCATCAATCATAAACCCTAAAGTGTAGGCTTTAAATTGTAAACCCTAGGACTTTAATTCTAGACCCTAAAACCTAATATTAATAATTTATAACACTAAAACCTTTAAAATTAAATTTAATCTCTAAACCATCAATATTCAACCATCCATCATAAAACCTAAACCCTGAAAATTGACAATAATTTATAACACTTAAACCTTAAAAATTAAATATAATACCTAAACCCTTAAGATTGAATGGGCTCCATCATAAACCCTAAACACTAAAACCTAATAGTAATAATTTAACACTAGAAACTAAAAAATTAAATTTAATCTCTAAACCCTCCATCATAAACCCTAAACCCTGAACCATGAATAATATAGAGGGGGAGAAAGAGAGATAGAGAGGAAGAAAGGGAGATATATAGAGAGAGCAATGAGGAGAGGGAGACATAGAGAGGGAGGGAGGGAGAGAAAGGGGGGTAGAGAGGGAAAGAGAGATAAAGAGGGAAGAAGGGAGGGAGGGAGAAGAAGAGAGATGAGAGAGAGGTAGGTAGATCCTCAACCCTCCATCATTAATCCTATACCTTAACATTAAGCCCTAAACTATAACCACTATACACTAAAGCCTAAACCATAAACCCTAAACCTAAACACTAAAACCAAATATTTTTTAACAATAAAACCTTAAAAAAATAATTTAATCCCTAAATCCTCAATGTTGAACCTCCATCATAAACCCTAGGCCCTAAACCCTAAACCCTAAAAACTAACATTTATAATTTTTAACACTAAAACCTTTAAAATTAATTTTAATCCCTAAACCCTCAATGTTCAACCCTTTGTCATAAACCCTAAACTATATGCTCTAAACCATAAACCCTAGGCCCTAAATCCTAAACCTTAAAACCTCAAAAATTAAATTTAATCCCTAAACCCTTAATATTGAACCCTCCATCATAAAACCTAAACCTTAATCCCTAAACCCTAAAAACTATTCGCTAAACCCTAAAACCTAACATTAATAATTTAACACTAAAATGTAAAAATTGAATTTAATATCTAAACCCTCCATAATAAACCCTAAACCCTAAGCCATAAACCCTAAAACCTAACATTAATAATTTAACACTAAAATGTAAAAATTGAATTTAATATCTAAACCCTCCATAATAAACCCTAAACCCTAAGCCATAAACCCTAAAACCTAACATTAATAATTTAACACTAAAACCTAAAAAAACAAATTTAATCTCTAAACCCTCCATCATGAACCTTAAACCATATAACCTAACATTAATAATTTAACACTAAAACCTAATAAAAAAAATTTAATCTCTAAACTCCCCATCATAAACCCTAAGATAAACCCTAAAACCAAAAAAAAAAAATCTTTAAACCCTCCATCATAAACCCCATTCCCTAAACCCTAAACCATTAATAATTTAGAGACAAAGGGGAGAGAGAGGTAAGTTTCACCCTAAACCCTCCACCATCAATCGTAAACCCTAAACCTTAAACACTATACACTAAACCTTAAACCCTAAATCCTAGGCCCTAAACCCTAAACCATGAATAATTTAGAGAAAGAAGAAGAAATGGAGAGAGAGGGGGAGTGAGAGAGAGATGTAGGGAGGGAGGGAGAGGTGGAGAGGGAAGATAAATATGTGAGAGAGAGGTAGGTAGACCCTTAACCCTCCATCATGATCCCTAAACCCTAAACCTTAAGCCCTAAGCTTTTAACTCTATATGCTTGTTATCTTCAAATTTAGCAACACTCTATTCACGGGATAACCCCCTATGAAACTTGTATGTTTCGTAGTTATGTGTACTTCAAGCACGCAAAATGAGGAAAAGTTTGATTCATCTCGATGTGTAGTCCAAAATCTCAAATAGTTTGTTTGAGCATTCCCCCCCGTTCATCTTTCGAAGAGCTTCGAAATGAGTATTTTCATTAATTCCCAATCCTTGGGAGTTAGTCAATTTTTCACTCATGTCGGAGCGCTGATTTTTAGTGCTCCTACATGAGCCTTATGTTAGAAAAATCAACTCCTAGTGTTGGAGCAGTGATTTTCACTGCTCCTACACTTTGCACTCAGCCTTTAGATGCACAAGCGGTGATTTTCACGGCTAGTGCATTTCTCCTTTTGATAAGTCTTTTAGATGCACAAGTGGTGAAAAACACCACTAGTGCATTTTTCTATTTTCCCTCCATGATGTACTTCGTAATTAATGCAATTATAGTTGCATTAATGATTTTTTTAATGACTTGTTAAAGTGATTTAAAACTAATCTACCCTCATTCTAATCCATCATTCTATCTTCCTCCTCATGTGATCACTCTCCAACCTCCAATGACCTACATTTGGAGATTTTTTGAGCATCCAAGCTATGGTTTGTGTTTTCTTACTAGGAACGTTTTTATGCTCTTTCTTCTTCATCATGTTTTCCTTTCTCTTTTACTATTTCATTTTGGTCTGGTAATTATTCTTCGCATTTTAGGTAGAATCATTCATGTCTTTTTACTATTCATCTATTTCCATGAGCTAAGGTCGATACTTTGGTTCATTTTTTCTTCCATCATTTCAGTCTTAGGGTTTTTTCTATGCCCTATTTTCTTATCATGTTTCTCTCCATTTGAGTTTTTGATTGTTTGAAACTTTGATGTTTCTTGCATGTTTTACCCCACTCAAATGAGTGATGGTCATTGTTCATCCATGGACAAGCAGAAGATTTCACCGCTTCAACATTTGCAGACCTAACCCCAAATGCAAGATTGGTAAAATTCATCGCTCTTGCATCACCCTAATCCAACAACCAATATTTTCACCAACTCCCATGTAGGAGTGATGAAAATCACCGCTCCTACATGGGAGTGACCTTCCCCAACTCCATATGTCAAAGTGGTAAAAAAATACCGCTCCTACACTTGACTCCAAAACAAAAGGGACAAGCTTAAGTGCTAATTTTTAGCACCCAAACATTTTTCTTTTCTAAGTGCTAAACGCATGTAGGAGTGTTGTTTTTCAATGCCCCTACCTGCAAACTACCTTCACCAAATGCAGGAGTGTTGATTTTTAGCACTCCTACACAAAAAATAGTTTTCTACTATAACACTCAAAAATGACTTTGTTTGCGCCCTGAACCTCATTTCTTCGCCAATACTTCATTTTCTGTGCAAAATAGCTCATTTGCACTTGCTCTGAATTACCTACTTGCTTCACACTTTCCAACACTACATTTTCTCCTAACATCTGTTAATCCATTATTCTTGTAGTTCCTCTCAAGATCTCATTAGGTGATCCTTGAAGGTGATATTCCTTGATCTTGGTATTTTTAGATGACAACAAAAAATCCTTTGTCATCTTCTAAGAAGGAAGGAAAAATAAAGTACAAATATCAAGGTGTCTTTCTGCCTACTGTTGTCATCTCAAAGGTGGATGAAATCAAAGACTCTGATGTTGGTCATCAAGACTTGGAAGACTTTGTAAAAAGAATCGAGATAAAACCATTAGAGGAAAATTTGAGATCTATTGTTCATAGCAACTTGCACTTGGTATCTACATTACCAACTATTGCTCGTAACACATAGTTTTTTCTCCAAGTTGTATCTCATTACCTCTGAGATGATAGAAGTGTGAGAGATTCCTCGGGACAAGTGATGATGAGATTGGATCCTAAATTCTTTGATATTATTTTCCGTGTTCCCCGCATGGATCAATATACAAATATCTCAATTTAACAAGCATGAGAGGTCTATGGTAAGGATCCCAATAAAGCTAATACATTGATTAACACTCAATGGTTGAAATATCCAAGGTATACTATATCAAGATGGCCTAAAGGGCTTCCTCAAAGTGATTTTAAAGAGGATGTTAGGGATATGATTACTCTCCTAAGTAGAGTTAAAGGATTGCCTGTTTCATGTAATTTTCAAGATTGGGTGTATGAGTACATCCGCATCATCAGGAGAAGGAAAGCACATATTGATTGGGGAACTCAAATAAGTGATGAAATCTATGAACAATTGATCAATGTGCCTACTACTTTGAAATTTTACATGACTTCCAATTTGGTAAATGCTACTGCAGTAATGAGGCAATTTCCAAGGTTGTCTACCAAAGGAAATAGACATAATGCACCTGTGTATGAGTTCTATTGTCAATTGAAATTAAGAGAAAGTCATCATTTCAAAAGAGTCACAAATGCCTTCTTTGCACCCCTATTGTTCACTTTTGATTCAACTCTTGAAAAGAAAAGAGTATTGGATGAAGCCTACAAAGTGGTTAGTAAGGTTGGATGTATATTTTTGCAATTTCTAACTTTCACCTATATGAGAGTAGGTTGCTATACTAGGCGTCCATACATGTTGCCCATATATCCCTTAGATAGGTGGATACTAATGGAGCTATGTAGATAGTTGATCTCAGTTCACAATGAATTCCAGAGAATTCACAAGCCAGGTTTTAGGTTCCCACTAACAATTGGGAGATATACCATTCACAATGTACTAAAAGCAAAGTCAGTTGCTACAGAAATGAAAATTAGGACTATAAGAACATATAAATATAGATTTGACTTTGACTACCGAGATGTGAAGAGGAAACTAAAGAAAGATCATCGACATGTCTACCACTTTGAAGACATATGGGTGGATTGCAAAGCTGAGGAAGACATCTGAAAAATAGATTTTTGCAGGTTAATAGTAGAGCAAATCAGATATCTTGGTGTAGCTAATCTACCATAGGATTTTAAAGATCTCGACATCATAAACTTTGCTTATGAAGAAGATGAAATTTCTAGGAGTCCCTTACCTCCAATACAGTGGTCTAAAAAGGAAAGTGTCTCTATTAGAGAAAGGCTTGCTCCTATCTTACACAACATAGCAGAATGGTTGCATAAACATGGTTTCTAAATGAAATCTTTCAGGATAGAATAAGAAGGAGAAACACTGAGAGTATAAACTAGTCAACAACAAGAGCTCCACACAAAAAACAAGCATGCAAAAACTCCCTCTTCTTCTCAAAGAGGTCCTAAGACCATTTTCACCTTTGGTAAGAGTGCTACACAAACAGTGGAAGAACAAAAGGCAACGAAATTTGAACAAACACATGCAAAAGGAAAGGAGCTTGCTTTTGAGGAACAATCATCATCTGAAGAAGAAGAGGATGAAGGTGAAGAATCAAAAGAATTTGATAAGGAACAATCTAATGAGGAAAAATCTACAAAATCCAAAGGTGAAGAAGAAGGTAATGAGGAGAAACTAAGGCATGATGATGAACAACCTCTATCTCACCATGAGAATATTGTTGAAGATCTTCCCCGAATTTCATCACCTATTACTTAAAATTTCCCTCATACCCCCTCAAATCCTACCACTCCTCCACCTCCTCTTCCTACTTCACCTCCTCCTACATCAACTTTGCATGCAATAGATGTTTCCATTCCCCCTTCAGTGTCAACAATCCTTACCACTCCTCCTACATTTTCCAAATTACAAAATATTGTTGTTTTGTTGATTTCTCCCTCATCCATTCCCAATTTATCATCTCCATCTTTTGATATATCTTCAAATGTTGAATTTCATAGGTTCATGAATGAGTCTTTGTAGAATCCACTTGGTTTGTATTCCATTGGATCTATCATGATTGATACTACTTCGATTGTCACAATATCAACCATTTCTATAGAAGTGGCTACGACACAAGAGTTGATAGTAAGTCAAGAAGCATATATTTCCTCCCTTCCTCCTTGGTTGATCTCTCAAGTATTGAAGTGAAATAAACAAATGATCTCCCTAGATGAGCTTGATCTTGAAGAGATAGCTCCTCCAAAAGCCAAGGGAAAGAAAAAGGCAAAAGTCCATTCAAGGCTTCATGTTGAGAAATTTGGTCACAAGTTTGTAGAGATTGGTCTACCCCCAGAAGAAGAAGGTGATGTAAACATGGAGGATTACACTATCACAAGAGTCCAGCTTGGAAAAGTGACAAATGCAAGTGCAAAGGAAAATTATCAAGTGGTCCTAGATGCATTAGTAGGAAGGCTTGATAAGATGGAGCAGGCGAGAAATATATACAAGGAGAAAGTTGAGCGTTATGTAGCAATTTTGAGGATATTGCAAGCTCTTCCAGGAATGTACAACCTATGGCCATGGTGAACATCAAGGAACCAATGGTGCAAAGGGTGGATAAATTTTCCTCCAAGGGTAAGGTGTTATATGATTTCATTGATGAAATGATAGAACATTGTTCATAGGTCATAGTTGTTGTAGATGAGAAAACTGCTTAGATAGCCAAGTTGAAATTAGAGCTTGAAAAATAAGAAAATATACTTTCCAAAAATCAAAAAGAAATGGAAAGATGTCTCACATTTTGGTCATAAATGAAAGAGACAAAGCTGAGTAAGTTGGTGAAAGTTGGGGTAATTCTCAATGAAGAGAAGTATGTGGAGGTAAGAGAATGTCTCAAACACCACATACAAGTGATCAAATCTCTTATTGAATACATCCACCAAGTACAAGAAGATGTTGAAGGACATCGTGTTATCCTAGTGAATGGAATTGAGGAGTTACCAGGTAAGCTCCTTGATGATGATCATACTTTCCTCCCAGTTAGTGAGATTACTCAAATATTCAAGGAAGTTGTCATGAAGCAAGTGGAAGATGAAGGTTTTTCAAAGACTTTCGTGCACACCATATGTGATGTACGAATTTCTCTTAATTGTCTCAAGATGCATCTAGATAGATGCAAGAAAATATGCTCATCTGCAAGAAGATCAATCACAAGAGTTCATACCATTGTTGATTATACTATTGGTCCAGATGATACATTCATACAAGAGACAAAGAATAAATATGAAGACTTCTGCTCCCAATGCAAGGAACCATAAAGACTTCTTACGTCTCCAGTGTTAGATAGTTTTATGCTTTCATTTATGCATTTTTTAAATAATTTTCGACATTGTAGATGTCATTTTAAAAGATGTAATTACATATAAAAATAGAGATGTTTTCCTATAATGATGGACAACATTTTTTAATAAGTTGACTTGTTAGGTGAGATTTTCCTAGATTTTCTCACCTAATTTTCCTAGATTCGCTCATATAATTTTCCTAAATTTTCTCTCCTCTCCCATTTATAAATATGAGAGGATTTTTTGTAATGATTACCTTTTATCTTTTGCAATGAAGTGTTGCCCATTTGAGAAGCAAATACATGAAACTTTGTGTTCATCTTTGTGAATCTATTTTGATCAATAAAGAAGTGAAGTTGCATACAAAACTTTATTTTGGGAACAAATTATCTTATGGCTTGATTGAATTGGTAGTGATTAGTAACTGAGATCTGAAGGGCTTTGAGTAAATCCATGTAAACTTTGAGTTACACTCTTTACTTGAATTTGTGATATTGATTGAATACTATTGGAAAATTCTCTACAATACTTTGTGATTGTATTTATTCATATTGTTCGTGGAATTGTTGTGAAGTATCTAGAAGACTTTGTGCTTCTAATACAACATTGGTTACATATCTTAAAGGATTCATCGGTGAAAGCTACGAAACGACTTTGTCCCTTCATGATTTTTTCTTGTTTTATCATTTATCATTATCATGCCAGTATTCCCAGGCTTTGCTTTAACAAGATAGGAATATTGGAATTACTACTTTTGTTTTTAGTTTGAAGTTGTATCAAATCAGGAACTTAAAATTGTGAAGCATTGTAAAACATGTTTTCTCAAAAAAGAGAGAATCATGAATGTGACACACCCCCATATCTTAATTGTAGTATACATTATTGTGAATACTTAATTATTTTTACTTAGTTTCAATAAGCAGTGAGAAGGGAACCTCCCCTTTTTGAGAGGAGAGATTGTATCTTACACAATTGTCGCTGAAATTAGGTTTTGTAATTTGTTAAAAAGGGATTACATAATTTTCACCCAACAATTCTAAATAGAGAGAGATGGAGAAATATAGGGAGGAAGGGAGGGAGGGAGAGGGAGATAAAGAGAGAAAAGAGAGGGAGAGAGAGAGAGAGAGAGTGATGGAGGGAGGGAGAGGTAGAGAAAGCAAGGGAGAAAGTGATGGAGAGAGAGAGAGAAAATAATATAGGGTGGAGAGAGAGAGAGAGAGGTGAGATAGAGATAAATAAGGATGGAGGGGGGATTAGAGAGATGGATATCTAAAGAGCTACAACTAGAGAGAGGGAGAGAGAGGTAGAAAGATAAGTCTAGAGCTCGAGGCAAGGAGAGAGGGAAGGAGGGAGAGGGTAGAGAGTGGGAGAGAAATAGATAGATAAGGTGAGGGAGTGATCATTTTTCCTTCAAAATAACATGTACATGTTATAACACGCTCGTATTATTGAAACCTAGGATAGAGAATAATGTGAGTGAATTGTACCACACTCACATTTTCGTCTACCTTGGGAATTTCTAACCCTTAGGGTTGGATTTTCCTTGGGCTTCCAACCTAAAGGGTTGGAATAATATTTCAAAGTCTAAAGACATGTTTTTTGAAATTATAAAAAAATTAACACAATCTCGAGCATGCTCCCCATTAGGTTTTCATATGTTTCAATGTCAATTCAGAAAGTGATGTAATAACATTGAGCTCTCTGTTATATTTCTAACCATATAATTTTTTCACGTTTCAAATATGTTAAGGTTTTGATCTTTAATTTCATTTTCTAGTGTCTCTATTTTTTGTTAAAAACCTATGTATGGTATTTTTGGCTTCATTTTTTATTTGTTCATCAAAATTTTAAATAAATTACATTTTTAGAAACTAGACTCTATTTTATACATAGTAAAAAAATGATTTTCGATTAGTTTTGTATTAAATTTGGTGGGAGAACACTTAATGTTTTGTTTTTTAGTATGTTTCCACTTTGAAAATTAGTAAAAATTTATATATTGATTAAAAAATTAGTAGAAAAAATCAGGCATAAACTACATGATGTTAGCTAATTTCTCACTGAAACGATTTTTAAATACTTTAAAAAATTACATTTTAGGGGGAGCACACTAGGCACTATTTTATGATTTTTTGATAAAAATAGGAGCACTTTGTGTGCTCCTTATTTTCATATCCCTTAATCTTCACCATTTAAAAAAATAGTAATTTAGAAAGTAGATTCATAGCACTACAACTCTTGTTCTTGTTGTGTCTTGAAATTTTGAATGTAGCTATCTTCAATTTCTCATCCAAGATTAATATTTCCTAATTTTATTAAAAAATGGGCCACTTAAGACCTCCTTTTTCCCCCATCTCCTTGCACATATCGACATGCAAACCTTAGATCGAGCATAGTGCAAAGCTTCACTCACTTTCAAATGTGGGTGCTCAAATCATCAGCATAAACCTTAACATTATTTGGATATCAAACAAACATAATTTTGTTGCAAAAATGAATGCTTGTGAAATGATGAGAAATTTGGGTTTGATTTATAAATTTGCAAGAGAACCATATGAATGGATAGGAATCAATCTAGAATCTCATATTAGATCCATGATTGAGGGAATTTATGAGAAGATATGGCAAGCATGAGAGAGTTGCACATTATTTTATTTTTTAATTTAAATAATTATTATTCATCAACTCAAATTGATTGGGGATATAATATTTGATTGATACTTGTTAAATACTTGAATAGAGAGTTAACTAAGTAGATCAAAGAATAAGGGAAAGTTGTCTATTTACATAGAATAGTTAACTAATTACAAGAATGAATGGAGTGGATTTTTGGGTGGGACTCTAGGATTAATTACGAGTAAACTTATTAGACTTGGTAGTCAACTAGATGAGATGGAATTTAGTATTTTAATAATTAATTAATTGAATTATTGGTGCACATGAGGTTGAAATTAATATTTAATTGATTTATTCATAGATGATGTGTGAAACAAATAAATAAATAATTGAATAAATGTGAATACATAAATGGATAATTATGGATAATATTTTTTTTAAATTAATGAATAATGGTAGGCTAGTTTAAATAATTAACTAGGGCTTATTTAATTAAATTATCAAGTGTTATGATTCCTAGGTGATAACATGTGTGTCCTATGTAATAAATTGATGATAACATCGTAGGTGATGAATAGATGAAATTGATGATTAGGCGATAAGATGTACTCAATTAGATAGGATAGAATGATGAAGGCGAAGGTGACATTATGTAGGTTTCTACAATAATTCCAATGGGATTAGGATAAGACAATTTATTTTCTCAACTTACATGTGAACTACACCATCTTACATGTTAGTTAATACAAAATGAATTGCCTGGTCATTGTGGGCCTAAGACATAAGGCAAAAGGGTATTAGTGTGCAATTTTTACCATTATATTTTGCATCCTCTTTTACTTGCATGTGAGCTACCATGAGAATACATGTAAAAAAAATCATGTCCTATACTTGGCTCATACTTTCATTTGTGTCAGATATCAATTACACCTATTTAATTTATCCCTTGTCATCAACAATCCTCCTTTTATTAGGTGCATTATTATGATTATATTAGTCTTCTTCTTTGTCATTATATGGTATTACTTTACATTCAATTCTCCCTTGTGCCTCGTCAATGTTAAATTCCATCCTCCTTGTCCTCTACTTGCATTTTTAACATTGCAACAATGAAGGAATTATATAACAAGTGAATTTTCTTCCCAATTTAGAAATGGGAACCTCACATCTTTGTGATATTCAATTCTATGCAGTTGGATCATGTCTTCAATTTTGATTATAAAGTAGTGCTAGAGGATGTTTAGGTGGTTCTTGGTAAGGAAATCCTCCAAGATCACCCTCATGCATTATTTTATTTAGAAGTTGTGTCTCGTCATCTTTCAAATTATATGAACATTCTCCAAGACTCAATGCTCCTCAATAATTTGGTTTTTTACTACGTCCAAAGCTATATCACCATAAAAGAAAATTTTAACATTATTGTCAAAAGGTCATAGATCTATATTGTGCTTTAACACTCATAAAGGGGGCTTTTAATTTAAAATAGGTTTAGAAGGATTATTTGGTTGTCTACATCTTTAGTGATATCTAATATGAGTTGCAAAATGATTGTTCAAACACTATGGAGAATGTGACAAATTCTCACAAGTTGGAGCTCAAGCCTATTTTTGCATCTAAAGTGAAATGGAATTTTCATGCCATGCATTTCCTCTTAGGCCATATCCCTCATTAGCCCCATCAATATCCAATTTTTGCTCCAATGACTCCAAATAAAGCTTTGGACCCACCTCTTGATCCTACACTTAGCTCATCAGCCAACAACTGATTCATTTTGACTATTATTTTGTTGGCCTTTATGTTACCTTGCTTAATTTTTGGAATTTCAAAATTGTAATGTTCCTTTGTAGACATATTTTTGTAGCTCCTCCTTGGATCTCTTTGTTGTACTCTATAATTATGTTTTATATACTTTTAATATAATTTCAGGTAGTATCACCTTTTTCCTAATAATAATAAAATCAAGCAACCAACATAGAAAGTAAATAATTTATTAATAATCAAAAGATATAAATTTGTGTGAAGTATGAAAATCATGGATGTTAATCATGTGTAATCTTCTATTTGTGAGTGCTCCATCAAGAAATTGAAATCACGTCAAGAAAAAAGTTACAAGGAGTAGCATTTATCAATCAATAATCATAACTTGGTAAAATTATTTACAAAAAGGTAAGAGGAGTGGGGTGATTTTGTCTATTGTAAGAAGTTGAATAACTCTGACTATGCAAAAAGGAACTTGACCAAGAAGGTAAATGTAAAGGAATCCATTTAAACATGGGAAATGATCCAACTATGTAGATAACATGATAAGGTCTATAATAATGTGGAATTGCATTGCATTTAGATATGACAATGAAGCCATGTTTAGTCCGAAGAATGATCATTCTATCATAATTGCATAACTATAATTAAACTTGTGAAGAAATGTTAGTGGTAATATATTACATATGACATGCTTGATTTACATAGGACAAAGGGAATTGTGGGCAAGGGAAAAATTATAAGATCATGTAAATCACACCAAGCGTGTAATAAATAACTATAAATAGCAATATGCTGGCACAAAAAAATAACATTGTGTAAGTGTTAAAAACATCTAATAAATGTCTATAATAAAATCATGTAGATACAAATGGCATGTAATAAATGTCAATGAACAATAAATAAATAATACCAAGCAAACACAAAAAGCTTGTAATAAATTTCTATAAATGACATTGCATAGGAACAAGAAGAATGTAACAAACAACAAAAAGGAAAAATATGCATGGAAGCACATAATGCCAAGGTAATATGATGTCCTAAGGTTGCTCTCGATAATAAGGTGATAACAACAATAATCAATAAGGGTGAGTTATGTGGGCATAATAAAGCATGTATCATAGGATATAAATAATATGAATTGTAACATAGAGGATGGTCTATGTGAGAATAAAGACATGCGAAATAATCAAGTGATAGGGTCACCTAAAATGACTAACGTAGAAATACAGAACTAGTATAAGCAAAGTGAATATAGGGTGAAGGATGTTAACATAGAAAATTGTCCCCTTTGAAAATAATCAATAAATGCAATGTTCCACATGGCCTATTACTCATAGATATCATCATTGGAAAAAGTGAGTAGCGTAATAAGTGAACCATCACATAACCTATCAAAAAGTGTGACCATATCTTATCAAAGGGGTTGTGGTCAACTAGTAGGACCACTTGGTTCTCATGTCAAAGATCCAAGTTTAAAATCTCCCCAAGTGACATCTTAGATCCAAAAAGCATGCTAAATTTTAACAACCCTACTTCAATTAATTAATAAATTAGCTCTCCCACAGATGATACTAAATAAGCACATTTGAGTATTGAAGGAAGGAGAGAAAAGGAGGAGAAATAAGAATCAATGTAGGAGTATGATAAGCTTTCAAGTTAGAGAAGCATGCTAGAGGAGAAAGTGTTTAAGTTGGAGGAGCACACTAGAGGATTAGAAGAGGAAGATGAAAGAGGAAAGGAGTGGATATCTTGAAGGAGGAGATAGAAGGGAGGAGGAGTGTTAGAGTTAGAGGGCTATATGTAGGATATTGTAGGAGTAATAGGCCCTTAGGTAGAGTTGGAGGAGGTAGGAAATAACTTTAGAGGATGAATTGTAATTGGATTCATATCCCCTATTGATAAAGTGTTAATTAAAGAAACATCTTGTAAAGAAATTATATTGGATGTGGGTTCTACAAACAAGTCCTCACAACTTCAAGGGCGATGCCCTAGTAAAAACCTCAACTAATTAATTTAAAGAGAGGGAGAGAGAGAAGTGTTTCCATTCATCACATCATTATTTATAGTGTTACTAATCATGAACAATATCGTTCTATGCCAAGTGTAGGTGATTGAGGTAATCATTTAACATAAAATTCACATTTATCCAAACCATACCTAGCAAGTTAACAGTGTGATAGGGACATTTCATTTGCACATTAACCCCAAAGAGAGGGATTTGAGCATATTAGGTCATGGTATAGCACATCAACCATATCCCTACATTCTTTAAGAGAGTAGATGACTAGATTGATGTAGGAGATCCCTTGGAGATTGATGAGAGCCATTTATGTCCCATTTTATGCCACATTTTAGCCTTTTTAATATGCCTTCAATCCCATTCCCATATTCCATTTCCATATCTTATCATAACATTTTACCATTCTACGTTGCATATGATTAAACATATATGAGTGATATTTAATGTAGTTCTAAGATAAAAATATGAAAAATAATAATTGATTATCTTTACTAATACATGTTATTTTAAGCCTTGAAAAAAATATTGCAACATATAGACTTCCTGTCACATTCTTCATAGGAATATGGCTCATGCTTGTTGTTGCAGTTTCATTTTCTACGTGCTTGACTTCAGTTTCACTTTTTTATTCCTCTAGCCATGTGCCACATGTTGAGACAACTCAACCACCAAATATACAACACTATATTTCCTCTCTACATCATTAAATCCAAAGGCTATGGTTATTGTTGGCATTTCAATTCACACCTCTGGTATGTGAATTAGAAATAGACAACTATGCATAGATTAATTGCTCTTCAAATTAGGACGGGAAGCTCCCTCTTTGCTGATGTTGCTTAAAGAAAGTATACTAAAACTAATTTTCCAATCTTTTTGTTCAGATAAGAGTTCAAGGTTATAAAACTCTAGCATTGTAGCTGATATTTTCTCTTTTGAATTTCAACTACAACTAAGCCTACTCTAATGATGTTTCTAACTACTCAAGTAAACTCAAAGCTTGAGAGTTAGAAATAAACAAGGAATGATTCTTTGACACAAATACTTAAACAAAATTTATTCCAACACACATCTACTGTAATTTCAATGCAAGTTGAAATAAAGATCATATAAGCAAAACATATAAAACAAAAATATGAGATAGTAGATCAAAGTAGTGAAGTAGGCACAAGATTTTATTTTCTCAAATTTCAAGTTATAAAGATTACACTTCTAGGACAGAAGGATTGTAGCAATAACATGCTTACAGTTTAGCCATCAAACCAAAATACACTTGAAACAAATAACACAGGTACTAAACAATAACTTGCAGCTAAAAGAGGCTTGTAAATTTTCTCTTACACAAAGTGAACAATATTGAATAAAAATTAGAAGGCACTAGTAGGCTTAGTGTTTTGTTATCACAAGCATGGTTAAAAATAAATGGGAAAGGTTACCCTTATTTATACACAAGAAAAGAAGTACAAAACCATAAAATCTCCTTGATTTCACTACTAAGACTTGCCAACATGCAAGCTTTATTTCTAAAACTAAAACAAGATAACTATCTGACAACCTATGAAAGCATAAAACAAGGAAAGTTCCAACTATTACAACTTGTTTTATCTTCTCCTTCAAAGAATGGATAAGCATGAGCCAAGAATAGAAAGAAAGTATGAGATAAAAATGGAAAGAAAGCTGGGAGAAAGCATTAGGTTAACTGTTGCTTTAAATCTCAACCACATCCGCCAAAAATCTAGAAATTGTATCTCTATCAAGAGCATCAATACTATCTATAGCAAAATTCCACTTTTCTAGGATCTCTTCACCTTCTATAATTGAACTTAGAGAATCTTTCACATCTTCAACTGCTTTATTGAATCTTCCTAACATCGCTACAATTTGACTCATCCTTCCATCAATAGGATCATTGCTAACATTGCCACAAACAATGTTCTGGAACTCTACTTGTACTTCATCAAGTTCAATAAAACAACCATCACCATGATGATATCGATAAGGGATCTCTGAAATAAATTCACTTATGAACTAGAGAACATCAACAACCCTTTGTATGTTAACAACTAACTCTTCAAATATTTTCTCATAAGTTTTGACCTTGAAGGGGTGACGTTCACTCTATGTAAGGATTTGTCTCTTATGTTCTCTTGAAACCACTAAATCATATGCAGTCTTCAAATCTAAAATAATTATCTCATGCATAGGTTTCACCTCCACCATACACTGCTCAAACCCTTGAATCCCTTGGTGCAAATCATGGTATTATACCTTAATTAATATATCTATGCAAGAAAAACTATACCTCTAGTGATGAATTCCTCAATCCAATCCCACATATGCTTCCCATATACAACCAATTGTCTTAACTAATGTTGATCATTCGATGTCTCTAGAATTTGTGGAAGCAACTGAGTAGCTTGTGAAGTGTTTTGAAGAAGATTAGAAATATACTGCCTGAGTTGTTGATTTTTAGCCTTGAGGGCTGCCTTATCCTCTCCATCTTTGAACACTCTGTCCTTTAGATTTCCTGTTGCAACTTCGAATAAATTTACATCAATGTGTCAAGTGCTTTTACCGAGATTGTCCTTGACAACTGTGAAATCACCAACCTCTACTTCATCAATATTTTTATCTTCTAGAGGCATAGTACTCTCAATGACGATTTTGACCTTTTGGGTTCCTTTCCATGTGAACTTGTTTCTTAGGATTCTTTACAAGTGCATCTTGGTAAATGTTGTCAGGTTTTGTAAAGTTTAATTGATATGAAGGCCTCCTCCTCTTCCTTCCCCAGATGTTCTCAAGCTAAGACGAGGTGTCTCTACTAACTTCTTTGGGAGGTTCAACTTCAACTTCTTCAACTTTTTCATCTTCTAAATCAACATGGATTGGAGAAGACCTCAACAATGGTGGAGAATCATGTGTCAAAGGCACATCTTTTACTTGTGGTGTGAGCTCTTTAAGTGGAACTTCTACTACAACTCCTGGTTGGTCTTGTTGAACTTCTTTGGAGAAATCTGGCTTTCTCTTTACACTCTTTGTCATTCTACAAATCTTCATACCTTATAAAGGATGACACTTAGCCTTCATTCTTGGTTTTGTTCTGGAAGAAGAAGAAAGAGATGAATACATTATTGGTGGCTCTACGACTAGAATAGCTTGCTTTTGATTCCTCTTGAGTCCTAATAAATTCTTGCTATTCTTAATAACTCAGCTAATTCTTTCTTCAACTAAGGTGCACTCTTTGTTGGACCAATTGACTTGTGGAAGTGTTGCTGCTCAATTTGATTTCGAGTGTACATGGGAAGAAGTACTTATCCATCATCGTCGTACAATCCTTCAATATCTTCTGACAAGCAATATTCCATTTGGTGGAGTGTGAACTTGCTCTTACTGTGCTTCTATACTTCTAACTCATCTTTGCAATTAGCCAAAAAATATTCAACTGCAGGCACATGAGCATAATTTTGACCAAGATGGGATGCAAAGACACCATGACGATCATATGATCATCTCTCATTGAATGGCTTGAGACCAATTTTTGAAAACTCATCACCCATTAACTTTGCATCAACCGATGATCTACATTTGTAGATTCCCAACAAAAATGGAAAACTAAAAGCAACCTTCTTTCAATTCCACAAGAAAGTGTGAACTTCATACACTTGCCTTAGAAACTCCATGAAAACCACCTTATCTGAAGGATATCTTGGCAACATGATTGGACTACTTGAAAAGTCATACACTTTGATGTAGGAGAATGTGGGAAATTGGATGAATCAATCAGCCCACTCTGCCATTGCTGCCCTGGCAGTTGATGGAATCCATACATGCAATCATTGTTTAGGTCCCTCACCGTATACATCAAGAATGCCTCATTTACCCTTTTGTAGTGATGTGTTGACTTTGAAAACTCCAACTGAGGGTAATGATTATAAACATGCTATAGATCCATAGTTCCTACGATATTCAATCCTTTGAATTTGCCTTGAAAGGCCATTAGGTAGACTAGATATGAAATCATGTGGAACTCATGAACTTTGAAATATTCGATCATTTGATGGTGAAGACTATCGTTGATCAAGGTTGGCCAGTCATAGAGCTTTGATTTATTAATGATGTGAGAGATGATATAGAACATCCAAGGCTAGAATTTTGTAGCTTTTGCTTGACCAGTGACTGGGTTGAGCAGAGTAATCATTATTGGAAACTCCTTGAATTCTCCACGCTCAATGTTCTTTGGAAAAGTGTTGTGTTTCTCTTTCAACCATTTTGTGCAACTTTCTTGCAGTATTTATCCTTGTGCATGTGCCACACCTTGTCACATTCTTCAATGTAGATGACAAAATTTTCTAACCAAGGTGGTATTGAAAAGCACTTTTCAACCATGTTCAACTTAAGGCTACAAACAACTCTTCCATTTGTTGTGGGGTTATAATTCTTGATACAAGCAATTACAAACTCTAGACTTTGCACTGAAACAAGAATTGAAGCCGTTGCAAGCAATCCTAAATGACCAAGATGTTTAATTGCAACATTTCCTGTGTCTTCCAAAGCACACAAATTGAACAATAGTTTTATATGGTGAAAGTCAGTTTCAAAAGTTTTAATGAAATCATGATACAACACTAAATTGGCTTTGAATTCAATGGGAGAGTACTCCATGCTGAAAAACTTGAAGTTTGACTATAAACTCGACTATGCTCAAACAAGTTCTGCAGAAAAAGCTAAAAATAACTTGCTAATTTTTCTTCTTCAAATAGGCAGATTTTTCAAAAATAATCTGAGATATGGGTTTTGTAGAGAATCCCATTGCAAGAAGACCCAGATCATTCATTTTTTTAAATTGTTGATGGCTAGTTGAAAAAGAAGAAAACTTGATTTTTGAATTTTTCTTGAAAAAAAGCTAAGAGTTGGGTTTTGTGTAGAATCATGTTTTGGATGAACCCAGTTGATCAAATTTTGAAAATACCGAAGATTTCTTGGACATGCAAGAAAAGAAAGTTATTGAAAGTTGAATTTTTTTCCAAAGTTATTGAGAATCATGAACTAAGTTGACCCATATTGCTAAAAATTGAAAAAGATGACCACTTTCTTTTGAAAATTGATGCCCTAGAAAAGTAAAGCATGAAAAAGGAAGCCCCTATGTGAGCTTATCTGGTAAATATGAAGAATTCTGAAAAATCACCAAGTTTTGGCCTTCAAATCTTTGATGAAGAAAAAATTTATGTTTCTCCTCTCTTGCTCTTGGATGCCACCTGTAAAAATTTGTGAATAATGAATGCAAAGGCATTCTTAAATAGGTTTTAAGGAAGAAAAACGCTTTTATTTTCCAGCTTTAAAATTTTTGAAGCCAATCCTGAGCAGGTTCATCGAATGTGGTCACTATTTGATTAATGAATGATAAAAATTAGAAATTTTCTAAGGCATTGAGCCTTGGGTGCCCTTCTTGGCTAGGAGTGATTTTCCCTTGCAGACAACCAATTTTCTGACAATTTCTAATTTTTACTTGATTTTTCCCTCCATTCGATCCTCGATCCTAGGAGCTTAGTGAATCCTGTGAGCTGGTGGATGATCTCATTGTGGAGCCTAGTTAAATCTGAAGAGATTGTCTAGAGCCTGCTCACACTAAAAAATGAATATGGGCCCTCAAAATGTTGGGCGCCCTTGGCTAGTTGGGGCGCCCATGTCTCCCAGTGTTAGCCATTTTTCTGATGTTCTTCAATTTCTATCTTTTATTTGACCTTCAGATGCATTCTTCTTTTTGGATGATCAGGAGGTCTAATAAATTGATGGATGGACTTGTTGGATAGCTCGGAAATTTTTTAAGGTGGTCTTCTGGAAGTGATATCTTTTGAAGACTAAATTTTGGGGGCCAAAAGCTTGGGCATCCTTGGTTAGCTAGGGTGCCCAACTCCTCCAGAGTTAGATTTTTTTGTTGTGATTTTTAACTTTTCTTTTGAATTTCCTTATTCTACACTGCTTTTTTGATTTGCAATATCTGATGATTAACAATTCTGATGAATTCATCATTTATTTCGTTGGAGATCTTGTTGGAATCTAAAGAAATGTTCTTGGAGATTACAAACCCTAATTTCCACTTTTAGCCCCTCAAAATCTTGGGTACCCCTAGCTACTTGGGGCACCCATACTCTCCAAACTTAGTCATTTTTTTAGCATTTTTCATCTTTCAATCTTGAAACCTCGTGTTATGCCCTTTGTTTGATATGAAATTGCAAGTGATTGAAAGATCTGATGATCAGGCTTAGATATACATTGGATAGTTGGTAGAATTCTAAAGAATCTGAGCATTTTAAAAACCCTAACTATTGAGTTTGGTGGCTCAAAACCATAGGTTCCCCTAGCTACTTGGGGTGCCCAAGAATCCCAAAGATAGTTTATTTTTTGATATTTTCATAATTTGTAGTTTGCCTCTCTACAAATATAGTTTTTTTTTTATATTTTCATAATTTATAGTTTATTTTTTGATAGTTTATTTTTTGAGTTTGGTGGCTCAAAACCATAAGGTGCCCCTGGCTACTTGGGGTGCCCAAGAATCCCAAAGTTTTTTTTTTGATATTTTCATAATTTGTAGTTTGCCTCTCTACCAAGACTTCTCCGTTCAATTTCAAATTCTAGCTAACTGATTGATCTGATGACCGTGTTGATGGATTCACTATGGAGCCTGCTCAATTTTGAGCAACATTGTTTGGGAGCACAAACCCTAACTCCATCAATTTGTGCCTTGAAAGACTAGGCACCCCTGGCTAACAGGGGTGCCTATGATTACCGAAGTTTTTTTTGCAAATTCCAACTTTTCCCTTTATTCCTCATGTTTGTCATTGCCTTGACTGTTGGAAACTGAAAAAATTTCTAAGGCATGAGTGTCCAGGAACTTAGACTAGTCAAGGGTGCCTAACTCTCTAGAGTTAGTCAAAATTTAACCATTTTCAAGATTCTCCAACTTCCTCCCTTTGTTCTCCATTTCTCGATCATTTTTGTTGTTTCTTTGATTTGTGTAGTGCTTGATACCTTGAATCTGACACCTAGTAGTCGAGCAACCTACATTAATGACCTTGGAGCTCTCAAAAAAGCATAATAGACCCACTAGGGCAAAACTAATCTTTTGATTATCTTGATCGGACTAACTTGACGAGGAAGTATTTTAAGCTAATCAAAATCAGTTTGAACCCTAGAAGCCAAACTTTCTATTTTAAAAAAAAATTTGCTAGCATCCATTTGAGAAGAAACCTAGAAAAATGATCTATTTTTAGAAAGTTTCTAAAAATATAAATTTTCCTAAAATTTAGGGTCAAAAACTAAGATCTGGGTTTTTTAGACTAGGTCACTTTGAGCATACCCAGATCGCCAAATTTTGAAAATTTTGAGTTTTTGACCCTCATGCAAGACATGCAAATTCCCAATTTTGACCTTTTTTGATAATTTTAATAAGACTTTTAACCATTTCCTCAAAATGCCTAAGTGTAGCAAAGTTTTTAATTTGGGGTACAACATTTGGCTCTATCTGGGGACCATGTTGGATACTTATGGTGTATGAGAACCAAGAATCTCTAGAATTTTAAGCATAGACTAGTGCCTTATCCATTGGGTATTAGAGTTAGCAACATTTCCCAATCACCTAGAATAAGACTTTCCCTAAGTCACCTAGGACAGGACTGCTTAAAATCACCTAATAGTTAGAACTTCCCTAAAAATTACCTAAAACAAGATGCCTAATCACCTAAAACATGATGAAACTGTTATGGACAATCAAACATGTCACGAAAACAAAAAGGAAATTATTTATAGAAAATTTACTCCACCCTCAAAGGGATGAAGTGCTTTAGATATTTCCCGTTGTGTAGTAGAGGGAGGAGTCTTCCATACAAGTGCGAGAGAATGTAAGTGTTCTCCCCTACGAGCTTGTGAATCTTGAATGGCCCCAGCCACAAGGAGTCAAATTTTTCGTGCATTCCCTTGGGCTCATGTCTCTTATCCCACAACAAGGCTTGATCTCCAACCTCAAAATATCGCTAGCGAGCTTTCTTATAAAAAAAATCTTCACTCATTCCTAATGTTGAGTGATTCTATCTACAACCTCCACCCTTTCTTCTTGAAGCTTTGTCAGGTACATGATACACTTTTCAATTGGATTTGTGAACTCCCCATCTTCTACTACGGATGCCAGTTGCAAGGCATACAATCTAGTGTGATAGGTAACATAGCCTTCGTACCATAGATGATGATGAAGGGTGAAGTACCAATGGCTCTCTTCGGGGTAATTTTGTCTACCCAGAGAGTATCATAGAGTTTCTTATGCCAAGTTCATTGACTAGAATCAACTAACTTGCATACAATTGTGACTATGTTCTTGTTTGATGACTCAACTTGTCCATTATCCCAAGGGTAATAATTTGATGAATGCGATAAATTGATACCTTGATCAAAATAGAACTCCAATAGCTCCTCAAATAAGAAACATGTTGCATTATCTATCACAATTTTTTGAGGCACCTCAAAGCAAGTAACAATATTTTCCTTCAAGAAGTCACACATGACTTTAGAAGTAGCCTGCTTGGTTGGAATAGCCTCAACCCATTTTGTGAAATAATCTATGGCTGTTAGGACATAAATATGCCCCTTGCTGGAACATGGGTTGATAGGACCAACAAAATCCAAACCCCATTGCTGAAATTGAGTGTTATGACAACTGGCCTGAGAGGAATGGTTGCCAACTTCATCTTCCCAACAAACTGCTGACACAACTGACACCTGTGCATCCATTAATATGTGTCACGAAACATAGTTGGCCAAAAGAAATGTGCTCACAGGATTTTGAATGTTGTAACCCTTGATGAAAAGTGCCCACCGCATGCTTGACTGTGAAAAGCCTCCAATAAATGTCATTGTTGGTCTTTGTTGATGCATAACAAAAATGTTCCATCAAGCCCTCACTTGTATAGAATGTTATTCATAAGCACATAGTTTTCTGCTTTTAGCTTTAATGTTCTCTTTTTTTGCTTATCTAGGTGTCTTGGGCATTCACCATAAGTTAGGTAATACCATATCTCAATGAACCATTATCCCATAGATTCAACAAGTAGGACCATAGGAAGATCCTCTTTATCTTCGGGTTCAAGTTCAGGTACACCTTTGTCTTTATGCTTCTTATCACCATCCTCTACTATCAATTGACAAAGACATCTATCGTAGATGAGTTTAGCTAACTTGATCTCCAAGTCATACTCTTGCACTCTTGCAACCTAATTTCCTCTTTTTGTGCCCATCTCTTGTTGAGTTAACATAGTTTTAACTACTGGATCAGTGGCATACATAGTTGTATGGGAATTCAAGATATAAAATATGAAATTCTTTGCAGCTCAGACCATTACATATGCATTATTTTCAACTTGAGAGTATCGTGACTCACTACCCTTGAAACTACTGCTCATGAAAGTGATTGGTGACTCAGTTTCTTCATTCAACTTATGTGTCAATATGGCAAACAAAGTATGTTCTGATGCATAGCAATAAAGGATAAAATCCCTATCAAAGTTAGGATGGACCAACACTAGTGCTTGGCTGATAGATTCTTTTATTATGACGAATGCCTTCTTGCCTTCTTCTGTCCACTTGAAAACAAACTTCTTCTTCATCATAGCAAATATATCCTTTGTTAGCTTTGAGAGGTCTAGTACAATCCTTCGTATAAAATTTACTTTACCTAAGAAAGAATGTACTCCAGTTCTACTTGTTGGAAGAGACAAGTTTCTAATGGACTCAACCTAGCTAGGGTCAATTTGAGTTCCCTCTTTGGAGATGATGTGACCAAGCAATTTTCCCCCCATCACTGCAAAGATGGAATTTTTAGGATTCAATGAAATTTTATAGTATCTACATCTCTCAAGACTTTCCCTAAGTGTGAAAAATGATCTCCTCGTATCTTCAAGAAAATAGTGAGATCGTTAAGATAGACAATAATTATTTTATTCCTTAAGTCTCTAAATGGAAAATCCATGGCTCTTTCAAATGTATCACCAACGTTGATAAGGCCGAAGGGAATTCTTTCATATGCAAATGTACCCCATGGGGTGGTGAACGTTGTTTTGTACTAATCTTCTTCAACCACTGCAATCTGATTGTAACAAAAAAAACCATCTAATAAAGACAACATCTCCAAACTGGTAACTATCTACAAGGTGTGCTCCATGATTGGTAATGGATAATTATCCTTGATTCAAGTTCCTGAAATCTAAACAAATTCTAATTTTTCCAAAAAAAAATTGTACAAGAACTATGTTAAACACCCAGGTGGAATGATGTATTGGAAAGATGACTTTGGCATCCACCATCTTCTAAAGTTTCGTATAGATGGTATCTTGAATCCACATATTATAATGTCTTTGTTTTTGATTGAGGGCTTCACTTCAGGTTTAAGAGGAATTGTGTGAGACAATTCTCTTGGTGTGAAAACATTCAAGTCTTCATAGGACCAAGCAAAGACATCTCAATATTGTTTGAACTGAGAGATAAACCTCTCACTTTCCTTTGTAGTGTATCATTTACCCAAATTAACAAGTCGAGGCTCGTCTCTTGTACCAATATTTATTTGATGATACTTGGAAGAGGTCCTATCCCTTGAGTTCTTTTGATATTGAATGTATCTTTCATGCCTATCAAAAATATCCTCCAAGGAGACCAAGCCCGTGGGAATCTTATTACCCTTCATCTACATAATGTTTGTATTTGTTTCTTCTATATTTTCAACATCTTTGGAAGCTTTTGGCACATCAGAAACCTCTTTTACTGATTCTTTGAAAGAAGACGAACCGCCCTCAAAGAAAAATTCTTTGAATTTATTTCCCATAACAAGAAACTCCTTAATATGGTCATCGTCATCAAAGACTTTCTAGTTATCACAGTTGTCAGGTATAGCCGACCTGTATATCAACTCAATAGCAAATGCATTCTGACGAAAGTTAGAATGTGGCATGAAGAGTGAAGCTAATACCACAAGGGAATCTGCTTTGCTATTGTCTAGACAAGGAATGTACTTAATTTCAAATGCTTCAAACCAATCTATTACATTCCACACCTTGTTTCTATAATGTCAAAGATGATCCACTTTTACTTTGAATTGGTCTATGACCTGCTTCACAACTAGCTCTGCATTACCTTTGACCTTAAGTTGTTTGGTACCAATATCCTTTGCATTTCTGAGATCTAGTAAGAGCTTTCTTGTATTCCACCGTATTGTTGGTACATTCAAATTGTAGGCGATATGCAAATGGATACAACTATCCTTCAGGAGAAATTATTACAAATCCTGCACCTGAACCAACAATAGAACAACTGCCATCGAATTGCATAGTCCACAACTTTGGATCATTTGCTAATTTATTTGTGGAACATGCAACCTCTTGTCTTTCTTCAAGTATCTCCAACAACATAACATAAGTACCAAGGTGTATTTCTTGATATAGAATTTGGGCTTGAGGATCTTGCGACTTCACCACCGCAAACGGAGACTTGGGTTGTGGTTCTAATTTGAAAGTACCATTTTTTAGTGGAATAGTCACAAAAGACCAATCCATTTGTATCTCTCCATCGAGGTCCTTGCAAAAGATTCTACTTAATAACATCCCGTAGCTAGTTGGAATGCCATTTACTACGATAATCATCATGATTCTTTTCTAGGGACAAGCCGCCAATCTCACTTGAGCATCCTTCAATTGTCCAACCAATGACACCGACTTAAACTCCAATGAATAACATTTATTTTTTGTATTAGTGCATGAAAATCCTAAGGCATTCATCACTTTTAGAGGCATGACATTGTCTGAGGCTCCTGAATCAATGATACAATTGCTCTGTTTAAAACCCCCTATTACAAAGAGATATAAAAGGGTTTAGGCTTGTCTTCCACTAATACAAATGATTTGAGCAATGTTGGTTGTACGATAGGTTTCTTCTTCACAACTTTAAGAAGTCTATCCAATTGTTTTGGATGATCTTGGAGATATTCCAGCTGAGAAATCTACACCTTATTCTTCATCAAGGAGTACACAATATCAAAATTTGTTGAAGACGAGTCTTAAGCAATTGCTTTTATGTTCTTCTGAGAAGGCTTGGGATTAGAAGCAGAAGCTACTTCTTTTTCTTTTTCTTTTTCTTTTTCTTTTTCTTTTTCTTTTTGTGCTTTCACTCTCTCTTCCTCTTCTTCTTTATGTGCTTTCAGATGTTAAGATCATGTAAACATAGGTGTTGTAAAAAATTTAGGATTTACTACAAGAGAATACTGATAGGGATCTTCTTCTTCTTCTTCTATAGCGGGTTCACTTTCAAAGTATCCTATTGCGGAGTCGCCATTGAAGTTGTTTGATTGTGGTAAGACAACATTTGAACTAAGTGTTGGTACAAATCTTGGACTTGGTATGGTTGTATCCCATTATTTGATTCATCCTTAAGTTTTCAAGACATGTGGAGTTAGTATGTGCATCAATATCATGAAAAGAAAAAAATACTGTGTGTTGAGCAGAATTAGTTGTCTATTTTAGTCGAGCTAGCTATCATGGCCTATAATTATTCTAAGGATGAAAGTTATTTCTCCCTAGTTGGTACGACTGCTGAGGTTGGTATGGTTGCGTTGTAGGCAATGTAAGTGGTGTAGGCTTAGTAGGTTGTGTAGGTAATTGCCTCTTCAGAATAGTCATCTCATTGGCAATGTTTTGAGGCAGCGGGTTTGAAAAACTTTGAACCAAAGGCTTAATATCATCTCCCTTCAATTTTCTAGAAGTATTCGTGTTGTGCATTCTCTATTATGTTTCATTGGCCGATTTTAGGAAAAAGGCTATCTCAAATGGAAGAGCGTTGATGAAACTGCTCAATAGAATTTTAGGTGACCAATTGAGTGTATGTGAAAGATGTGTGACCAAGTGATTAAACCTTGCCCCGAACTCCCTCATTGGTTCATTAACATCCATCTTTGAGTTTGAAAGTTGGGCGAACAATTGGCATTGACTGTCTTCAGTTGGCTTAAATCTTGCCAAGAATTTTTCGCTCATAGTTACCCAGTTTGTAATGCAACCCAACTCTAGGTGATTGAACCATTCGATTGAATTTCCCACAAGGGTCTCAACAAAGAGATTCATAAAAATGTCTTCATGTGTTACATGAAAAACAATGTAATCCATTAAGAAGGTTGAAATATGATCATCAGAATGTTGAGTTCCATCACCTTGAAACCATGGAAAGTGCTTCCTCGACCCCTTAGGTAGTTCATGATTTGCTTCCAAGGCCAAAGGTCCAATTTGATCACCCTAAGGCAGTGGGGGTGCTCATCTCTAATTGCAATTATTGTTATTATTGTTATCACCCATCACTTCTGGTTGGATCATAGGTTCTTCTTGCTTAACTTCAAGTTCTTCTTTGACTTTAGGTACTGTATTGGATTTAGGAATTGTGTTGAATGGATCCACAACTTTTGTAGGGCATGTATGTGGAAAGAAAGGATTTGTATCAAAGTCTCCTTGAAAGAGAGGATTTGTTCTCGCCCTTGTATAAACTTTGTAAGCTTGAATTGTCTAATTCCACGCATGAGGTGGCAATACAAGTCTTTAGGTTGTAATATCAACTTTCCTTTCTTCTTCGTCTAGAATGGTAGCAACATTTCTCCACTAAGCAATGGTTTCCTTCTTCTCAAATATGAAACTCCTTAGGCTACTGATGATGTATGTTTGCTCCCCTTAAATTATCTCAAAATTTGGCTAGATATCATGAGGTGTAAGATCAGGCTATTGTATTGGAGCAATAGGATGCCAGAGAGTCATTCTCGTGACATAAAGCATAAGCTTTATTTGAAGTTTTATGCATCATGTCCCATGGTGGGTGCCAGAAAACTATTGGTGTTTCAATTCACACCTTTGGTATGTGAATTAGAAATGGACAACTATGCATAGATTAACTACTCTTCGAAATAGAAGGGAAAGCTCCCTCTTTGCTGATGTTGCTTAAAGAAAGTAAACTAAAACTAATTTTCCAATCTTTTTGTTTAGCTAAGAGTACAAGGTTATAAAACTCGAGCATTGTAGCTAAGATTTTCTCTTTTGAATTTCAACTACAACTAAGCCTACTCTAATGATGTTCCTAAATACTCAAGTAAACTTAGAGCTTGAGAGTTAGAAATGAACAAGGAATGATTCTTTGACATAAATACTTAAAAAAACTTTCTTCCAATGAACATTTACTATACTTTCATTGCAAACTAAAATAAATATCATATAAGTAGAACATATAAAATAAAAATATAAGATAGTAGATTAGAGCAACAAAGTAGGCACAAGATTTTATTTTCTCAAATTTCAAGTAACAAAGATAACACTTTTGGGACAACAGGATTGTAGCAATAACATGATTACAATTTAGCCATCAAACCAAAATACACTTGACACAAATAACATAGGAATTGAACAATAACTTGCAGCTAAAAGAGGCTTGTAAATTTCTCTTACACTAAGTGAACAATATTGAATAATAATTAGAAGGCACTAGTAGGCTCAACATTTTGTTGCTACAAGCACGGTTAAAAATAAATGGTAAAGGCTACCCTTATTTATACACAAGTAGAGGAGTAGGGAACCCTAAAGTCTCCTTGCTTTTACAACTAATACTTGCCAACATGCAAGATTTATATCTAAAACTAAAACAAGATAACTATCTAACAACCTATAAAAGCATAAAACAGGGAAAGTGCCAACTATTACAACTTGTTTTATCTTCTCCTTCAAATAATGGATAAGCATGAGCCAAGAATAGAAAGAAAGTATGAGCTAAGAATGTAAAAAAAATTGGGAGAAAGTATTGGGTTAACTGCTGCTTTAAATCTCAACCACATCCGCCAAAAAGCTGGTAACTGTATCTCTATTAGGAGCATCAATACTATCTATAGCAAAATTTTGCTTTTCCAGGATCTCTTCACCTTTTGCAATTGAACTTAGAGAATCTTTCACATCTTCAATTACTTTATTGAGTCTTGTTGACATTATTGCAATTTGACTCATCCTTCCAACAATAGGAACATTGCTAACACTGCCATGAACAATTTTCTGGAACTCTACTTGTACTTCATCAAGTTCAATAAAAGAACCATCACCATGACGATATTGACAAGGGATCTCTGAAAAAAATTCACTTTTTAACTAGAGAACATCAACAACCATTTGTTTGTATATAGCTAACTCTTCAAATATTTTCTCATAAGTTTTGACCTTGAAGAGGTGACATTCACTCCATGCAAGGATTTGTCTCATACGTTCTCTTGAAACCACTTAATCATATGCAGTCTTCAATTCTAAAATAATTATCTCATGCATAGGTTTCACCTCCACCTTACACTGCTCAAACCCTTGAATCCCTTGGTGTAGATCATGGGCATTGTACCTTAACTGATATATCTCTACGAGAACAACTCTACCTCTGGTGATGAATTCCTCAATCCAATCCTGCACATGCTTCCCATATACAACCAACTAGATCTTAACGGATGTTGATCAACTAGTGTCTCTAGAATTTGTGGAAGCAATTGATTAGCTTGTGAAGTGCTGTGAAGAAGATTAGAAATATATTGCCTGAGTTGTTGATTTTTATCCTTGAGGGTTGCCTTATCCTCTCCATCTTTGAGCACTTTGTCCTTTAGATTTCCTATTGCAAATTCAAATAAATTTACATCGGTGTGTTGAGTGCTTTTACTGAGATCATCCTTGACAACTGTGAAATCATCAACCTCTACTTCATCAACATTTTTATCTTTTGAAGGTGTAGTAGTCGAAATGATAATTTCACCTTTTGGATTCCTTTCCATGTGAACTTGTTTCTTACGCTTCTTTACAGGTGCATCTTGGTAAATGTTGTCAAGTTCTACAAAGTTTAGTTGATATGAAGGCCTCCTCCTCTATCTTCCCCAGATGTTCTCAAGCCAATACGAGGTGTCTCTACTAGCTTATCTGGGCGGTTCAACTTCAACTTCTTCATCTTTTAAATCAATATGGATCATAGAAGACCTTGACAATGGCGGAGAATCACGTGTCAAAGGCACATCTTCTACTTGTGGTGCAGACTCTTCAGGTGGAACTTCTACTACAACTACTGGCTAGTCTTGTTGAACTGCTTCAGAGAAATCCAATTTTCTCTTTACACTCTACCATTCTACCAATCTTCAAACCTTTGAAGGATGAGTCAACCTTCATTCTTGGTTCTAGTCTGGAAGAAGGAAGAGATGACTACACTATTGGCTACCTAGTGTGCCCAAGAATCTCAGAGATAGTTTATTTTATGATATTTTCACAATTTGCAATTTGCCTCTCTACCAAGACTTCTCCATTTAATCTTAAATTCTGGTTGACTAATTGATCCGATGACCGTGCTAATGGATTCACTGCGAAGCCCGAGGAACATTATTTGGGAGCACAAACCCTAACTCAATCAACTGGTGCCTTGAAAGACTAGGCACCCCTGACTACCAGGGGTGCCTATGATTACTAGAGTTAGTTTTTATTTGCAAATTCCAACTTTTCCCTTCATTCCTGATGTTTGTTGTTGCCTTGAATACTAGAAATTGAAAAAAATTCTAAGGCATGAGTGTCTAGGTGCCTAGACTAGGCAGGGGCGCCTAAACTCTCTAAAGTTAGTCAAAATTTTACCATTTTCAAGATTCTCCAACTTCCTCCCTTTGTTCTCAGTTTCTCAATCATCTTCGTCATTTCCTTGATCTGTGTAGTGCTTGATACCTTGAATATAACACCTGGTAGTCGAGCAACCTCCATTAATGACCTTGGAGCTCTTAAAAATGCTTATGAAAAAGTAGAATAGACCCACCAGGGAAAAATTGATCTTTTGATGATTTTGACTGGACCAACCTGATGAGGAAGTATTTTAAGCCAATCAAAATCAGTTTGAACCCTAGAAGCCAAAATTTCTATTTTTAGAAAATTTTTGCCAGTATCTATTTGAGAAGAAACCCCAAAAAACCCAGAAAAAGGTTCCTATTTTTAGAAAGTTTCTAAAAATAAATTTTTTTCTAAAATTTAGGGCTAAAAACCTAAGATCTAGGTTTTGTAGACTAGGTCACTCTGAGCAGACCTAGATCATCAGATTTTGAAAAAATTGTGTTTTTGACCCTCATGCAAGACATGCAAATTCCCAATTTTGACCTTTTTTGACAATTTTAACAAGACTTTTGACCATTTCTTCAAAATGCCTAAGTGTAGCAAATTTTTTAATTTGGGGTTCAATAGTTATATTGTTATATTATTATGATGACAATAAATCGTGATTATTATATTGTTGGGAGATCAATTAGTAACAATGTCATTAGTATATTGTTAAGAAATCAATTCATTATATCAAGGAAAGATTGGCCATGAGGCCACACAAATCTTTCTTAAACCAACCAATTTATCTCAGTCATTGATTTAGAAATCACAAATATAAACTATATAAACACTTGTATGCAATATTAGCTTGAACAAAAAGAAGGAAATACATTCGATATTATTATTAAGAGAAGCGTTTTGAAGTCTTCCTCATAAATTTTGTAAGCTTTTTATTCATCAATTGACTGGGAGGAAGGGAGCCCACTCTTCAACCGTCAATGAAGTGTAAATATTTATTTATTTTCTGCAAAATGTGTTTTCGTGTGTTATGATTTTAGTTGATTACGTTTCCGTGTTTGATATGTGTTAATACTTTTCATGTATTAATGATCTACGTTTCATTTCCATGTTGCAAAATTAATTGCTATAGTTTTCATGTCTGGTATTTGTTGATTGAGTTTTTGTTTTAGAATTTACCGTCATAATTTTTGCACAATTCCTATTGCAATTTCTGTTATCTGTCATAAAAATACTATAAACCAGTGACAATTTTTGTAGCAATTCATGTCACAAATAAACCAAAAACATTAATTTGCTTTTCAACTTAGGTAATTGATTAAGTTTAGGAATGCATTTTCATCCCCACTCACCTCACGACTTGCAGCCCCTTGTGCAGATAGTCACAACACCTTTCATAAGCTTACAATCCTCGAATTGACATTTAGATTGAGTTGAGTCCAGTTTATTCTTTACCCCAATTTTGGCCTATTAGAGGTGATAAGTGTTTAATTTTTTTCACTTTTTGTAAAACTTTTCCATTTCAATATGATTAGAAACTATAAAAATAACACATGAATTTTTTATATTCATAACTTTGATATCTATGTATATAAATCTATATCTATGAAATTACCGCTTTCTACAAGTTTGAGCAAGTATACACATATTTGATTTATAAAATTTATTGATAAATTGGGAAATGATCTTGAATACACAATTTTTCACATTTAAAAAAAAAATTCAACATTTTAGCATAAGATGTTGGTTTCACGAGATATTAACAAACATTTTACTATCAACTTGTAATGTAAAGTGAGATCGAGATAGGAGAGTGGTCCAATCATCACCAACAACTACATAAACTTAATGATTTAGACCTCACACCAATTGATATTGTTACGCCATTTAGATGCTCATGACACTAATAAAGAGATGGGATTTTGATACCAAAACTTTATTTTGTCTTTAATAAGGTGACCATCACATTGGGGGATGTGTAGTGTATCTTGAGTACGGGGGGATAGGTCATTACAAACTAGTACCATACCACCCACTAGTAGGATAGGGTTCATTATCAATATTGTACTAGGACATACATGTGGGGGATATCCCTTTATGGATATTGCAAAATTTAACATAATGTCTAATGGATGTGGATGTAAATTTTTCTTATTGATACTTGCTAGTTTGATTCTTCCAAATGGGCATGGATCATCTATTTTCTATGGTTTGATTCACTTTGTTTAGGACATTAAGTGGTATGGGATAGTTTATTCATGACGTAGATTATGTTAGCTCACATCTATGATGATTTGCACATAGATTTTCTTGATACTAAGGGATGATACTTTAGGATCTAACACTTCTCGAGTGTTGGCCCTATGAATGTATTGGGTTACTTGTACTTCCTATGCATATCTTGTAATTGAGTAATGGTAAGCTAGGGTAGTAATTGGTAGTGATGCTTAGTGAGATAAATCCTTAAATAATGCTTGTAGATATTACACCTGATAAGCTTAGATCATATCAATGCGATACTAGCTATACGGGAAATTAGACAAATAAAATAACATTACTTAGATGGAGACATTTTTTTGATAGATTAACCCCAACTAATATCATTAGCAACTATTTAGAAATATGAAAGGATGGCCAAAAAGATTGACATCAGTTGAGACATATCAAATGGTCATGGTGGTAAAGTAGGTTAAGTCTCACCATTTATCTTAAGAGATTTCATTATGAGTAGGTTTTTAGAGAGTTTAACCTCCAATAAGATGTATGCTTAAGAACCTAAAATATACAAAGAGGCATTAGCATTCACCATTTTGATCCAAGAAAATAGATAGACCATCTTTCACCACCTAGACTCACAAACAATGGTGAGGCAAATGAGCTAATGTAGGTGGTAATAAGGGACTAAGAGCTAAAATTGCATTTAGAGATTATTGATAGAGTACATGCCAGTATTATATCTATTGGATGGTAGGAAAGTGGGAGATCTAGGTGTAGCCATAATTGAGCTAGAACAAATAGTAGGTGGCGATAAGGGTCTATCATAAATTTATGTGTATACAGCCATATGCCTTACTAATTTACGAGGGTCTACCGAAAATCTCCCCTTTCATGTATAAAATACAATTTCCTAAAATTTTGATTGTATTTTGTGGCAAAAATAATAATTACGGCCATACGGCCATCAAATACTATCCTAATATTCATCCGTCATCTTTGGGAAACCGTAGTTCCCCTCTTACGCGGCCCTTGCACGTTTGGTGACTGTCCCATTCATCGATACAGTTCCCGACAGTGGAGGACCCCGAACGTATGACCAGCCGCGTAAGGCGAGTGACAAGGAGTAGCAGGTTCGAATCTCGGGCTCACTCTAGAAACCGAATCAGGAGATAGGAGGGCAACATCTTAGGGAGTCAATCTGGCAACTTTTGGGGCACTGAGGGCCAGGTCGTCCTGGAAACAAGCGTACGCAGATGACGAAGAAGAGCGCAGGCCCTGGCGTCGACGGGTTAGCATGGCGGTCACATGGAACTCTGTCCTTCGTTTCATGCTCACGCTTGTTCTCCTCGGAGCCTTTGCTACCGCTTGCTTCACTCTGCCCATGGAAAAGGTATGTTTCATATCTAAAACTTTTTCTTCCTCTGACATTTGCCTGCAATGGCCCTTCTTTTTAAAGCCAATTATTGTTTTGGTTTCTAGTTCTTGAGTTCAGTGACAATGTGAAAACTTCAGAGTCAATGTACTGCAAATAATGCTTCAAACTTGTTTGATTTGTTTAGTTTTGCTAAATTTAGCTGACGCTAAGCTAACTCTGAAGCATTATCTTTGAAGAGATATTTTCCCCTTTAAATGATAAAAGTCAAAACGGCCATGATGAAACGGATAGTAGCCTTTTCCATTTGCAGCTAAATAGATGAAAGTCAGGCTGGCTTGTTTACAAAGGGAGATAATTTAGTCTATTTACATAAATTGGTCTATAGACAATTATCAGCAAATTTATTAATATTGGCCTTGGCCTTGGCATTGGAATAAGATTCCTTAACATTTATCCAAATCAGTTTGGCTAAATTCAATAGAATTTTGCTCGATTGTGAAGTAGGTCATGTAATAGGGTAAGAAAATCAGTGGAATGTAGGGCCGTTGATATTGATTGTTGCAGTGGATGGTTAAGTAAAAACAATATTGCAATTAGTTATCACTATTATTCGTAAGATTTATTAAATAGCCTCGCGTTGATATGCTACATACGATAAAACTGTAGCAGGTAGGTATACACGGACCAAAGTCATAGATTTCCAACCCCAAGGAGGCTCAAACTGATAAGCATTGCACAATTAACTTTATTGAGGCGGAATATGGGCATTTTTCATGTAGAAGTGGAAAGTTTTTTGATGAGATATATGAATACTGGAATCAAAGTAGATTGGAAGGTATTATATCTTTTATCTGAGGTAAACATCCTTTGTTTCGAAGAAGGAAATTTTTAGTTTGGCATTTTATTTCCTTTTGAAATTTGAAAATTTTCCTCAATTCAAACTGCCAAAGCACACACAAGGACTCCAGGCCTGTTGGCGTTTGAACCCTGGTCTTTTGCTTTGCGATCCCTTGTTCCAACCATTTGATCATTAGCTTGACAGACTACCGTGTAAGGTAGTTTAAGGATATGCTGACACAGTTTAGTCAGATTTCCTCACATTCATCATCATGAAAAACTTTAACAAGATCATTGACATAAACGCTCATATCATGTGCCCTTCACACAGGCAGGGAGGTCGCAGATGGAGTTTCAGGTGCACCTATTATAAATTTCTCCCATTCTCACAGCATATTGTAAATAACTTCTATCATGGTATTGCAAAGTGAACTAAAACTCCTTTTGTCATGTAGATTTAAACTAATTTGTTTCGACTTACCTTAATTTTGCTTATGTAAGACTAGTTTAGTTCAGTTGACATTTGAGCCTAGAATATCAACTTATGCAAAAATGGCTCTTAGCTTTTTGGATATTCAAAGTGCTTCTTGATTTTGTCCATTCTCTACTAAATAGACCAGCATGAATGATGCCACAGTAAGTGGGTCAAATGAATAATTGGCTAATGGTTGTCCAAAATACACAACAAAAGTACAAGACTAAGGAAGAATACGAAGAATTTGGAAAATGTTCTGTTTTAATAATATGCAAAAGAAGTTACATGCCCACCAGGCCACTCCAAATGTATGGAACCCAACCAACCTATGCTACCCAACTGGCAATATTCAGCCAATTTGCAAAGACTCTTTGCATTACAATTTACAATCTATCCACTTTACAAGCTTAGCTATGACTACCCTGCTATGCCTTCAGTAGCAATCTCAGCTCCTGACTCCAATACCAACTTTTCTGTATCACTTCAGCCAAGCAGCCTGTTCTGAAGGTACTAAGCTACTTTTAAGCTCACAGTGTGAAGTTTTAGCTTCCCAACAGGTGCAGAAATAGAAATGTTATATCTACATCCCAGATCCTTAACTGAAGCTTCAAGATTTGTGACACTTCAATTGCCCTTTGCTTGTCTGCTGATTCTTTGACTCTTTCTAGAATGTCTCAGCTTGCCACTTGTGCATATCTGACACACTGTTTGAACTGACATAACCCACAAAAGGTGTTTGTTGTTAACCCACCTGTCAGCTTGTGAATTGCTTCTTCACTTAACCACCTTGCAAGGCATGAATTGGATCCTACATAACTTCTCCAAGCTTACGTTGCAACATGTGGTACTGAATTGACATGCCCTGCATTGCATAGTTCCTTGAGGATTCATACCCTGTTTCTAAAATAAAAAGGGTCTACTTCAACCCAGGTGCCCGTGACACTGATGTCTCAATTGTTGATCTTTGTGTTACCACAGTAGATTCTTCAGGCTCCAAAATACATATACACACAGAAAAAACCACAAGTCAAAACACTGGATGCACACTCCACAAACAGAAAAGCAAGGGAACACTTTTTGGATGATGCAAGATTGTTTGACCCAGAGGATGCTCTTGCTTTAGACATGCCACTTGAAAATTTTGTGAGCTTGGTGCTCTCAAATTGGCTGTTGTGGAAGATTGCTTTGGCCACCCAAGTTGGCTAACTTCAGCTTCAGTGACCCCATAAATTCTCTTTTGACCACATACCCTTCCAGTGAATGAGACATTGCTTATACTTTCCCCACTGGGTCTTTTTGCCAATTCACTCATCTAGAATCTGTGCTATTTTTTAGTTTATTAGATATATGGATTGAATTGGTGCTCACTCCCATTACAACATTTTGAGATTAACAGGTCTACTACTTTATCATGAACACCACATAATTGTCTTTACCTATACTTGCTGCTATATACCTCTCCATTTGCCAATTTCCAGTGGGACTAGTGTTGCTGCAGTTTTTCTAGCTACTCCACTTGCTGCATCCTGTAGCACTATCTGGCCGCTTGTGCATCCTTCAACACTATCTGGCCTCATGAATGTCACATGCTCCTGTACTAGCTGGCTGCATTCTCGCAGGGCTACTGCTCAGCACACCATATGGTGCTAATATGTCCTTGGGGAGAGTTGGGCCTTGGTCTATATCATGAGAATCAAATGACCTAACCAGTTGACCACATCCTTGTTGACAAGAATCTGTGTTATTTGATCTTGCTGCATTTTAGATATTTGCTTCTTCCAATCAATATTATAATGATAAAATGAGGAACCAAGCACTCCTTTTATAGTTGTTTTTTTTGGGCCCTCCATTTATTTATTTTCCATCTAAGCATTTAAAAATATTTTTTATATTTAAATGTTTAAAAACACTTGTTTTTTTAATTTTATTAAAATAATATTATTTAAGTTGCTCCAAAAATAAAATTGACCAGGCCTAACTTAAAATAATATGAAAACTCATTTTCCCAATACAATCCTTTAGCCTATGGGAAATGGGGATATGCTAGAGGTCTTCTCCATGATACTAATTCGAAAAAGGGGACGTGACAGTCCACTCTTCCCAAAATTGCTTATTCACAAGCAATTGCAAACCCAAATACTTAAGTATCACCATGCCAATTTGTTGAATCATGCTATAATGTCTGTAGAGTCAAGATCCCTTATATCAGATTGAGAGTTTTTTATCTCCTTATTGTATACATATTTGGATTGTAATAAGTATATTGAGATGAGCCCAGCTGGCTCCAACTAAACCCCTGTAATATTTTGCTTATCTTTTTCTGTTTTAAGTTTTTTTAGAGAAATTTTCTAGATAGAAGAGAAGGGGTGCCAAGCATATAAAATTGAAATACAGTAATATTTTGAGCAGCAGATGTAATAGATGTTATATTGCAGTATGTACAATGAGATTGCAAATGAATTACATACCCAAAATGCTCCAGAATAATTAAATAGAAAATTTCAGAGCTTGGCAAGCAAGATGTGCTGGATTTGACAAATAGCCACACCAAAAGCCTGAATTGGTCCTTTCCCTAAGCAGAAAATGGAGCAAATATTTGCAGAAGGTAAAGCAAAGAGAATGCAAGTCTGAAAGCCCCAGAAGGTAGGCGCTTTGGGAGATACCTCACACGCCTTGACCCAGAGAAGCATGTTTTCCAAGAAAGATAGTATGGCTGCTGCAAGGAAGGGTACGGCCAATGGTATGAAGCTGACTGAAATAGAGGAAGACATCCAAATGATCAAACCCCCTCCAATTATTGTAAGATCTGAAATAACCAACAAGTAAACTCTGATAAAACTCAATAGAACCTTTGAATGAAGCCCTCACAGATGCACTAATTCAACTGGTCTCTCACAATCTCAAAAATGCTCAACACTGAAGAAGATCTCGATCTCCAATGGCAAAAAATGCTCAAACCCTTGTCTCAGAGAATATCACAGAGAAGTAAAATAGCAAAGTCAAATAATCATGAATGAATGAGTTTGATTTGCTTGCATTTGCTTTATAAGCCAAAATGCACAACTTCCTAAGAAGATACGCCCCTTTTGTGTCGTTTAAATATATTGAAATATATTTAAGTTAACTTTTTCAATTGTATTCACTTAAATACTTGGGCGCCCACTTAAGTGATTTTAATTAATCACTTTATGAATTTTATAAAGTAATAGTTCATTGCTTTATGATAAATTTAAGTGGCTTTTAATTTTATAAAGTCAATTTAACTTTATGACAATAGTCCATTTAACCACAAAATATATCGTAACTGCCTCCAAACTCAGTATCTTTCCGTGCCGTCAGAAGTTGGCGAACACTGAACACCAAATGCTCGTACTAAATCCCATACTGAAGCTGAAGGGGTGAGAATGACAAACTCACCAAAATGGCCACTGACCCTCTAATCAGATCCTGTTAGCCTACAAGGGTCCAAGAGATAGGCTAACTCAACATGCTCCTTAACTGTGCTAAAATAATGGGGACATTACATATATCATATTGAGAGATTGTGTTTTCTTTTGTTCTATATAGGAATAAGACAGTTAATGTTTTCAATGAAGTTTGGGGATGATTGTAGTTTGGTTGACTCTTGAGAAAACTCCAAGTCAATCCTTTGAGTGGGGGGCACCTAGCTCATCTGATTGCAAGGAGAGATTCATTATAATGTTTCTTGGTAAGGAATGAAGATGATTAGTAGTAATGGCCTGCTTTTTATAAGCTGGTCAAAATAGGGTTTTTAAACACTCAAGCTCTCTTATTTAGGGGGAGGATTCCCATCTTTTTGTATTTGGATGTGGTGTCTATTGGAAAGTTGGTGCTTTTTGAAGGTCAGTGCCTTTGTCCCCTTGGATAGGTTGGTGCTTGTCTAGCCCGCCGTGGATTCGTGACATGGCTTAACTGCCTCTCGTGGATCTTGTATAAATCTGGTGTTTGTATCAAGTGTTAACAGGTCGATCTTTTGGCGCAACAGCAAAGCCATTGCAACAAATGGTATCAGAGTGAGGTCATGGGTTTGAATCCCGCGGTCATGCTTGGGGGGAGGGGGGGGGGATTGTTGGAAAGTTGGTGCTTTCTGAAGGTTGGTGCCTTTGTCCCCTTCGATAGGTTGGTGCTTGTCCAACCTGCCGTGGATTCGTGATATGGCTCAACCGCCTCCTGTGGATCTTGTATAAATTTGGCGTTTGTATCGAGGGTTAACAAGTTGATCTTTTGGCACAACGGCAAAGCCATTGCAATAGTGTCATGAAGTGATAAAGGAGTCCACCTTGTTTATTATCAGATCATAGTATGGGAGTCAAGCTTGAATTGGAGACCATTCACATCATTATTCATACAGCTGAAGATGTTCTATATTCCAATTGTTTTTGCTTCTCTTGTATATTGTGATAATGACTATGATCCATTCTAAATACTTCTCATGCATAAATTGTTGTTTTATTTCCATTCCATTGATTACTCACATTTTTGAGGCTGTTGCAATTTTGAATTGGTAGCTTGTGTGAGTCATCATTAGTTCTACATTCATCCATTCTTATCAACACCCATTGTTGTCCTTAGACAGTAGCATGGTTGCTAGTTACTATTGTGTCAACAAGAGCTGAAAAGTGAAAAAAATTTGAAAAAGATAAAAATGGATAAAATTAATTCAACCTACACAGAGTTAAGTAAAGATAAGAGGACATGTTGGTGCCTATGCTCAGTCTTCTTTGGGATTTTGTTGGAAATGACTACATTCTTTGGGAGCTCATAGACTTGGATGGTCTTGTTGCTTACGTGGTAAACAATGTGCTGTAGAATGAGCATGCTGAGAGCTTGATGATTGATCTACCTTGGTTCTTGGCTTGTCACTACCTCCATTTGCCAAACCGGATTGTTTGAGAAGGTAATATGAGGTAAAGAGGGATATTGAGTGACACCAGAAAAACTGATCAGTTTTTGTCTTTCAAGCTGACATGAAACTTCTCATACCCATTGTAGCAAGGTGTCTCAAGAGGTTTGTCATTGTTAGGTTGTGAGATTAGCAAAACAAGAGAAAATTTGAAAATATTGTCAAAAATGGGGGAAGAACCAATATTGATGAGTACTAGTTCATGGTCAACTTAGTGGAGAGGGAAGATCCATTGTTGATCCTTGTTGACAAAACATACGATTTGTATTAGATCTACAAGAAAACTCCATCTTCAGATGAGGACATTTCAACAAGTGTCAAGCCGAGAAATTACCCCTAGAACTTGGTTTTATGAAATAGCTGGTTTTGTAATTGCTGCCTGCTCGTAAGGGGTGATTATGTCTAGATGGAAAAAACAAGAGAATTTGGAATGAATCAGTGTCCCAGTCTCTTTGAATTCCATGTAGAATGCCTTGTACACATGTCTAGGGTCTTCCACTACTCTATAAGGAGCAATTGATAGCTCAAGGAAAAGGCTAGGAGTAGAATTGAATGGTTGTATCTCTAAGTAGTTTAAGAACAAGCTGAAGTAGCAAAACAGGCTTGATAGATATTGTTATAGACATCTATGCTTGTCTATTTGTGCAATATGTTCTTGTAGAAGAGCAATTTCGTCTAGTAAATTGGGGTTTCCTAAGATAAATCTTGTCTCTGTGTTGCATTCTTTATGCTTCAGCGCTTGATTTCTAGTATGCCAAGTCTTCCATTCCTCCACATTTAACTATCATTTGGAAATCCAAGTAACATAGTGGTTTAGTTGTTTGATTTTGTAGTTTCTAGCTAGAGTCTTCTGGGTGAATTACGGATCAATTGGTAACACTGCTACAAGTTCCTTGATTCTTGTGGCTGGTTTGCATACTTGGACTCAACAGACTAATTTTTTTTTTGACTCAACAACTTAAAAAAGTAATTAAATTTCTGAAAAAAACATAAATTTCGAAGTTCAAGAACTTCTAAGGATAGTTTGCATACTTGGACTCAACAAGGAAAATAAGAAAAGGTACCTGTGAAAATATGCAAATGTCCTCCATGCGACTGTTACAAACCCTACCTGTGAAAGGAAATACAAGAAAATACCTAGGTTCAAAAGTTGTTCAATGTGTGCCCTTGTTTTCAATGTGATTGCAACTGGTTCCTTTAAAAAAATTTGTGAAAAAGTGCCCATAGGGCTGGTATTTTGTTCAAAAACGTCTTAAAAATCTCAACTTGTTTTAGCCACTGCAACTGCAAATGACTACAAATTGTGATCTCACGTGACTCACACAACAGACTACCACAAATCACTATTCTGGTTCAGGGTTCACACCTCTACAAAAAACATGATTGTTTCCATGGTGTGTTCACCATTGCAGCATTCAAGCTGCATTTGGCAAGTCTGACTGTTGGACTTGCCGAGTTCTTGTGGGGAGTTTCTGCAATTGAACTTACAAGTTCTCAATTTTGGTGAGTGTTAAATTACCATTCAATTAACTCAGCTGCAGTTTTTTCTATGAATACTTGGCAACTCACTAAGTAGTTGAACTATGGTGTGTATAATCATCTTTTCTAGATTCTTTGAAGGTGTTGTAGTTTGCTGGTCACAAGGAACAGCCATAACAAAATCCCAGATGAAGAAGCTTAAAGACATCCAACAAAGACTAAAACAAGTATCGGGAGAAAATAAAGCTCTTTGAGATTAAGTGCACCATTTGAAGGAAAGAATTGAGGAGTTGCAAGTTGAGAAGAAGAACCAAACTGAATTCTTGATTGGAATCCTTGAGCAAATGCAACAAAAATAGTAGTGAAGGATGACTTACTATTAAAACTTAAAGAAGAGGAGTCTACAAGACAAAGCGGAGCAGCTCCTACTCAAGGAGGACAAACTATGAAAGAGGCGTGCAAGAGCACTGATGATCAAGCTTTCTTCAAAGATTTTAATTTTAATGATCCCACAAGCAGGTTTGAAAGGCATACCAAGGGTATAGGCTCCAAATTTCTGGCAAGATGGGATATGATGGAAGAGAATTTGGCAAGGATTACCAAGGAATACTTCAGTCCATCTTATTGAAGGAGAGACCACCATTTAAGGGCCTTGGTTATGCAAACATGGTGATTGGTGAATGCTCAAAGGAGGATTCTACACCATGGTTAAGCCAAAGACAGCCCAAAGAAGCCTCAAGATGATTGCAGATTTTCTTCAAAGTATGAGCAGCAATTTAAGTAAGAAGAGAAGAGCAAGATCTACCTCAAGAGGACAAAGAAGAGCTTTCAGACTTGAGGACACCTTCAAGGAAGGGAGGAGCAAAGAATCACACTCTACAAATAAAGAAGTGGGGAGATTCCACTCCATACACTTCACCACCAGCTAGACTCAAGGAGGAGGTAAAAGAGCATGTGGATAAACAAGTTAAAGAACCCATCTTTTGTTTCATTTAAGAGAAAACGACATGTTACAAAAGAATGTAGGTTTCTTGTTCCTTGCACTAGTTGTGGAAGAAGTAAACATTGTAGAATGTAGTGCAAAGAAAAAGCGACTAAGGAGCATGTATTCCATAGAAAGGATGGAAAAAGAAGCCCTCTCTTGCCAAGACAAAGGGAAGAGAAAGGTCAAGACACATTCAAAAGAGGTGATAAACAAGTTGATTTGACTATAGGCAAAGCTAACTATTATTGCTCTCATTTTAAGATTTAAGGTCATTGGGACAGCAAGTGCTGGATGCTCCATCCAAAGCTTCACTCAAAGAATGACAAAAGAAAGATTGATCAGCCACAAGGGGAAGAGAAGCACACCAAAGTACCGAGTTCAAAGAGAGAACAACTCTCAAGTGATTTATGTGATAGCATTTCAGGGACAAATTTTTTTGAGGCCATTTTTGGGGATGACAGGGGACGGCAAAGGGACAACTATATAAAAATATGGGAAAATTTCAAATATTCATATGATAACATTGATAAGGCATTCATCATATTGACATTATGCATTATAGAATCCTTAAAACACAACAATAAAGTTCACATAAGAGTTGAACAAATTAATATTTAATTGCTTCCATAATTCATTGTTAATGTGCATATGGTACAAAATTAAAAAATAGTAATACTGCATACACCAAAATGCCCAAATGCTACAAGTTTGCACTACAAATGTCAAAATGACAAAATCACAAATGTCAAAAACTTAGTGATGGAAAGTATGAGGTTGCCTCTAATTGGCATCTCCCAACACTATATCAAAACCTGTCATGCCCCTGGAATTTAAAATAGAAAAAAAATTAATAAATAAAATAAATGACAATATAAACATCAAATAATATAAAAATAAATATTGGCAATTTAATATTATTATTATAATATAATATATATATATATATATAATATTAATATAAAAATAAATATATTAAAATAAGGAAATACAATATATTAATATGAACATAAATGATGTATGTACATGAGCAGCCAGCGATTAATATAGAGTACAGCAGTAAGAATAATAAGGGCAACGATTAATAATAATGACTACAAAACAAGGCAACAGTTCTTTAAACAAAGGCAGACTTAATATTTATAAAGGCTGCGATCTTTATTAAATGCAGAAATGAGTAGATGTCCCCAAAAGCAGTGATTGATAATACTCATTATAAGTCAAAAAGAATGCTGATTTGTGAATACAAACAAAATAGGGAGAAGTGTGCGTCAGTCCCTGAAGGCAGCAATTTATATGATAAATAGCCAGTGATTGGAATGAGCATATACAAACAGCAATGTTTTAGTATTAACAAAAGGGATTTCAATGAGGAAAAAGGCATTCCCTAGCCCATTGTTATTTAAATTAAGGAATTAGGGAAAATTTAAGACATTCCCAATTAGGGGACATTACAAAACCAGAGTTTGACTCTGAGTCACTGCCACTATGAGAATTAAGGGGTTGGCGCATTGATTGTGTTAATTTTAGATCAGATATGCACAGAAAAAACAGAAAAAAAGTTAACTCAGAACATGAGACAGAGAATTTATCCTGGGAAACCCTTCTACTCAAGGGAGAGACACCCAGCAGAAATTTAATCTTATAGATCAGGTACAATAGTGCAGAAATAGCACTCCAGAGTCAGGCCTAGAGAGGCAGATTATAACACAATAAATCAGCATTGTAGATAGTGTGAATTTCTAAGCAACAAAGAATAAGTGAATCTCCTTCTTGAATGCCGAACTTGCTTTTGCAATCAAAATTGATGAAATTGAATGATTAATGAGGAGAGTCTCTCTCCTATATATACCAATCTAGGTGTCAATCTCCTCTTGAGCTGACCTAGGAGATTCAATATTTGTTTATGATAAATAGGCCGACTAGCCTTACGTAATTATTCTTTTGGGAAATACCTCCCGCAGCTACTTAAAACACTAACACTCCCTCTTAGCTAGGGAGGTATTCCCAGATATCTAATCATGGATTCTCTCAACATGACGTCCACAATGACTACACCCAAGGGAAACACAACTCAATCTCAGAGATGTGATCTATACAAGGGTTTTCACCTCATATTTCTCAGTCTCAGAGAAATATACACTACAAGGGCTTTCACCTCATATTTCTGTGTCTCAAAGAAATATACGCTACAAGGGCTTTCACCTCATATTTCTCTGTCTCAGAGAAATATATGCTACAAGGGCTTTCACCTCATATTTCTCCGTCTCAGAGAAATATACTCTACAATAGATCAGACCGTCGTTCTGACCATTCCCCGGACATAAGGAGAATATTTTAATAATGCTCTGACTCCCTTTGAAGCTAGATTGCATTCCTCAACACCATTTTTGATCCTGCCATACTTAACCTGATTTGCGAGAGTCCAACCCTCCTTTCACTCTAGGACTTAGTCCTCCTCGACCTCATCCCAGATCACCTATTTTAGGTTTGTGGTGCTACCGATGTCAAATCCAGGTTGACTGCCTTGTGCAATTCCCGTTCTCTGCAGCTGGAAAAACCTTCCAAAGACTTGGCACCTGGCCTTGCAACATTGCAACCCACTTAGCTAACACCTTCACACCTCTAGCCAATGGATTTGCCTCCTTGCTTCCTCTACTTGACTTAGTCTCCAACTGTCCTTGAAGACCCACCTGAGACTCCACTTCGAGCCCAACCATTCTGCCATACTTTCAGTGAAACACCCCTGTAATATGCCTGGTCCTTAGCTTACACAAAATAGATGAAAATTGATATAAGGGAGCAATGCACTAGCTCAAAAATATTAATAACATATCAATACTCAGTGGATTGAATCAGGAGTACATGAATTTAGATAACACAACCATATTCCACTAAAATCACACATAGACTATTGATATACTCAGATCGAACCCGACACATCATAGTCCAACAATAGTATTAAATATCTTGATTCATTCACCTCTGATTTGTAGCTGACATGGACACACAATTGTTCTGAATTTGGCGCTAGGTATTGGAGGAATGAGCAATTACAAGAGATCACCAGCGTTGGGACATAGCAGCCAAACCCAAGTAACTTCATGTAGTGGCCGATCGACCCAATTCATGGATCATTCGGTGAGGAAGTCCGAATAATGAGTGTCAGTGGCAGTCGAAGCCTGTGCATGATCCTTGGAATCTTGAGGCACAAATATTCTGTGTTAGACGCTCGGATAGTGACTCTCATAGATGTGCTGAACACACTCTTGCCTTTTGTTCTGGATTGCGATTGATATTGCATTGGAGAAGACTTGTGATCGTTGCACAGGGGGTGACGGGAATGATTGACGAGCAAGAAGATTGATTGACGGTTGTTCACCCGACTGTTGTGAATGGTCTGAGCGGTGACTTAACAGTGGCCAACAAGTGATAATCGTGAATGCTCGTGTGAATATTGGTGAAGTGATTTGAATCACAACTCCGCACAAGATTGTCTCCCGGTTCGGGATTGGTGTGTGTAGTCGATTTGCTTGCAATGAATCCCAATGCTAGTCTCGGCTGCTTCCTTGCCGAACTGGAGATGGTGGAGATTGTGGTCAGGGCGTGAGCTCAATCATGGTATTGCTAAACTCGTCTTCTTCTTGGACTGTGCCTCCTGTAGCCCGGAGCAGGATTGAATGAAGAAAATGCAATGCTTTCTACACATTTGATCTCTTGTGAAGATGGAGATACAACAAGATTCTCAAGCAAACCATTCAGATCCTCCATGAAACCCAATCCCTCTAGTTCAGGCATCTCTGATTTTCTCTCCCTTCTAGAAGTTCTCTGTAATTCAAGCGCACATGCGCTCTTAAATGGAGAGCCAGTAATTTAACCTTAGTCAAAATCTCTTTTAATAGAGAATAAACAATGTTCTTTAGTACCCTGACTTGCAATATACAAGTACCATGTTCTTTTAGATGGCCACCATAAGCACTGGCCCCACTCCCTCGACTTCTAGCTTGACACCGGTCATCATCTTCTTTTCTGAGTAATTTCCCTAACAAGGAAATGTCTTCCATACACTGCTTTGCTAAATTTGATCAGTTCTTCCTGAACCTAAGCTCTGATACCATGTTAATTTTAGATCAGATACGCACAAAAAAAACAGAAAAAAAACTTAGAACATGAGACACAAAATTTATCTTTGGAAACCCTTCTTCTCAAGGGAGAAAAACCCAACAGAAATTTATCTTATAGATTAGGTACAATAGTGCAGAAATAGCACTCCAGATCAGGCCTAGAGAGGCAGATTATAACACAATAAATCAGCATTGTAGATAGTGCGAATTTCTAAGCAACAAAGAATAAGTGAATCTCCTTCTTGAATGCCAAACTTGCTTCTACAATCGAAATTGATGAAATTGAATGATTAATGAGGAGAGTCTCTCTCCTATATATACCAATCTAGGTGTCAATCTCCTCTTGAGCCGACCTAGAAGATTCAATATTTGTTTATGATAAATAGGCCGACTAGCCTTATGTAATTATTCTTTTGGGAAATACCTCCCGCAGCTACTTAAAACACTAACAAATTGGAACTCCAACCAATCGCTCTTGTGCCTCATTAATCTGGGTGGCGTCCTTTAGATCAACATCCCACCTTAAAGCTGGAGTTTGCTGATACTTTAAAGTCTAACGATCCTAGAGTCACAAAGCACTATGCACAGCCACCAACTTCTTTGCATGTCTAGAGGTCAACCTATTCCTCTTGATAGAGTGAATAAAGCTGTATGTGGACCAATTCCTCTCCGCAATAGAGGAACTAGCAACTTGTGAAAGGAGGCAAATAGCGAGTGTCTTTAACTTTGGTCCATATTTGCCATGCCATGTCCACCATCCAATAGGATCAGTTTGAACTAATGTAGTTCTATCTTTCTTCGCCTCTAGTTTGGCAAGTGTTGGACCATGGAGATCAATTAGGGCAAGCCATTGTGTGCAAATTAAACTTGACTCCTCAATTGAATACATCTTTCAAAGGGCCTTCATTAACCCTTCTTTCGCCTCTCATCATCACAAGGAGGCAACCTACCAACTTTTGGTGCATACCGTTTGGGATTGAGAGCAAAGGTTGCCATATGAAGTAGGGTGTTCATAGTGTTCCATTGCTGCATCACAATGGGCTTAATGTGTTTCTCATATAATTCCAAATTAGGATCCCTATTACAAATTGCTTGCTTCATTTTTCCAACCATGTTGTTAGATGTCTCATAAATTTCTCCAAGACTAGGAAAGTCTGTATCAACATATTTAATGACATCCACAATTGGTGAAATGAGGAGCAAATATATCTACAAGGCCAAACAAAAAATTGAAAAAAGACAAATTAGAAAATTAAAATCAATTTTTTTTAATAAAATCAGCAATCGAATTATTAAATTATAAATTTATTAATAAAATAAAAATCAGCAAGTTAATAATTTTTATTTTTTTTACCTCACATAGGACCACCAATCATCATTAAGAACTTCTTGTTTGATGTTTTTTCCTTCTATAGTATTTGCAGTAGACCATCTACTCCATTCTGAATTAACCATCATCAATTGTAGAGCCTTTTGCACCTCAAGCATCCTCTCTAACAAAATAAAATAATTGGCATACCTTGTCTCCATAGGTTTGAGGAATTTCTTCTTTTGAAAATGCCTTGAAGAGAGCAAGTGATGTGTGATGGTTACAAATAAACATCTGAATATCTCTAGCTTTTATCACCGCTTGCTGCACCCAATCTATTTTCCCTATGTCTTTCAATGCGTTATTCAATTCATTACTACAACAAAGGGTCCAAAAGATGTGCTTATAAGCACCCTCCACTATCATGCCAACTAATTTGCACACACATGCCGAATCAATGATCACTTGCACAACATTGGAGGCCCCAACCTCCTCTATGGCATCTCTTAAAATATGAAATTGGAATTTTGCATCATTGCATTTCCCAGAACAATCAATAGCTCTAAGAAAATATGAGCCAGTTGAACATGTGACTATGATATTGATAAGTGGCCGATGTTTAATATTAGTCCACCTATCCATGACAATAGAGTAGCTCGTCCTAATCCAACATTGTCTCATGTCCTCCATTACCAAACTCATCTTGGAATATTTTTTGTCAAGGAGTGTAGTGCGTAGTTTATGTTCTTCAGGAGGGGTGAATGAGGAACCAACAAAAGTTACATCTTTGAACATTTGTTTGAAGGAGAATGTGCTACATGGAATGGGATGGCATAGGCATAGAAAAAATGGGCAATGGAGGACTTTGCCACATCTCATGCATGCACATTGAACAAACTTGGAACTGTACCTAGCTGCTCACTTGTAATAGTCTTCCTCTTCCCTCTTGTGGAAACATGAACATCAACACTAGCACTACCACTAGCACTACTGATTGTAGAGGGCATATGAATAGCTGATATGCAGATTGTGTTGGCATTGGCAACCCCTTAGACTTTGATTCTGCCTCCATATGGAACCTATAACACTTTATCCTCTCATCTTCCTTTATGTCTTCACAAACCTTCACAAATTGAAGAGGGTTTTTAGAATTAAAAGGGCCTTTTGCAAAAGTTTTCGGAACTTTAGAAGGGCATTCAAATGGATTTTTTTGAGGTTGCCCCCCTTCACCCATACCACTCCCACACCCTAATGAACCCCAAAGTGTCCCCCTTCACCCATACCTCTCCCACACCCTAATGAACCCCAAAGTTGGTTTTTATTTCCTTCTTCCCCACTACTCTCATGTAATGTCCCCTTCTTAGGCCTAATTAGTTTGAAGACCAGTAGCCTATTTCTTGAGTTCTCGTGTGCTAATTGGTAAGGCAAAGGGGCTCCAAAGATCTTGGAGGACACAATTTCGTAGTTACAAGGTTTCTTTTGTTAGCAATGAGCTCTGTGGGCAATATTGATCTAAATGACACTCTTGAAGTGTTTTTTGACTTTTGGGATGTTCTCCAAACTTCTTGGAGAGCACACCTATTTATAGTAAGTCACCAAATTGGCTTCTATTATTCACCTATTGCTTTAGCATGGCATGGTCAAATTTGGATTCCAATGTGTTTTAGAAGAACTTTTTGCAACTTCGTTGAGTTATTAAGTTATTTAATTAATATTTCACTAATGTTGTCTAATATTGAGAAATAATTAAATGACTACTTAGTGTAATAGTTCGTTGGAAAGGTGATTAAATGTTTGCACATAATGAATTATTTAATTTAAAGCAAAATTGTTTTTTCAAAAAACGCAACGAACAAGCAAAACACACTTTTTCTAAAAAAAAGAAAGAAAGTGTTTTTTGGAAAAGTAGTGAAAAAAAAAGCGCTTTTCCAAAAAAAGCAAAAGAGGAGGTGTTGGGGGCTCATTTAAATAGGCTGAAGAATGATAATGTTATGCTGCTAAAATGGCTTTGGTTCTCTTCAATCTTTGAGGACAAAATCCCTCATAAATTTCTAGTTTCGGAATTGCAAGATATTCCCTAGCTAGACTGTGGTATGATTCGAGCCATGCATCACCATTGGAGTTGCTTAGAAGTTTCAGTTTTTTTTTTCTTTGTATGAATATTCTAATGATGTGATAAGTCATTCAGAGCTGTTTGAAAATATTGTTATAGCTTGCATTCATTTTGGGTGCGTGTGGGAGTGATTTGGTGAAGTTTTTAGAGTTTATATCTCATTGCTCAGACTGTAACAGCAGGGTTTCAGACTTCTTTCAGACCTACACCAGTCATCTATTTGCCAATCTTTGAGGTATATTTGTTAATTTCGTGATGGGTGGTTAGTTCTTTGATGTTGTGATACATGTGGGGATGTTCTATCAATTTCTTTCATGACCATACTTGTAACAACAAATGCATATCTTGAATTTAGAAGTTTTCAAATGAGATAACATTATAACGCCGAGTGGTAGTACCACCAGTGGGCTGCTCTTGATATTTTGTTGTTGATTACCCTACGGATTAAATGGCTTATTGGTTCTCATTCACTGCTGAAAAGCATAAGAGTTGCTTTAGCTTATTGTATTCACTCATCGTTGAAAAGTGAGAGAGTTGCTCTTTCTTGTTGTATTTGCTCACCATTGAAAAGTGGAAGAGTTGGCTTTACATTTCCACTATTGTTTGAGCTTTCCCATTGAAAAGTGGAAGTGCTAAGCTAACCCCATTGGATAAGTGAATTACCTTCAACTGTTTCATTTCAAATATAATTGTAATGCTGTACACTGTATGCTCTCCCCTCGTTCACACTGGGAACTTGGTGATCAAAAAGTGGAAAGGAAGTGTTTGGCATTTCATTCTGTTTTGAGATAACAATTTTAAAAAAAAAAATTAAGGGTGCTTATTACATCTCAATACTGCTGCTCATGTTGTTTTGTTTTGTGAATCAATATGCAAGTGGAATTTGGAAATTGAAAATAGAATTTTTTTTGAAAAAATCATATATTTCTTCTTTTAATCTTTGAAAAAAATTGAAAAAAGAACAAATGGAAGATTAACAATGAACATACCTCTTTCAATTCTCTTGCTGGTCGCTACCTCACTCCTCACATTTGCTGCCAACCAATCCTAGTTTTTCCAAAAACACCTTCAAACCCTATTGTTTTGTTTTTCTAACTTGGTTGCAATTTTTTTTTTCATGTAAAAATGAACAAATGCTCCATATGGATTCTTCTTTTTGTTATGTTAGGGTTTGGAGGGGTGTGGGGGTCCACAAGTAGCATTTAAAATTGTTTTTTTTTCAATAGTGGGCTTTTTTTTTTTAATTTAAAAATGTTGTTGATGGCTAGTCATCCTTGGGATGGTCAAGGGACGTCTCAAATGTCCTCAATGCGTTCTAGGGATGGTTGGTTGTCCCCACACCGTCCCCTTGCTATCTCATTGTCTTGAAAATGTTACGGGTGATTTTTCAATTTTTGGAGATGGTTGGGAAATGCCCCGTAGCTGTCCCCACATCTCTGGAACATCCTTGGTGTGGGTACATGGGAAATTTTTTTGAGGACGCGTCTCCGTGTACCCCTACTCCAAGGATGATGATAAGGTGTAGTGATGATTGGTTTCGATCCTTCTTCCAATTCAATAACATGTTGAAACCTCTATTTGGTGGCAACCTTGAAGGAATATCATTGAGCACCCTACTATGCTTATCCAAGATGGATTGGATGTTTAACATGGTAAGATCTCCCATTCTTGGATGAACTCGTGTTTGTAATCAAACATTGTGCTGCCCAAGCCACTTGGTCTCTATGAAAAGCCCTCTTCATTCTTTTAGCTGAAACAGTCTTGGGAGCTCCATTGGATAGGCCTCAAAGAACCACCTCCTTTCCCTTGGATCTGAATTGTAACTCCATAGTCTAATAGTTTTGGGTAAACTTGCCAAGTGAATGTAACCATTGCACACCCAAAACCACATTTGTCTCATTGGTGCTAACTACATAAAAGTCATTCCACACTCTATGTCTCCCTAAGGTCATATCAAGATGCTAAATACTCTTGTTGCACAGAGTTGTAAACACATCAGCCTCTGTAACATTGAATCTCCCAAAATCATTTGTCCTCAATCCCATCCTAGTTATCAAAGCCTCATCAATGACATTGTGGATGACCCCATATTATCAATCCATACTGTTACTCTATGACCTTGCAAGAATCGTTGTACTTGAAAAGGATGATACCTTGGTGCACCTAAGAAAGTGGCTAGTGTTCCTCTTGCAACCTTTCCTTCTTATTTGCCCTCTTGCTTTGTATCATTGGTTACAACCTAGTGCTTTGGTTTTTGTGTGTCGAGATCCTCATTAAAAACCACTTCTATGTAATGTATCAATCCCTTTCTCAAATATTTGTGCCTTCCCTCCCATGGCTCTTTACAAGAAAAGCATAATTTTTTCCTTCAAAGTTCGTTCTTGGATTTTTCAACCTTGCTTGGTTTCAAAGGTAATGCCTTAGGTTGTGGTAACCCCTTCTAAAAAGGCTTCTTATGCTGACCAGGGGGAGCATTCTTGGGGTAGAACTTGTTCTTAGTCACTTAATCCTCTAAATTCAAAGCTCTCCTAATGACCTTTTGCAAGGAACCTAATTCAAATGTCCTCACCAAACCCTTGAGTGGTTTGGTTGACTCTTTACGAATAGCATTGTGAGTCTCCTCTCTGTCACATCTGGAACCATCACTAATAGCCTTTGAAACTCTGCCACATAATGCTCAATTGTACCCCTCTACCTCAACTATGCTAACTTTCTAAAATTAATCTCTAGATCCTTCCTATCAAACCTCTCTATCAATTTTTGGCTAAACTCTTCTAGAGTAGTAATAGAACCACGCTCTTGAGTCACCATGCCGTGGTACCACCATTCATGAGCCACACCCTTTAGGTGTAAAGTGGCAAACTTAATTGCTTCCTCCTCGTACATGGTGTTCAATGAGAAGTAGGTATCCAACTTTTCCAACCATGCCCTAGCTGTACAATTATTTGATCCATCATAAGTAGGTATGGTGATATTCCCCAACTGCTATTGTATGTCTCTCCGGGGCTGATCCGGATGATATCTCCTCCTCCTTTTATGTCCATTCCTTGTTTTCATCTTATAGTATTCAATGAAAGACATGTTACGACAGATTGCTGGATTTAGAGAATTATACTCCTCATGTCCTTGCCATTTGATCCTCTTGTCTTGGTGGTAATTGCTGCTCTTCTTTTCTTTGCGAAAATTTGGCTCAAAATGTCTTCGTAGGAGGATTAATTGAGATTCTATCATTAGTTGAGTAGCTACCTTTTGCAAAATTTTTATTGGGTATACCGGCACTCCATTGTGGATTCATTCCTCTCAAAGTCTGAACTATTTCTGCCATGGACTTTCTCATGGAAGACTGAAATTCCTTGGTCAGCACCCTGTTTTCATTTCTAATGATTTCTTAAATGTTTACTTCTTCACTTTGGTTATTAATGGCTCCTTCTTTTTTTCTCTTTTCCTCCCTTTGTGGTATCTGATTTCCCTATCACTACTGTCCCACAGGTTGGTAGGAAAAGACCGCTTTGATACCAAAGAGATGTCCCCTAAGTAAGATATGATTTCAATCTCCAAAACTGACGAAATTATCAAGATTGATTAAATCCAGGAAATATGCAAAGACACCTGAATCTATTATTGATAATTGATTTAACTCAAGCTGGAACATTCAGCTACTCACACAACTGGATAATTGAAATAGGCATTCACATTACAGTGATATAAAAAAAAAATAGATCTCAATATAAATCGTCTATCTGGTCAGCTACAGAGTCAAATACCAGATAAATAATGCTGTCACAGTATTGGTTAGGCCTCAAAGCTGTTGTCTTTCTAGTTTTCTTTCTCACTGATTGCTGTCACACCATATCCTTGATGGAGTTCGTTGAGATTTGGCCCTTGTACCTTCGCTGACTGGACTACCGAGTTAGGGACGAGGCAATCTGATGTACATGCCTCCAAACAAGGTCCAACCTGACTCTTAATGGCTGCCACCTGATGATTGGGTTAAGCACAATCCTGGCCCTCCAATTTGCATAAATTCAGATGCAGATTAGAGTATAAAACCTTAATATATTGGCCTTGAAATGAAGCTGTAAATGATCTAATTTTGCTAGACACAAGGTGTATGGAGGACCTTTTGTTGCTGTTCAAGAAAATTGCAGGCTTTTTGTGACATATATCTACTGGCAGCCTGACCTAATGATGTCTCCAACTGTTGATACTCAGTGCATGGATGGATCATGTGATTTACTTACTGCTGTTTGCCTTGCCCTGAGAATAAACAACTTCCAGAATTAAACCCAATCTGCCCCTCCTGAAATGGAGTTACCAAGAAGCATGAGGGAGGGTTTTTTTCCTACCTCGATGCTGCAAACTAGGGTTTTCGTCCCAGCATGCAGGTTGACAAAAAAACTTCACCAAAACAATGCCAAAAATCCATGTGCTGTAATGAATCCCTGATCTTCTTTTGTACCCGCTGTTTAGGATGTGAGGGTCCTAAAATTGGGGCACCAAGTTTTGGAAATTCAAATTCAAATTTATTTGATTTTATTTATTGATATATTTATTTTGTTTTATTTTTAATTATAATATTATTTATTATATAGAGTTAGTGTTGAAAAAATCTTTTATTAAATTAATAATAATATTAAATATTGTGGGCGAGATGGGACATGTTGATATAGCAAGGAGAGGAGACTAATACCACTTGGATGGAGAAGTAGGAGGCACTTTGCCTATCATAGATAAGCATGAGGACAGCCAAAAGCATAGCAGTGATGGTTTTCATAATTGTATTGTGCACAAACTCTTATAACAGTTGTAGCTTGTGCATAGTTGTAAGAAGATATCTCTTTTCTGGTTCATGGTATCCATTGTAAAATGCATGGCCTTCATTGTACATTGATGCAATAAGGAGAACTTGTAATATATTTCATAGCATTATAATATGACCTTCAATAGTAGGGAGGATCATACATTGCAGCAGGGGTTATGTTGTAGCATGGTTCCAAGAAAATCACTATTGAACATAGTATGCAGCACAAGGGTTGAAGAAGTGGCCACCATAGAGTTGATCATGGTAAGGACACTTTGGGTTTCAACACAAGATAGAGCATCAACACCTTCTACCTCGTAACTCTACTGGTTTTGAGCATCACTTTGGAGATGTGTTAGGTTCTTGTTCCAATCAAGAGCAGGATAGAGCACAATCACCTCTACATCATGACACTACATGAGTTGATCATCCTTTTGAACATGTGAGGGGGTTTTGTTCCATCAAGCATCATGAGACCTATACACATAGAGCACTACTACCTTTTAACTTAAGGCACTTGGGTGCAAAGCATCACTTGATTTTTGAGGAGATTTTGAGGGATTTTTGTCTGAATCAGTTTGGATGCAAAAGTTACAGAGATAGAGGCAGATAATTTTGTATATTTCAAAGTAAGCTTTTGTGGGATCAAAATCTCTCTTAGAAGGGAGTTGTGATCAGTTTTGAATCTAGTTAAAAGATCCATCATCAGATTAAGACATTTAAGCTAGATTCGGGCATAAAAATCAGCCCCAGAACTTGGTTTAACAAAATTGCCACATGCTGAAAAAGGGCAGTTTCTTCCCAACAAGAAACAAGAGAGTTTGAAATGAATCAGCATTCTTGTCTCTTCAAATTCTGTGTAGAAGGTCTTGTGCATGTGTTGAAATATCCCCTTATAATTTTTTTGATTTTTGAGCACAGGATTTCACCCGTTAACGTTAGAGAAATGATAAACTAACTGAAAGCAACCCTTCACTTTTTGATCACCTAGATCCCAATGAGGGCAAGGTGAGAGCATACGGTGGAAAGGGGATTGTTAGATGAAATTTGAAACTGAAGGTACAGTATTGAAATCAACCCTTCACTTTTTGATTACCAAGTTCCCAGTGTGGGCGAGGTGAGAGCACACGGTGGAAAGGGGATCGTTAGTTGAAATATACTGAAAGCTGGAAATACAATATGTTGACAGCTTAGTCGACCAACTAGAAAATGAAAGCAACTCGGCCACTTATTCAGCGGGAGTGGAAGTGCAAAATGCAAAAATGAAATGTTTGGGCGGCTAGCCGACCCCTTTCACTTTTTAACGGTTATGAAAGCAAACAATAGTATTGAAATGAAATAGATAGACGGCAAGGCCTGTCTCTTCCACCTTTTTAGTGGGAATACAAAATGGTAATTGCAGAAATATAAAGGGCCAATTAGTACTACTGATTCAGCATTACAATATGAAGTATAATCTATAAATACAATGAGATATTGATATCCTATGATCACCAAAATGTTAGAGCATAATCTCCAAGCAAATACATGATATCCAACATATGAAATATGGCAAAATGACTGAAATATCAGGTCTGATATAAAATTGCAACAAACTGAAAAACCAAATTAGCAAGTACAAATTTCACCTTTATGCTCGTAACTTCGCCAATACTCCTTTGAATGATGTCAAATCAAGTGCATATGAAGCATAGGAGAAGGGCATCCAAGTTCCAATTGAGAAAACAACCCCAAACAACTGACACTTTTTATGCACGCTTCCCAAGGCACTGCTGAAGATGGTACGGCCTTCTAGAACTAGGGAAACCAGCATATAAAATCAGAAACCTCACCAAAAAATCTGAAAACAGGAGCAATGAGGCACCTAGGATGGGAAAGAAGATAGAGCCAACACCCAGAACTAGACAAAAGTCATACGGAGAGCAATGATCGAAAATGTGCTTCAGCCAAGCACCAAACCAGCAACACCAAAATGGAAAAACCACTCCAAAATTAGAAAACATCAAACAACTCCATCATCAATCAGCTCAATCTGCACTTCTGAGTGAAGAACAATCTCAATATCAGCTAGATACTATCTTGCAAGTACGAAACTGAGATGGGCTAGGAGGTATGCATTCCTCGAAGCAAGGGTATGAAGAAATTTCAGTAACACTTCATTATATTAGCAATGGATAGTCACAAATGAAGGCAAGCTCTCTTGTTTATAACTTTCTCCTCAAATTCAAAACCTTTTCCCTCCAATTAGGCGCCCAAAATGAAATTCACATTCACCATCTAATTTGCATTTGAGTTGCATCTTTGACTACTTGACTTGGACGTCCAAAGCATATGAGGAAATAATACTTTATCAAAAGCAAATATCATAAGTGGATGTCCAAATATATTTAAGTGAAATACTTTATTAATAATCAAATATCATAAGTGGATGTCCAAATATATTTAAGTGAAATACTTTATTAATAATCAAATATTCCTTCAAACTAGGCATCCCTTTTGCCTTAGTCAAATATTTCACTCCAAAACATAATACTCACCAAATGAGGCGTCCAACCCAAGCATTGACTTGCCAAAACAAACTTCCTTCAAACTAGGCATCCCTTTTGCCTTAGTCAAATATTTCACTCCAAAACATAATACTCACCAAATGAGGCGTCCAACCCAAGCATTGACTTGCCAAAACAAACTCCAAGAATGTTGGAGACCAAATTGCTCATATTGCCTTGTCGGAAATAGCCATTGCACTAAACTGTTGCTAAAAATAACACTGCCAAAAATAGCACTTACTATAAATAGCATACTGCTAAAAATAGTAAGTGACTTCAAATGCATTTTTAGCGCAAACCAAACAACCACCGTAACTTACTAAAAATAGCAAGTTTGGAAAAGTCACTTGATGCAGATGCATGTCATACCACTTTGAAGCTCTCTGAAAACCCAGAAAGACCTAAAGACCATTTTGCAAAACTCCTACATGCAAACCCTTGAATCCACAAAAGAAACCTCCAAGAAGCAGGAAACCCTAATTTTCACTTCCGACTAGCCTATCGGCCTACGAGCCTCCGGGATAGGCTAACGATCAACTAATGAGACTATTGCTGAGAAGGGGACATTATACATGTTTAGTGTAATGTCCCTTTTATACAAAGTCAACACATGTGGGGACCCTCAAGCCCATGCCTATGCTTCTTAATTGGTGAGAGTTGATTGCTAGAGAAGCATATAGTAGTGAGTAGTGATGATTGGTTCTGTTCATATGTCCTTGATATTTTTATGAGTTTGGACCATTTCCTAAATTTTAGGGGCATTTCCTAAATTTTATGTCGGTTGGATGCAAGATCCTCAACATCAGTCCCCTCATGGGGGATTTACTCTAAGGGGACCTCTTTATTGTTGACATTGTTCATGCCCTCAAATATTTTTAAGTATACATGTTTGTTATAAGTGCCTTGGGGAAAATTTATTTCTATTTGTTAGGGGTTTTTGGAGGGCTATGGGGACATGACCATGTCATGCAGCCTATTGCTGGATCTCGGTGCAAGTTAGGTAGGCGTTCATAATGCTTTATCTCAAGTCTTTATGGCTAGTGGTTCTCTACTTATGGTTGATTTATTGATGAGAGGTCAGGGTTAGTTGACTACTTGAGCAATTTAATGTTATTCCACTAGTGCCACATTATGTGGTACTTAATTAGTAAGTGATATTAGTGTTATATCAAATAAAAATAATCTTTATTATTTGACACTAAGGTTAAGTGCTCAAGGTTTGGAGCATGCCAACGAATAAATACAAGCCCGCCAATATTTAGGGGATTATTGGGTTTGGAGCATGCCAACGAATAAATACAAGCCAGCCAATATTTAGGAGATTATTGTATGCTTAGTTCATATTTTTCAGACCCAGAGAGGGCAGCTACATCAGGTAGGACTCATCTACCTATTCAGGGATGGAAGCTGTTGGATCCAGAGATAAGAGGACAGAACACCTTTGGTTTCTTGTGGGTAATCTCATTCTGGGATTGTATTGAGCTGAAAGCATTCTCATGTCAATCGGTAGACTTATTTTTTGAGGCAGTATAGTACAGTAGCATCAGTTCAGATTTGGGAAGTATCTTCCACCACGTGCTTTAATCATAATTAGTTCCATATTATTATATTGATGTAATCCAATAGGTTTATTATTATTACTCCATTGATGTATTTCATAAAATCTGCTCCAGGGTTATTGTTAGAGTTTACTTTCTTTGTGCATTGTTCTTTTCTTCTTGGCATCATTCTGATTTTAAAATAAAGAAAGCAAAAACTAGATACTGGGTATCACATCCAGAGTCTTCCAGCAGTTGATAAGAAGCAATTAAAAGCCCTAAGCAAATGGGAGGATGAGAATTGAATGGTTGTATCTTTAAGAAGTAGAAGAACAAGCTGAAGTAGTGAAATAGGCTTGAGAGGGTCTGTAATGCACACATATAATCATTTATTTGATCAATACACTCAGGTAGAAGAGCAAGTGCATCTATCAAAGTGAGTTTTCACCTTCATGAGGTTTTTCTAGGATGATCGTGTGTCTATGTTGTATTCTTTCCATTTGAACACTTCATTTCTTGTATGACAGCTCTTTAGCTTCTCCACTTTTAACAGTCATCTGAAAATCCAAGTAGCATACTTTGTTTGATTTCATAGTTTCTAGCTGGATTTTGGTGGAAATTATGGATCAACATCAATGCAGAGATGTGACCAGAGGTTCAATGGTGAAAGACTTATTGTCAAAGGTAGCACTTCTGATGAGAGGGTTAAAAATGATCAATTGTCTCCCAATTGAAGGCTGGCAATGAGCAATGATTATGTATTTGTAGAGTCATGGCACTGAATGACAAATTGGAGTAAGAGGTTGCAATTACTGCTCAAAGCATTGGGGATTGATGTGTGGTAATTGAGACTAGTTGTACTAAGGGATTTCAGCACGTGTGAGTCATGATTTTATTAGTTGAGGACAGGATTGCAAGCATAAAGAAGGAGAGTTAGAGTTTGCTCAATTGGAGGAGAGGAATAACACAAACGGAATTGACTGACATGTAAGTTTGATTTGACCAGGAGATAGACTTAAGCTGCATAAGTTTATGGGGGATGGCAATTCAGAGCCTTGTTCAATGGTATGATATATTTGACATTACTTGGAACACCATGAGGGGTAGCCAATGATTGCTATATGGAACAAAATAGGTTGTATACTTTATCAAAATTGTGAAGATCTTTCAAAAACTGGTTCAACTTGTTCGAGGATAACAAGGAGATTGTCATTGAGATCTTTAATATGAAGCAAGGAAAATATGACAATCTCAAGAAATATAATCTACTAGTAGAAGAGTTTGATCTCTAAGTTAGAAACTTTCTGGTTGCTTGCAACCAAAATATCACACTAAGTTAAAGAAATTGCAGCGAATAACATATTGTGATGTTTATGATTGGGAATGAATCTGCTGAGTGAAGACAAAACCAATGCTGGACTGAAGCTGTTAAGCTACTGTAACAACAGTGAAAAGATCCTACCTAATTGACATCGATAACCATTTTGTGGGGAAACATGATGACAATATGAAGGATTTGAAGGAGGAAGCTGAAAAGACCAGAAAGGATATTCACTGCACAATTTACTGAGTTGAGGGACATATAAGCACAAATTGTTGTTACAATCAATTCTGTGAGACATGAAGAGTAACTGGGCACACCATCAAGGACTGCATGTAGAATCTGAATAACAAAAACTTGAAAGTGTTGTTAACTGATTCATTAGCATCAAAACGGGCATTAATTGGTTTCCAAATCTATGACAGGGTGAAAGATAGAAGAAACAGGGGTATGGTGATAGGTGTGTTGAATAAAGTATCAAGTGTTGACAAGATCCAATGTTGAATGTGTAATGAATTTGGCCAATTTGCAAAGGATTGACACATTAACCAAAATATTGATATTTCAATGGCATCCTCCTGGTGGCCATGAAAAATTATTGCTGCAAGAACAGGATGGCCAATGTGGATTTGTTTTGTACCGAAGAAGCTGCTATTTCTAGGTCATAGGGAAAAGAACATTCCTAACCTGGACGAAGTTGAGAAGAAAAGAATGTTGGACATGGAAAAATTTCTGATATCTGCTGTAAAGTTGTCCATACAGCTATTATCTAAGAACTGTATCTTCTGCAGAAGTTGTCATTGTCAGAGGTGTCAACAGATTCACAAAAGCTTACCTAAATCCTAACACCTATCCTTTCTGTTGCAAAGAAGCACTACATGCTTCAAAGAGGGGGAGCTTTTTACAACCCCAGAATGATATTGGGTCAGAGAGTGGATGACCTGTGGCATGCATAACTGTTAGTTAAGTTCCTAGATTTATGATTTGCTGGTTATCCATCTCCTTAAGAATTTTGGGTTGCCCCAACCTAATTTTAGTTATATATAGGGACCAGCTGGTGATTTGCTAGGCATCATGTGTTTTGCTTTTAATCAAAACATTTGGGAGTTTGCCCTGTTGAAGTGGCTTTACTTTTATTCTTTACTTCAGCATTTGTCATCTTCAATTATCTGTTACAGATCTGAGATCTGCATATTTCATCTATTTCCAGTTATATCAAGATCTGTTTCTGTCATCTCTGCTTTATTCTGCCATTGATACGTACAAATCTTCTGTGCATGCTACCGAATTTTTTTGTTCTGCTTTAAGATCTGTGTATGTGTCTTTCTAGGATATATTAAGATCATTCAGAAAAGTTCAACTGGTAAGAATCTGGTTGCCCACATTGTTTTGGGCTGCTAGGGAGTGGGTGGTATCTTGTTGTAAAGAATGGGGAAACCAAAAAGAATTCAGTAACATGGATCCAAACTGACTTGAAATTCAGAATAAGGTCATTCAAAAACAGAAGTAGACAAAACTAATACTCACATGGTCAACTTTGACAGTTAATCAGTTGAAATGATGCAGAGTGCTTGCATGAAATCAACACAAATACATCCCCACACCATTCATGAGGAATGCTAAGTTGAGGGGGAACCATAGCAGAAGTTAGACACAGACAAGCTGCTTACTCCCAAAAATGATAGGATTTAAGCACTTTTAATCTTACTACAATTCTGCAAAGCACCAGCTCAAACAAATTTGGAGCACCTTTCATCCATGGATAAAGTGTTGAGCAAGAAGAGAAAATCCTTCTATTGAGTCAAATAAATGCTCGGAATGCTTCCGTTAAAGAGGATAGTGATTCCAAGAAAAGAGAATACTCCCGTACAAAGAATGGGGTCCTCTTATCATCAAGTTCTTGTGTGGCTTAAATAAGCAAGAGCTTCATGCAATATTCTATGCATCATTGATGGAGGCTTTCGCGTCTCTACATCTTCCATTTGGCCCATCATTTGGTGTGGCCTATTCCTCTATTTTCAACTTTCATTTTCCATCCCTAGGTGGAGCTTTAATGATTATATTTGGGGTGCTTGAAAATTTATCTTTAAATTCTGACTCCATTTATCTTTATTAGGCACCCAAAGTGAGCAATTCAAAAGATTATGTGGGCACCTTTTCTCCAGCTCAAAACTTCATTTATGAACTTAAGAACTGTACATGAGTTGAGGCATCAAAGTGAGCCTTTTCATAATGCATGTCTGTAATAGTTCATTATTTTCTATAATGTTAAGGAAAGTTCATTTGCTTTCAATTTCTATTTAAATTTTATACGATTTGTGATTAGTCTTTTTAGTACAGTGTTTGAAGATAAGAGTATCTCTGAAAAATTTAATAGCATGTAGCAAATAGTAGAATGCAAGTAAAATGTTTTTATTCTGAATAATTTATTTTGTTTTGTCATCCATATTCTTGATTAGAAAATTGCATCTTACTCTTTGTAATTCTTTTGTTGTTTATTAAAAATTCACCTCTTATGTTGCAGATGTTAAAAAACTTTTTGGTTTGGATAGATACAAAATTAGGACATTGGGGGCCTCTTGTTTTGTAAGTATCTTCACTTTGCTTGGCTTTAACTCTATTTTATCACAATCTCAAGTTGTTCTTTCCAGTCTTCGCTTCTGAAATGTTAAATTTGGTATGATAGTATAATATCTGTCATTACCTTGAATTAGTTTATATGGTCTGTCTGAAATCCTTCAACTTTGAATAGTTAAATTGGCATGGTCACATTAGTCTCTAATGAGCATGCAAAAGTACCTAATTATTTTTATTGTAAATTGCTTGTCCATGTCACTTGAATAACAATCTCAAGTTTTATAGTTTTGCAACCTGGTACATAACAAATATTTCTCAATGTCGATAAGTATCAGCATATGAAAAAATAATTGAATGAAAGCATTCTCAGAAGCACAGAAATTTTCAAGTTGAATGGTATGGTGGCATTATAAGACAGTATCCGCTTTGAGCCTTTTAGACTCATTCTGTAAACAAACATGTTATGGGAACTAGCCTCTATTACAACTTGGTAAAAGATCAGTATAAGAACTCTTCTGCCATTTAAAATGTGTGAGTGCAAAACATTAATTTTGCTTCCATCCTTGTGCACCAGAGCGCTTGCCTGCAAGGAGATGCTCATATCTGCAGTTTGAAATTAGAATAATAACTGGCTACGGGTATATTGTTTTGTCCCAATGATCATCAAGTAAGCACTACACAAGGTGTATCATTTCAGCTAATGGGTTTGTAAGACAATGTCATTGAAAGTTTTAAACTGATAATTACCAGCATAGAATATTTTTTTTTCCCAAATGGAACTCCTTTCTTTCTTATAGCTCCTAGAAGAGCATCTATTCTTTTCTTTGGGAATTGATTGCAACAGACGTAAAGAGAGCTTATTGTTATTTCAATTTTGACTTGAGGAAACCCTGTTTTATATAGCACTGACATCTTGCAGTTGGAGGACTGCACCTCTTTGAGCAACTCATTCTTTTGTGATGAGTGCTTCACTGGAAACTAGTTGGCCTTAAGTACTCATAAAGGGCAGCATTTGGAAGCATCTGTAATAAAACAAAATTATGGAGAAAGTTATGGAGCAAGATATTGGGCAACTTATATAATGTACCTCTATTCAGATCTAGGGAAACTGTGATCCTGAGAGACTTCTTGCAGTTGGGAGAATACACTTCTCTAAACAGCTCATTCTTTTGTTATAAGCATACTTTGAAAACTTGAGTTTGGCTCAGACTTGGCAGCCCAAAATTTTGACTTGGACTCAGGGTTCACAACGGGCTTGGCAAAAGACTTGGCATGGAATCAACAAAAAAAACCTTATAATTACACAAAAAAATAAAATCAATGAATTTAGAGAACTTAAAAGTTTAATTTGACTATCAATTTGTCATAATTCAAACATCACACATGTCATATGATTCTCAAACTCTCAAAATTTGAAATTTCAGTCACTAAACAATGTCAAGCGTCAGAAAAGTCTGAGCTCAAGACTTGGGAGTCCAAGCCTAAGATTTGGGAGTCTTGGAGTTGGACTCAGTTGAGTACTCTCCAAGACTTGGCTAGACTTGGCGCGGGAGTTTGGTCAACTTGGCTTGGCCAGCTCAGAGACTTGGAGTTTGGCGAGTCTTGCAAAGTCTTCAAACTATGGTCATACATGTATCATAGGGAATAAGTTGGCCTTTAGCACTCAAAGAGGGCAGCATTTGCAAACATCTGTAATAAAACAAGATTAGAGAGCAAAGTATGGTGCATTGTGTTGAGATGTGGAATCAGCTGTAATGTCCCCAATTTTTATTAAGTCAGCATCGTAATTAAATAAGTAATTTTAAGTTGCCGAAAAAGGTTAAATTAAAAAGACAAATTAATTATTTTAATGGTGCAAATGTAACTTAAATTTTAGATAAGTTAAAGTAGATTAATTAAGTTACTTTTTGGGTGAATTCTTAAAAGATTATAATTAAAAGAAGGAAAAAAGGGGAAGAATTCAAGAAGGTGGTGGGGAGTTACAATGAGGAGAATTAAAGTTTTGGGGGAGTCTTTTGCAGGCATGCTGGTTTTGATTTTGAAGAACAGGTATTGCTGGTTGAACAGAGTTCATTACAGCCTTTTGGAGGATGGAAACCCTCTGAAAGAAGATTAGCTTCGGTGGTGAGATGATCCACCCTAGTTGGTAATTGGTGGAATTTCTCAGATTTCGTGTTGGGAATTTAATGGAGGAATTCGAGAAATTTGAGAAGTCTTTATTAAAGACAAATTTCTAAGTTATCAGTTTTGAGGAGCTTAAGAGTAATTTTCAGAAATTTTTTGTCAAGTGAAATCATATGGTTATTGTATTAATGGCTGCACACAAGCCGTAGCATATATTTGTTACAGGTTGAGGAGAATTTATGTTTGAGGCATCTATCAAGGGAATTAATAAATAAAATTTCTTGGCGTATACTTTCTCAAACTAGCTGCTGTACCTTTGGATGTCTTCATTCTGACTGCGTTCTATAGTTGGAGCTGGCATTATAAATTTTGATGAAATACCGTTGATTGTGTTTCCAAGGGAAAGATTGACTGTTGAATTTTAAAAAGGGGTAATATTCATTGAGCCGCTTCTCTTTCTTTATCTACCATTCTCTATTATATGAATTTATTTGTTATAGTTTCCTATAAGTTGCAAATCTGATTAGTGGTTGATAAGTTTTGAGAATCTAATTAATGGTTGATGAATAAACACAAGCTTTTGCCATGTGCCTCGACAAGTTTCATGAATTCAGAAAGGTGAGTGGTATTATTTTAAGTGTTTTACTGGAGCTATTATGAGGAAGGAATTGCGACTCCTTTAAGGAATGCTGTTTTCCGCCGTGGAGTATAAGGAGCTATCAATTCCTACGTTGAATTTGGAAGAGCCACTGTAAGGAAGAAACTTGAGTAAGGGAGAGATAATGTAGACTACCAATCAATCAATTCGTCATTTTAAGACAGCGTTAGGCATAAACCGCTCAAGAGGAATCGTGGAAGTATGGAACATGTACAACTATATGAAGGCACCAAGTCTATAGTGGAGTTAAAGAAAGAATAAGTGATTGCAGGTAGAATCGAAAAGGCCAGCATGGTAGTAACTATCAATCTGTTCTTCAAAATGATAGACTACAAATGAAGTATTTATTAGTTGGGTGCTTAATTTTTAATATGGGAGGAGTTGAGCTGTTATGTGAAGGATTAAAAGTCTTCAAGGGAGTTCTCTGTCATTATTTTACAGGTCAGCAAACTTAATCAAATACTGCTGTAAATGTTACTAATGTGAATTTTACTGAGTAATAATGAATTCCTGAAATTAGATATTGTTCGAAATATATACTTGTAATTGTCAGGAACCTGTATTCTATGAATTGTACAAAACAATTTATTTATGGTGAAACACATTGAAGATAATATTCAGAACAGTTAACAGGAAAACAGTTTTGATGAAACGTCAGTACACTCGGGAAGGGGAAATTGAAAATAATTTGCATAAGAATTTAGGGTGGGACATTATATCGACAAGCCAATTTTTGACTTGACATGGTGCCAAAGCTTGGTCAAAACTCACTAAAACTTGGCAAATTAAAAAAATCATTGAAATATGATAAATTTTAAGAAAAAAAATTATTTTTACTGTATCTCATATCAAAACAACTTCAAATGTCATAGTAACATGACTCAAAATTGGGACTGACTTGGCATACCAAAAGTATGAATGTTATTTAAATGCTTGAATAAATTAGGAAAAAATGGGGAAAACCATGCTTTTTCATCCGGTGCAGCACTAACTATTTTTAATTATTTGTTTCTTTAACATAATATAACAAAATAAATATATTAAACCAAAATGTTAAAGCCGAAATATATATTTCAAAAGCTTTTCCCTCTACTTTTAGATGTCTAAATAATTGAATTATATATATTTATTTATAATTGCCATATCTAGCCATATCTATATCAGGGAATCTTGAAAAATTTCCGTATCTAATACCATATCCATATCTGATACAGTATCTGTTTTGATGCAACTCTGGTGAAAATAGTTTGAAAGCAAATGGGTATATGAAAATAGGCTTGAAATGGGCAAGTGTTTTTAAAGTGTCAGTAGCTTTTGGGGTAGACAAGGATGTTTTTTAAGCCACTGGTCCTATAGACTTGGTGAGTTGAATATGCAGACTTACAGAGAGTGCCTTGGATCTGAACTTAAGAGTTTGGCTGCATCTTCAGTGAGTCGAGTCTGCAGACTTGCTGAGAGTACCTTGGATCTGAACTAGGGGAAATGTGACCCTTGGGTGGTATTTCTGGAGCTTCTCCTTCACACCACATTAGTGCAAAAAGAAGTATGACTGGTCTAGACCTTCCTTCAAAGTTCTGCTTCAATGATCTGAGTCACTTATGTTTGTTGGCGCTCCATTAGTAGCTGACTTATGACTCCACCTCTCCATCATAATTCATGAGCACATGTTGCTTGTTTTTAGTCTCTCCAAGCTTCCCTTATTGAAGTTGGGAACATTTAATCTCAAACTAGGGATATGCTTACTTTTTACATATAAATTTATCATACACATGTAATCTTCTTATGCCTCCCACATATTCCCTATTATAACCATGCATTTATGATATTTATAATAAAGTGCATAAGTGTATGAGTTAAAATTTTATTTGTTGGAGAGGATTCTTCTTGTTTTACTAGGTACAAGTGCAGAAGGGTTGGAGTACTCTGAAAGTGGATATGAAGGTAATAAAAATAATGCACCAAATCGTATTATACTTACTGTCATGCCTCAAAATTTTACACAACAAAACAAAACACAAACACCAATTTTTTTTTTTGAATAATACATATAAACATTATGGATTCATTAACTACACATTCCCACGACTTAAACTATTAATTATAATTAACTAATATTTATAATTATTATTATAATATACTAGTATTACAATTACCTTGTCCTTACATTCCCTTAAGTATTAATATTGACACCATTATTATTTTTATTACAATAAAGGCTACAATAGCGTCATCTTTGAACACTCTATATTAACATTTTATCTCTCAACACTACCCCCATTGAGAACCCAAGAGTAAAGTTAATGTCACTTATAGATCCATATTTAATATTATCTTTTTCTAAGGATAACATTACCATTTTTTTTATTCTTGATATTAACATTAATTATATATATATTTACTAATGCTATTGATTCCAAAACTTATTTCCAATAAAATTCGATGCTCATGAAGTCACAAGTATTTTTACAATCATTGTTAATAATCTTGCTAACTATAAGCTTTATCATCTACCATTTACTAATATATCTATAATATTATTCTCGAAACCAAAATTACTCAACTATTAGATTATTGGACATAACCACTCAGTAATGATATTATTCAAAAAGCTAATATTAATACCATTTCTTGGCCTATATCCTTCGCTGACAATGATATTATTGTGATTGGAAATCACAACAATAATGTCGACAGTAGACAAGGTATTCAACTTAACAAGGGGAGATAGATGTGTTTGCAATTTTCTCAGACAAGTGATAATAAAACTTATGTCCATATCTCTAGTTGGACCTCAAAGATTATTTTAATCCTAGGTTTAAATTATGTAACATGGTTGAACTATAAATTTTTCTATCAAAGATTGTGAAATCATGTACATAGTATGAAGCTAAGATAGAAGAAAGATAGGCCAAGGTTAACTCTAATTAGTTAATATCTAAGAATGAACTTCCACTGCAAGTGGATAAATGAACAAAACATATACATTGTATCATTCTTTAAACAAAAAATAAATTCTAAAGAGCTAACAAGACTAGAACCATAAAGAATGCAATCATAACTGTATCATTACTCAAGAATTTATTTCATTTTATATCATTTAAACAAAATTATTTTCTCTACCCATTAAATCTTTCTCTACTAAAGGTAAAACAACAATAGTTCAGCTAATTCTAACTATCCATTGATTGTTGAGTTCCTATAAGGTAGGTATGAAACCCCACTAGTAGTTTGAGCTTAATTAACTAAATTAATGTTATGAGGAAATTCTCCAAGAAAGCTAAGTGAAAATCTAAAGTACCATTGCCTAGATTTGAACTTAAAGAAACAAGGAGCATTGGGTAACCCTTACAATTTCTCAATCTCAAACATATTAATAAACTTATAAGAAAATGACAACCATATGACCATATAATTAACAGTCACAAAAATCTCTATCCACTTCAACTTGTAAATTCAAATTCACATTAAGAGTATTACTAAATTTAAATTTGACTACCAAGATCCTTTAATTCCCCAATGCAATTATAATTTCAACAAGAATAATTAATAACTAATTTATCCCAAACTAAAAACTAATTTTAACCAACTCCAAATTTATTCTAATAATCGATCCTCTCCCTTCTATTTGCCTTTGGAAAATTTAGATTTGAAAGTGATTGTTGTTTGCTGCAGGTTAAAATTTCCTGAAAGAATTTAATTGTTTCAATAGTCTTTTATTTCGGATTTGATATACTTGTTTCCCTGAAAGATGCAGATTACAACTCTAACGAATTGAAATATTTGATCAGAAGACTCTTTAGTTTCCCCCTTTTTTTTTTATTTGCAGATGTGATCAATGAAAACATTTTGTTCTCTATCTTATCTGATTCACTATGCCATTCTACAAACATGAAACTAGAATTTACCCATGTTATAAACATACATATATGAACAAAACATATTTGCAGACGAAAAGCTTTAATATCTAGATTTATTGGGTTTTTTTTTTTATTGTCTATGGTTTATTACATGAATTTATTTCCTTTTTACCTATCTATCATTTCCAGATTTTAAACTTATACATACGCAGGACCAATCCTATCATTGATTTCCAACTGTATTAACATCTTTCTTTTGTTGATTAAAACTCCTCACAACATACATAAAAAACCACATTTATTACTCTATACGTTTTGTACCCCTCCTTTGAACATAGGTGACGTTGAAATGGGAGGGCTGAGCTCTCCATGGTCGGCCCCAAGTGGGGTTTGACCACGGGGGGTTGAGCCCCATTAAGACTTCTTAATTATCTTTATTTTTTTTTCTTGACATAATCCTAAGAACTTATGCAAGTCATTCTCCCTTTATATGATTTTTATATGTGAATAAAAAGATTCATAATATTTGTTCTAACATATATTTTTAAATGTTTATTTTATTATTTTTTTTAATATTTATTTTTACATTCATTTTAATATGAATTTAATATAAATCTTTATTTTTCAGATTGTCATTTTATATATTTTCAATTATAATAAAGGCGATAATTTTGATATAAAATAAAACATCAAAATTATTGAAATGAGAGAGAAAAAACGAGATTGCGCTCAAATCAAAATTCGGTTTTTCACATTAGTCTGCAAACTATTACAAAGTATTGGCATTATAAAGCCATTATGGGAATATAACTACCTTAACTAAATTTATTTATTAAATTAACAATAGCATGTTAATTTATTTATTTAACTATTAAATATTTTATGTCATGTACTACATTCTAACACTCCCCTTAGTACTGACATAGAGGAAAATTGGAAATTATTCTTCATCACTTTGATGTGGAATTTCTTAATCACTTGAAGTGTGGTCCTTTACTTCAATTATCAAAGCGTTATCTTGGAACTTTCAATCAAGAAGATCTCGTGCTCTCTGTTTACAATTCAGTACTACATGACTTATCTTTTTACAATAGAAACATGTGCCACTTGTTATGGTAAAATCTTGATTTATTAAACAATGGAGATGAAGGCTTCTTAAATAGATTTACAAAGACGATGTTTCTAAATGAAACAATCATTAACAAAAGACGAAATTAGAAACTATCTAACCTAACTAAGATGACCATTAAAGAAACATTACATTATTTAATACCCTCCCTTAATGGTCATCGTTCTAACTACCCACAAAAACAAAGAAGGCTGCCCCCTTCTCTTCAGAATGTTTTGCATCATGAGCCTGCCATCGACCCTCCCAGAATTTGCAAAACTTTTGGATATAACCAAAAATCATCACAAATCATCCAACTTGATGTTGGGTAACAAAGTTGTCCCTCCTTGTAGCCAGAGACATCGAAAACAACTGCACAAACTGAAACCACGATTTTGAGAAAAAATTGGCAAACCCTCCATTGCTTTACAAAAATAGCCACAAACTTTTACAGATGAGCATTATTCCCCAAAATAGACTGCAAGAAAGCAAACACGATTTTTGAGGTGAAAAATCGATCAAAACTAAACACGACTTTTAAGGAGAAAAATCAATCAAAACCCATAGACAATTTTTTAGGAAAAAATTGTGAAAATCCAGACACTGAAACATCAGTGAGTAGCTGGCACAAAATCTGAGACATGGATCAACATATAAAACTTTGTTTTTGAGGAAAACAGTAAAACCCTTGTACAAAACAATTTTTGGGATAAAATTGCACAAAACCCAGATATAATTTTTGAGGAAAAATTATAAAACCCAACATAATTTTTAAGGAAAAAAATTATTAAAACTCAACACTAATTTTTAAGGTGAAAAATTAGAAAACCCATCACTAATTGTTTAAGGTGAAAAATTAGAAAACCCAAAAATATTTTTTTTGGAAAAATTACTAAAACCCAGAAAAACTAGAAGAAAACCCACAAAAATGTGGTTTACAGAAACTCCAAAAACCAGGCCGCTGTAGGCCAATTGTCACGCGGTAAAACCAACAAAAACCATTGTGTGGGAGAAACAAAGAACGCGTCCAGGAAGCCGTGAAAAAATCCCAACCAAAATCCCGTTAGAAAAATGATTTTCAAGAGGGCGTGACTCAGAAGAACCGCCGATTAGGAACCCTCATGCAAGAAGAAAATGACGCTTAGAGAAGTTCAGTCGTGTGCCAAGAACTGCAAAGAAAATCGTGAGAAGAAAATACCCAAAAAAAAAGAAAAAACGCTATGCACAAAATCTAGAAAAATGGCTGCAGGAACCAAGAAAACCCATGAAAAACTCAAAATCGCATGCAAACTGAAGGTGTTTTAGAGAAGCGTTGCAGAAATGAGAGTAGAAAAAAAAATGCGTTGCAATTTTTTGCAGGGAAAAATCATGATCTTCATAAGTCGTGACGCTAGAGAGTTTCAAACAAAAAATGCGTTTCAGCAACTCGAGAGAGCCCATAAAACACAATTTTTAGAAGACGCGATTCAAATGATGAAAACTTCTTTTAATTTTTCCTGCTCAGACAAGCCACACAATTTCTAGAAAACCATGAATTTTTTTTTTAAAGGAAAAGATCACAATTTTAGAAAAAAATAGAAAAACGAAGAGCCTAGGAAATATTTTCTAGCTCTGATACCATGTTATGGTAAAATGTTGATTAATTAAACAAAGGAGACGAAATCTCCTTAAATAGATTTACAAAAATGATGTTTTTAAATGAAACAATCGTCAATAAAAGACAAAATTAGAAACTATCTAACCTAACTAAGATGACCACTAAAGAAACATTACATTATTTAATACCACTTGTATGTTTGAACTTTGTCATATGTTTGAATTTTTTGTAAGAAGTACTAGCTTTGTTTTGTGCAGTCAATGCAACTTCTTCTTCTGAAACATGTTTGTTTCTTTCATCAAGCAATGTGGATATAATACTTTCTAGACTTGGATTGATTTTGCTTAAGGTGAATGCCTTGTGAGACATACTATTTGGCATACTATTTAAAAGAATGGCTTTTGCATCATTTTCCTTTATTTCTTCATTTATACCAGCCAATTGATCTATCAAGAAACAAAATTTATTGATGTGAGACACTATATCTTCACCTTCTTCCATTTTCAAACCATAGTTATTTCTACACTATCAGCTTTTTATCCAAACAAAGTATTCAATGTTTCCCAGATTGCCGTAGAATACTTTTTAAAATCTACATGATGCAAATAAGGTTTTGATAAACTGAGACCAATTATAGCCAATGCTTTCTTATCTTTTACCTTCCATTTTTGAAGTTCATCTGCATCTATTGGCTTTGGCATTGTACCGTCAACAATTTCCTAGAGATCTCTTTCAATTAACAATAACTATATTTGTATCTGACAACTGTGAAAATCATTTCCATCAAACTTTTCATAAAGGCTTAATTTATCCATCTTGTGTTGAATAAAGTGTGTCCTTAAAATATAATATTTATATCTTCAATATTCCCTACACCATTATTTTTCAGAAATAGAAAGTAAAACTTCCGAAACTGACAATTACGAAGATGCTGCAAACTCACTAAACCTGGAGACTTCATAGGGATCGGTTACCAGCATAATGTCTACAAAAAAACACATGACAAAGCATGTAGATTCATATTCACAGGCGACTGAGAACAAACCCCAACTTCATTCTTTAATGCCAAAAACAGAATTAAATTAAGCATCCAATGGTTAGTAGCCAACGCACTCCAGGGACAGCAGATAATGAAAACAAAAGTTCCAGATTTCAGTAAGCTAGGCCAAAAACAAGGAAATTGGCCTTGTCCCAGTTAACAACAATAGGAATATGTATTGCTTAAATGAATAGCAGAAAGCTGAGTTTCTCAACCATTATTAATAGGCATAAACAAGTATGGCTGCCTTTCCCTGTGCACTCTCTCCTCCTCTCAGCCTCACGCAGCAAGATGTACATAATAGATTTGTTGTAAAAACTTTAGAGGCTTTCACACAAATGCAGTTGCAGTCGTAATGCCAAATCTTTAAAATTCCTTAACAAATTTTCAAAAATGTTGCATGCAATATTCAAACCAAATTAATCTTCACCAAACAAAATGCCTGACGCATCTAATGATTACTGCAACCAAAAAGAACATGGAGAAGCATCAATTTCAACGCCAAGTTTGAACATCTGCTTGCAGCAGATTGGGGAATTTTTTTTATTATTAAATTTTGGGATGATAACAATGAACATAATGAAGTGTCAAACAATGGCAAGAATGAACACAACGGAGAGAATTCAGTCATTCACATTACTCTGCAAACTATTACAAAGTATTGGCATTATAAAGCCATTATTCCCGTATAAAACTATTTACGGGAATATAACTACCCAAACTAAATTTATTTATTAAATTAACAATAGCATGTTAATTTATTTATTTAGCTATTAAATATTTTATGTCATGTACTAAATTCTAACAAAAAATTTATAAATTTTTTAATTATTTTTAGATTATTGTATTTAGGGAAATAAGGTACATATATGCATGGATATTTATATTTATCCCTTAAGCACTTTTGTGAAAATAAGTATAATACCTTAGATGCACATATATCAATTTAAAAGAAGATTAAATCTAAGATCTAACTAATCATTTTGCAAAGTAATCTAATAAGAAAGTGAGGACCAAGTGTTTGTTTTCTTTCTTGGACTTAAAATTTGTAGAGACCTACTCCACATGATTTTCATTTACCTTCCTATAAGAGGAATAATTAATTTAAAACTCCAAAAGAATTCTAGCCCTTTTAAACTTTCTCAAACAAGTTAGGAAGTTTACTACCCAAGACAATCCTTTTTAATCCCTTAAAGAGTTACACCAATGACTACCATGATTGCACTTATAAGGTTTATAATTACCCAACATTAGTTTTCTTTATGTCAAGGGATTGCAACATCCCTAAAGTTTTCCTTGAATTTTACACATCTAGTTGAAAGTATAACACGCTTACAAATTGAACCAACCACCATGAGCCCATCAATCACATTTCCCAAAACTCTACTCTTGGAACTTGAAGCTTTTTCCCAATTCACAGGACTCATATCAATTTTTGGAATCCTAACTTTGATAGGCTTTCCTTTGATTCCATCTTCAATATATATGCATATGGAAGAAGATAACAAAAATATAATATGGCCACAAGCTCTCCTCCCAACCATAGGATTGATATTCAATCCACCCCCGAGCTCTAAGGGTCACAAAGCTTTTTCCTTACACACACACCACCACTAATCACAAGGGTTCCTTAAGCCTATTACACAGGTAATTGGTAAAATATTCGATGATTTAACAATGAGCAATGTGCTCAATAAATAATTTACAAGATGTTAAAGGATAAGATCGAACACGATCTTATCTCAGGAAAAAGCAGGAAGTTTCTAAAAGAAACTTCAGATAAGATCTCGAACAACTAAGACGATCTTATCTAGATATTTTACAATATTTTACATAGTTGAGCATTAATAAATAAATAAAGAATATTATTTTAATACCCTCCCTTAATGCTCAATCTATCAACTACACCAAGATGCCCCCTGAATTTTACAAACTTATCTGTACTGAGCGACTTGGTGAGAATGTCTGCTGTCTGATCCTCTGTCGGAACATACAACAACTGAACTGATCCGTCTTCAACTAGCTTCCGAATGAAATGACAGTGAGTTTCCACATGCTTGGTTCGCTCATGGAAGACCGAATTCTTGGCAAGTTTGAGAACTCCTTGATTATCACAGAACAAGGGAGTCAGACCTGCTTGAGATATTTGCATATCTGCAAGCATCTGGCGAAGCCAAACTGCCTCACATGCTGCTTTTACTGCTCCCCGATACTCTGCTTCTGTCGAGGAGAGAGCCACCGCCTGCTGCTTCTTACTAGTCCATGTGACTGCACCGAATCCCAAATTGAACACATACCCAGATGTTGATTTCCTGTCATCAACTGAACTTGCCCAATCTGAATTTGTGAACCCACTGAGTTTAGGATCGTGACTCCGAGTGTACAAGAGTCCAAAATTAGTAGTGCCCTTCACATAACGCAGCACACGCTTCGCTGCTACCCAATGATCAACCTTGGGGGCTGTCTTGAAGCGTGATATGTAGCTCACTGCAAAACTCAAGTCAGGTCTAGTAGCAGCAAGATAGATAAGGCTGCCTACTAGTTGCCTGAACAATGTTTCATCTACCACAGGTGAATCAGACTTAGCTGACAACTTAAGCCCTTTTTCCATGGGTGTGGAGGCAGGTTTGCAATCCTGAATTCGGAACTTATCTAGAAGACTTCGAGCATACTTGGACTGGGAGATGAAAATGCTTCTCTCTGTCTGCCAAACCTCAACACCTAAACAATAATGTAGGAGGCCCAAGTTTGTCATGTCAAAAGTTTTGCACGAGTCCTGTTTGATCTCAGTGATCAAATGTGCCGAACTGCCAGTAATGATCAAGTCATCCACGTAGACAACAAGTAGAATCTCATTACCAGTATTCTTGACATACAGGTTCGAGTCAGATGGACTCCTCTGAAAGCCATGATCTGTGAGGTACGTGTCAATCTTAATGTACCAAGCCCGAGGAGCCTATTTCAGGCCATAGAGTGCTTTGACCAATCTGCACACCTTTTGTTCTTGACCAACAACTTTGAAACCTGGAGGCTACGTCATGTATACTTCCTCCTTCAACTCGCCGTTGAGGAAAGCACTCTTCACATCCATCTGATGGACCTTCCAACCAAATTGGGCTGCTAAGGCAAGGACGAGCCATATGGTACTCATTTTGGTTGTAGGAGCAAAGGTCTCCTCATAGTCAATGCCTTCTTTCTGTGAGAACCCCCGTGCAACTAGACGAGCTTTGTACTTGTCAAGGGTTCCGTTAGCTTTGTACTTTACCTTGTACACCCATTTGCAGCTAATGGGCTTCTTCCCTGGAGGAAGATTGGAAAGGACCCAAGTGTGATTCTTCTGAAGACTCTGGTATTTTGATTCCATTGCCTTTTCCCACTCAGGTATCCCTTTTGCCTCTGAATATGTCTGAGGCTCATAAACACTGTGAATGTTGGCCATGAGAGCAAAATTCACTGTAGACTGCTGTTTGCTCTTGTTTTTGGATGATCTACCCTCAATGAGCTCATCAGCACGAAGATCACTGATAGTCTTAGCCCAACATTTCGGCCGAAGAGTAGAGGGGCCAACATCAGATGTAACAGGAGGAGCTGGATCTGGTTGTGGATCTGGAACAGGTTCAACAGGGGGATGTTCATTATCATCTGGAGGAAACTCAGGTTGAGCATCATCAAAGACTAGGTCTTCGTCATCCCTCCCATCAGGTGAACCTAACGGAAGTCGGACGCCCACATCAGGAGCCTGTAGAGGCTGATCCGCTGAATGCTGAACAGGTGAAGAAGAGTGAAATGGACCTCGTTCCTCATCAAAGACAACATCTCGACTGAAGATAAGACGATCAGTGTCTATATCAATCAGCCTGTATGCCTTGTGGTTGTCACTATACCCTGTGAACATGAGTTTCTGGCTTGTGGAGTCCAGCTTAGAGCGCTTGGCCTCTGGAATCCAAACATACACAAGAGAGCCGAAAACTTTCAAATGACTGATCCTGGGTTTGCGACCAGACCAAACTTCCTCAAGTGTCCTCCCCTTAACAACATGAGTGGGTGACCTATTAAGGAGATAGACTAATGTATTGACTGCTTCTGCCCAAAACTTGGTAGGAACACTCCTGTGTTGCAACATAGAGCGAGCCATCTCAACAATCGTACGATTGCGCCGCTCTACAACACCGTTTTGCTGAGGAGTGTAGGGTGTGGTCAATTGACGTTTTATCCCATGAGTATCACAAAAGTTGGAGAATGCACTAGAACAGAATTCCCCCCCATTATCTGACCTAAGAGTTATAATACAAGAACTGGACTCTTTTTCAACCAAGGCCTTAAACTTCTAAAATACATTAAAAACTTCTGATTTCTGCTTAAGAAAGTACACCCACATTTTCCTACTATAATCATCAACAAAAAGTAGAAAGTACTTGCAACCAGTGACAAAAGAAGTAGACATAGGGCCACAAATATCAGCATGAACTAATTGAAGTACCTTAGAAGCTCGCCAAGAGTCGCCATCCTTGAATGGTGTGCGATGCTACTTCCCGGCCTGACAAGCACCACAAACGCCCTGATGCTGAGTCTGAATGTCAGGTAAGCCATCTACAAGTCCCTCTCGAGCAAGCTGAGAGAGATAGTGCACGTTCAAGTGCCCGTACCGCTGGTGCCAAAGACTGGTGACAGCTGAATTTCTAGCTGCCAAGGCTAACTCCGGAGAATCACCAGTGTCCTCAAGCCTATAAAGGCCATGATCCTCTATCGCAACGGCCACCATTGTGCGAGACTCACGATCTACAATTGAACATCTGTGCGAGTTGAACACCACATCCATTTGGGGAGAATGCCACATTATCTGACTGACTGAGAGAAGATTGAGCTCGATATCAGGTACATAATACACGTTGAGGAATATGAGATCCCTCCCTCCAGACTGAACCTGAACATTGCTTGTGCCGACAACTGTGTATTCCTCGCCTCCTCCAAAAATCACTGAGTCAGTGCAAGGGGAAAAGGTTGTGAACCAATCACACCTATGTGAGAAATGACGCGAGGCACCAGAATCTATGTACCAAGTAGAGGATTTGACATGATTTGCGGGCCTTTTTGCCATGAGTGCATAAAAGGCAGATTCCTTCTGCTCAGAGTGCTCGGCGACATTCGCTTTCTGCTGAAACCCTCCCTGCTTCTTTTGCTCAGAAGCCAAACGAGCATGGCAATCTTTCTTGATGTGGCCAAATTTATGACAGTAGTTACATTGAACATTTTTCTTCTTCGGGTTGGTAGAGGTTTGACTTGAGCCTTTCTGCTGTGAAGGCTGACCTTTCCCTTGATGCTTCGGCTGAGTTTTAGCTGCAAAGGCCTGCTCCGTGGAGGATGATGATTCACTGCTACCAAACTATTGTCTCCAGCAATCCTGCTACAACAGGATAGTGCACAGATTTGGAAACTTAAGATCAACATTAGCAGACGTAATGTTGAGAGTCTCTATGAAGTGTTCATAGGACTTCGGTAGACTCTTCAGGGTGATCACGACCATGTCTTCCTCCATTTTCCGACCAATCGCATCCAATTGATCTCTGATCTCCTGGATTTTATTCAGGTGCGTTTGCAGAGTTGTCTTCTCATCCATCATGATAGAAAACACCATATTCTTCAAGAAAAACGCACGGCTTTTGTCGGAAGTTTCATGCAAACCCTTCAAGTGATCCCAGATCTCAGTAGCTGATTTTCCAAGTGGAATCTGAGGGAGTTGATCATCAGTAACCGAAAGCTTAATAAGCATTACGGCTTCACGATTCTGCTCATCAAACTTCTCTTGATCCTTACCCTCCGTTGCGGGACGAGTAGCTTTGCTGAGGATCATTTGATCAAGACAACGGTATTCAAAAATTATTAGCATCCACTGCTTCCAAGTGTTGTAATTTTTGCCATTAAATCTCTGACTGCCCTCCAACATTAAATTACTTAAACTGGCCATCTTCACGCTTTTCGAGGCACAAAAAATGAGGTACTGGGAAGAGGCTGATGCACAAAACTCGAGGCACAAATTCCAATGCAAAAAATAGAGGCAGATTCAGGTACAGACTGCAGAAAGTACAGTGTACGGATGGCACAAAATTCGAGGCACAGAAAAGGATGCACCCAGAAAATTCGAAGACCAACCCAATTGAGCTCTCGAAAAACCCACCAAGAATCTGCAATCAGAAAAGTTTTTCGACTTGACCTGAAGGAAAAAATCCTTAGCCGAAAATTCTGAAGACCTAGGCGGCCATTAAAAAACTTTAGAACTTGTAGAAAAAATTTCTGAGAACACAGCCACCAAATTCTTCAAAACGCAGCTATGTTAGGTCACGAATCGTTCTTAATGCACCAAAGAATCGTGCCTAAAAACACTTATGAATTGGAGGAAACCGCTTTTACAGAAAACGCGTCTAATGGATCCCGTTAGAAACCCGTTCTTCAGGTCGTGCAGAGAAAGGAAACAAAGATGCGTGAGCAGAAAGTTACATAGACTCCAGGAACACTGGTTTGTAGGTCGCGTGAGTAAAGATTCAGGTCACGCGCAAAAGACAAAATGTAGGGTAAAAAAAATCGCGTCCTCCACGAAAAATACGCCCAGATTGCTTCTCCTTAAGCAAATCGCGATTTTCTTTTCACAAATGAGAGACGAATTCAACACGTTCTCACAGAAAATCACAAGTTTCAGAAGACCCGCGATTTTTAACAGAAGGGTCATGATCTTTGTGAGAAAGACTCACGAAAAATCAAACCAGAAAACCCTGAATTTTCAGAATATAAAACTTGCGATTTTCAGACAAGCCACGAAAATTGTGTCCAAAATAATTTTCGAATAATGCCCTTCGAAAAAGAAAATTCGCAAATTCTTCATAGGACACACCAAGAAATTACCAGAAATAATTTTCGAAATTTTTTGAAACAAAATAATTTGAAAAAAGAATTATAAATTTTTCGAAAAATTTTATTTCCTGTGCTCTGATACCATATTACACAGGTAATTGGTAAAATATTCGATGATTTAACAATGAGCAATGTGCTCAATAAATAATTTACAAGATGTTACAGGATAAGATCGAACACGATCTTATCTCAGGAAAAAGCAGGAAGTTTCTAAAAGAAACTTCAGATAAGATCTCGAACAACTCAGACGATCTTATCTAGATATTTTACAATATTTTACATAGTTGAGCATTAATAAATAAATAAAGAATATTATTTTAATAAAGCCAAAATGCTGGGCACAATGCAACTCACATACTATAACTCATCACCCTAACCCTTAAATAGCTATTCACATAAGGAGAAAATTGAAAAAAGATGAAATTCCAACAAGACAATACCCAACACACAATTTCAACAACTACCCCAAAAAGATCTAACATTAAATTGCACATAAAGTTCAAAACATAAACAATATACCTTTACATCTTAAACAAATATCTATGAAGGGTAGACCTTACCAACTTAGTGCAAATCTCAAAAGTGGTAGCCTCTCCTTCTCCAAACTCTTTCTTCCATTCTTCTTCTTCCATCCTCTCCTCTATCTCCACCAAGAATCCACCTCCCAAATGAGAGAACAAAGACACCCAAAAGACAAGAACAAAGTAAGAGGGAAAGACCAAAAGAGAGAAGCTGAGGCAAAAGAGGGAAGCCAAGGAAAAAGAGAGAATCCCCTTCCCCTTTCAAAGAGAAATAATATATAGAAGGAAAAAGACAACCAACTCCCCATAACTTCCTAACCACCCAACCAACTCTAATTTTCGCCACTTTTCATAAGTGGATAATTAGAGTGGGTTTTAGACCTTATTTAAGGGATTTTATGGAAATAAAAAACCCCTAACCCATAGACCTACCACCTAGGAAACTTTTTCAATAATAAAAGCCACATAAAGACTTCATAAAACATAAAATGAGTAATCACATTTAAAACGTGACTCAAGGGTCTAATTAAACAACCTCTCACACATGCTCAACCCATAAAAACAAGATTACAACGCGTATCCTTGATAAGACTGAAAATTCATAAGGGAAGTAGCTATGTGACCCCTTGATCCACATTGGCCAATTTTAACCTGTTTACTAAACCAAAAAAAGGTGTCAGTATTGCTCATGATTAATAATAATTGAAATAAATGGCATATGAAAAATAACCTTCTAATAATAACTTACTAGAGAATTAAATCTACACAAATAACATATAATTTAACTTTCCCTACTTGCATAATACCTTTTAGAGTTAAGCAATAATTGATCATACTATTTATCATCAAAATATCACTACTTATGACAATAATACTACTATCAATAAACATTAAATATCAACAATCATCTTACAATCACACCTACTCACATTGATAATATATAATCACCTAACATCATGTAATTCACATAATATACGAAGTAATATTACCAATAACTAAACATCTCAATCATTGTGTACCTACACAAACGAGGAATCAAACTCATTTGGCTGTCACACATAATCATAACAACCATAAGTTAGATAAGATTAGTTAGTTAACAATTAAAATATGAGAATCCTTGATGTATAGGAACAATCATTACTAACATGTATTATCCAACATAAAATGACATACAATATAGGACATAAACCACCAACAATTAACAGGATCAACAAGGCCACAAGGGACGGGGTCTTACACTCTCCCCCCTCAGGATTGGGCTTCCTCCTAGAAGTCACTAAAAGTGAAGGTAAACACAAGCACTTGTCAATAATATTTTATGCAAAGAAAAAAAATATAATTCCTAAGTATGACAATAGCAAATTTTATCTTCCAAAGTATTCTAAAATATTAGGCAACTTCACAATTTAATTGTCTACTCAAAAGATGATTCACCCATGTTACACAACAATATTATAGATGTCAATTTCACATTACTTCATCTATCACTTATATGGTTATTAAGCACTACACTATACATATATATGTTCACTTAAATCATAATTTCTTTGACAAATAGGTCAATCATATCACAACAGTATAAAGCAATCATTCATTTCCTTTTATTTTGACAATTCCTATAGTTAATCCATAAGCATCACAAAAAGAATTTGTTTACAACACATCCACCATTAACACAACATTGAAATATCAAACGGTTCAGGGAATGGGATTTATGAGGAGGAATGGTGCCAAATGCCATGTCACTGATTTGAAGCAACTGCCATCTCTGACTAAATATTAGGAAAGATGGTCTCGAGGCCCTCTCTAGGACCCCTCCATTCATTTCCTAGTACCTTCCCCTTGTTTGTGTAAGGGGGTTAGCCTCCAAGAAGTAAGGTACATAAAGAATTACACACTAGGAGAGAATGGATTATGACCATCCCATACCGGTCCCATTTACATCCCCATCCTCACAAAAAAAATTTCCCATTGCATTTGCACCTCCATACGACCTGCCAGGGACTCTCTTGGATATAGCAGTTTACAAAGTTCACATCACGACACATATGCCAGTAGTTCAAAGAAGCCTCAAAAATAAGAAGATAATAATAAGATTTCCAAAGTTTACAACAAAATCTTCAGAAAGTAAAGTAAAAGAGTAGATCAAGTACAAAGGGAACATTTCAATCCAAATAAAAAGTGTTTAAATTGAATTAAGTCCTTGAGGCAAAAAGGACCACACAAATTAGATATCTAAAATAATACAATACTAATGGCAAACAAAAACAAGAAACAAAAGAACTTCAAAATAATACACATTTCACAAATATTGGCACATTACATGCACTATGTGACTTCTTCAAGCCACTCAAGGGGTGGAGTGGAATGGTGGTTCTCAAACCACATAGCCGACAAAACATAGTGGTCTCAAACCACTTATAATATGGTGGTCTCAAACCACAAAACAATAATATGGTGGTTTCAAACCACAAAATATCAATATAATAACCAGGCATAGTCCCACACAACCCGAGACATGCCATCCAAGTAGCCATAAATCATGGATCTAAAGTAGCCTGTAAAAGAAGTGATCTTTATATTGAATCTTACTCAAAGGAACATCATTCACTATCACATATCTCTATAATCATCCTTGTATTTCTGTAGTCCAAGAAATGTTGTAATACTCCACTATCACAAGTCTCGAATTTTGTATTTCATATTCTTTCAGAAAATACTAGGTAATAAAAAATTAAACAATTGCATTCTTCTTCCCTTATTTCCAATACTGCTTGCAGACCTTGACTAGTTGGAGAATTACTTGAATGTGAATAGACCAACAATGATACCACAAGAACACTGCATATAATACCCATGTCTCTGAATCCAATCTTTGTAACATTTGTAGCCCAAATGGAAGCTCATTCAAAGTTTGGCACACAAGATCCATCCTCAATCTATGGGATACAACTCAAGGGGGAAAATAAAGTTTTGCACTATGGACCAAAAAATGTGGCCCTTAGAGGGGGAGTAGATCCAACTCAACGTTCCAAGGGGGAACATGATTTCAGACATCTGTCCACTGGCTAGCATAGGGACGCATCACAGAAGAATCATAATGTTCCAATGAATGGGGGACTCCCTCAACCCCTAATTCACTAGCAAAGCCTTCTCTGGATGGAGTGGTCGATACTAGGGGGATCCCAACACACAACAACAAAAACACAATCTTGTCATCACACATAAATTATGTTAGTTTTCAGATAAAAAATGCAAATAAGTAGAAAATACAACACAAAGAACAATGAACACTGAATTTACCCTAGGAAAACCCTACTACTTGAGGGAAAAAAACCCAGCAAGATATTCTCTTATAAATCAGAATAAATAAGTGCAGAAGTAGCACTAAAGTTAGGCCCTAGAAAGGCTGAATCTAATACAATGAATCTGCACTTGAAGATAGTGCGATGTGATGAGCCCAGCTAGCTCCCAACTCAACCCTTGTAGTTTTGCTTATCTTTTTGTGTTTTTTTAGGTTTTTAAAGAAAGTTTCTAGACAGAAGTAGAAGGGGCGATTTCATATAATTGCTCATAAAACTCATATTTGAGCTAAAATTGACAAAATGAAAGTGCAGAAGGTATTAAATAACCATAACAAAGAGATTGCATATGACAGACATACCCGAAATGCTCCAGATTATTTAATTAAGAAAATATTCCAGTTTGCCAGCCAAGAATGATGAAAACTGATAAATGCCAATGTAGAAGGCTACAAAATGAAATCTCCAGCCTGAAAACTGAGGCAAATGGACTGTAGTAGCTAGACGCCAAAGGAGAAGATGAAAAACCCTCAAGAAAGAAGGCGTTTCTCCTCAAAACTTCAAATGCCCTTGATAGAAGAGCCACACACTTCAAGAAGAAATCACGTCCTCAACAAGGAAGGTACGTCCATGAAGCTGGAGTGTCCACCATATGAAGAATGATGCCAATCTCTCAAACCCTCCTGTATTCTATTGAAAACTATTGATTACTGCACAAAAAATCCTAATTAAGCACTGTAGAAACTCCTGAATTGAAGCTCCCGTTGTTGCAATCATTCAACTGATCTTTCATAGTCACACAATCACAGATTTGTGAAGAATTGGCGCTCTCCAAAGATAAATTTCCTGAAACCCTTGTCTCAGAGAAACCAAGCTCAGCCAAAGCCAAAGGGAAAATATCAAATAGTCAAAAGATGAGTTTGAATTTTCCTTTGCTTTCCTTATAAGGCCAAAAAGGCACGCATCTCAAGAAGTGATGCCACTTTTCATTAAAATACATTTAAAATGTATTTTGCACTTTTTCAATAGTCACTTATTAAAATAAATGGGCGCTCCTTTTTGTAAAGTGTTTTAAATTTCACTTGAATAAATTTAAGTGATTACTTTATTATAAAGTCAAGTTAACTTTATAATATTCCATTAAGTAAAGTAAAGTCGACTTTATAATATTCCATTAAATAAAGTTAAAACACTTTAATTTCACTGAAATATTAATATCTTTCTCATAACCCATTGTATTGACGTGCCGTCAGAAACTATCAATCATTGTTCTGCCAAGGCCCGCTGTGAGCCAATCACTGAACTCAAAGGATGGAAACAACAAAACCCACCAAAAATGGCCACTGACCCTCTAACCACATCCTGTCAGCCTACAAGGGTCCAAGAGATAGGCTAACTCAATATGCTCCTGAACTGAGCTATAATGGGGACATTACATGCGATTTCCTTGAGTATACAAAATAATACCACTTCTCCTTGAAGTAAATCTGTTGCTCTTGATAGTGAACCTACTGCTGAAGAAATTCGAATTGGAATGGAATGAAATTGATACTTATTGTGGAGACACCTTCTCCTTATATAGCAAGCTAGGTGAGCTCTCTTCTAGGGCCGACCTAAAAGGTATAATATTTGTTTTACAAAAAGAAAGGCCAACTTGCTTTTGATTAATTTGTCTTAGGGAAATACCTCCCGACACTACAAAACACTAACAAATTAACACAAGGGTATACACAAGTACACACCCTTATCCCAAGTTGGATACCCCGTATCTCAACTTGGGTTAGAAACATAACATTCACTGGTTTTTCACAACACATAACAATGCACTTTTTAAGCCTTTGACACCCTTATTAAAAACAACAAACACTTAGCCACCTTGAAACACATACTTAGCACTATCAATGCATGATTTGGTTTACACTTGAAACAGTTACCAACACCCAAACACATCACTATCACATTGAATTTCTAAGAAGGAATTCCACAGAGGGGGAGTGGGGGCTCTACCAGACATGGGGAAACATGTGAACAAATATCATAATTAAATCTCCACCATAGAACTCCACATGACTCCACATCAGTGCCACATCATAACCACAACCATATCAACACCCTTATTCCTCCCAACAACAAATCTGCAAAAATTAGAATGGGATACTCATATCCCCAGAGATGCAAAGGTACTCATACCCTGGTAATGGGCATCACTCACAAGGGATACTCATATCCCAAATAATGAAATATCCCTACGTGTGGGAGCTATGCCCACTCAAACCCCTTGCACATGGAGGACCCAAAATCTCCTCTTTACAAGAGGGTGGTCAACTCCCCTAGAAGGCAAAAGAAACGACACATAACACAAGGGACCTCATAATTTCAAATCCCCCAACAGGACACTCAGAACAAACATTGTTTGCATAGAAACAGTAAAGAATTTCACCAAATCCTAGTATACTTACCTGGAACATTTGGGAAGAGCACAATTGTAGAATCTTTGAGAACACATGTTGGGATATAACCACATCAATTTTTACTATTGCCAGTCAAAGCATGAGTGTGACTTTGGTGTATTCTGAAACACAGACAGACAAGTATAGATCTACAAATATGATGGATATTCATGCATCCAACAAGTAGAAGCTGCCATATTTTAACAAATTTCTTTACTTCAAAGTAAATGCTTAAGTAAGTTGGGATGCCTCTCCTAAAGGTTTGATTAAACTGAACCTTGATCTCACAATTTTTTTTTGTACAGAAATCTTGTACTTTCTACATTAAGTAAAATGCAGCCTAGAAGAAGCCTGCCACAAATGTTAAAAGTTTTGTGTTTCTCAAGATCAAAAGAGTTTATTCAAGTAAACAAGGTCAAGATTTATTCAAGTAAACAAGGTCAAGATTAAAGTTGAACCTTGCCTTGCACGAACAGCTTCAGGCTGCCAGGCTATTATTGACTTGAAAATGGATTAGTCAACATTAATCAGCTGGCTGATATGTCACTAAATCACCTCTTGACAACTTACTTAACAAATTGAACACAAGAGGAGTCCCAATAACAAAGCTGAAAGAACAAAGCAAGCTTTGCAGGGAGTAATTGGAGTTGGAGAACCAGTTTAGAAACCTCTTGGGTGATCTGGACACTCAAGGAACTTCACCATTTAAAAAATGGTTATCTGTGGTTTCTTTGACCTTTATTGAACTTCTCATTGAGAAAAACAATTGTGGGAGATGTGTTTGACCATGATTGAACCCATCACACTTAGGAAAACTAACAGGGTTTGATGAGGTATATAGCTGTTTCTTCGTCAATTTTTTGGGATTTGAAGCATTTGGGCTTCTTGTCAGGCACTCTTGTGACTCATACCTAAATGGATTTCCTTTTAAACATGTTTTGGGTGCTTCTTTTAGCTGAATGAGACTGTACTTGTGCTAATTTGCTACAGCAAAGTGATCTTTGATGTGTTGGAGTGTAATTGGGAGGTGCAGGGAATAGGGGCAATGTTGTATAGATGTTAGGGCATTAAAAATATTGTGTGAGATATGCATGAAGGACTCTTGTAGGCAGTAAGCTTGTAAAAAACCAGCAAGGAGATGGTCGTAAGAGGGGAGAAGGCTTCACTCTTCTGGTGTTTTCACCCACATGGGGTTTCTATAGTTTATTTATTGTGTTGTAGTGTTACACGGGGTTTCGGGGATGGGGACGGGGACAGGGGGATGGCAGGGGACGCGTTTCGAGGACGTGGGGATGGGGGGTCTAAGTTTGGGGGTGGCAAGGTGCTGAAATACATATAGTACTAGAAAAAATAGTTTTAAAAGGATGTATAAGTATAAGAATTATACATCTTGGAGACAACTAGGAGTCCTCTAGACATCTTGAGGGCACCCCAACATCCTCAAAGTCCTAGCAGTGTCTTGGAGACAGTGACATTGGTGATGGGATGGTGGCACTGGTGGTGGGCTAGTGGGGGGATGTCCCCCCAAAGTCCCCGAGTCTCCGAGACGTCCCTGTCTATGAAACATGGGTTGTGTTATTGGTACTTTTCATGATATATTTTATCTCTAATTCAATTGATCATCTTCCTTAATGCAAACTATAAGAAATCATAAATTAATGCTGTTAGGACTGTTTCTAGCACATTGTACTTGAGATCAGTAAGTATGACTGTCAAGAATTAATTTGAACATTTAAGATTCATTTGGAAACTATTTTATCCTGTTTGCTATGAAGATGATAGATAGATTGATTGGCAATATCTAAGATATAAACAAAATCAAAGTGCTCATGCCTATACAAGTGAATTTCACAAGAAGGTGGTCCAAATGTGTGTAGAGATTTCAGGGATCCTGATATGCTTATGAAGTATGTAGGTGGTGATAAAACACACACTTATATTGTGAGGGGGCGGGGTAGTGGGGGAAGTGAGGGGGTGTGAGGTGTGGTGAATCAGTATAGATCAAAACTTTACTTTTCACAACTTAATTAATCACAACAGTATTAATTCCAAACTCAATCATCCTTAGCAATACCATACATGCAAGATCTAGCAATTAAGAACACACATATGAGACACGATTTTACGTGGAAACCCTTATGGGAGAAAACCACGGCAAAATATTGCTTGTATTAATCTTTTTACAAATTTCGTAGGCACCAACCTATTGGATACTCCAATCCCCACGACTGAGCACCAACCCAGCAAGAGACACCAATCTCTTCTAATAAGAGGCCCCAACCATTCGATCTCCTCAAATAGGAGGCTCCAAGCTCTGCGAGAACAATATAATAATTTTATTTGCAACTTCTTAGATCTGCCCTATCGACTGCTCACAAATCTGCCATTCATCCACTCATGAATCTGCAATATAGTCTTCATTATTTCTGCTTTAAAAAACCACCATGATCTTGCCTTTATTTTTCTTTTCTTCTCACAAAATTGCTGCTAAAACTCTCATAAATCTACTTAAATATCTCTTGTAGATCTCCTCAAATATCCTTTCATTTTTGCTTTTCATATGAATGATTTCCTTGAATTTATTACTTTTGCCCTTCCTTCAAACTTCTATTTATACTCACCAAGATATCCCTTCACTCAAGGGAGGCGACTCTCCAAGGGGGGGCGACCTTACATCATTAAATAGCTTTTATTTTATTTTCTTTTCCCATGCCCAAGGCAGGTGCATCACTATAGGGGGTTGTCCCACTTTGGGGCCCCATAAAAAAATATTAAATTAATTTATGTTTGAATTTAAAAATCCCCAAATGGGGCGGCTCCAAGAGGGGGGTCATCTGAAATTATCTAATTTTATTTTGCATTTAAAACACCTTCAAGGGGGCTAGAGATGGGTCAGTCCATGTAGAAAATGAACTGTCTGTTTTTGCAAGTTATCTCCACATCATCACTTGGCTCTTTGACATCAATGACAATATTTTTCCAACAGGTGGCTGCATACTCATGTAAGGAGGCCAATTTTCATGGCCAAGCCTAAAAACATTGATGAGGCTTGTTTCTAAACCCACTGATTTGAGTTGAACAAGAAAAAGCAACAAAAATTACAAGAATAACAAGGTGGGACTTCTAAGCTGAAGTGCAAAAGCATATGGAAGGGTAAGCATAATGCTACTATTACTTTTGTAAAGAAGGAAACCTATGCTCCATTGTGTTTCTAGAATGAGAATGGAAGGTGAAGGTGGGACACATTTTAGGGATGGTAGGGATGGTAGTTTGGGAGGCCATTTTTTGGTACAATGAGGGATGAGTGTGTAAAAACTATATAAATACTTATATATTTTGGGGATGATGAGGGATGATCATGTAAAAACTATGTGTGTGTGCATGTCAATATTTATTGATCTAAGAATAGCATCAATAAAAAATTCATTCTTTCAATTACAAATTTGAAATTTGCAACAATAGAAGGATACATACATACATGTGTATGTATGTGTATATGTATTGGGGATGATGAGGGAAGATTGTATAAAATCTATATATATATATATATATAGCAGCAACAAAAATTTCATTCTTTCCATTACAAATTTGAAATTTACAACAATATTTGGCCTGAAATGTCCAAAAATATGAATAGCAACAAGATTATAAATACTAAATTATACAATTAGACCTCCAATTATTGTGCCTCATCATATCAATATCAAAATTACCCTTTAACTTTAAGTCACTTCCTATATCGAATCACAGCTCATCCAATGGCACCCCAACCTATCAATGTTGTGCCTCTTCCATTGGGAGGGTTTAGGATTTGATTAAGGGTTTATAGGTCCTCCACTTCCCTTTTCAAATAGAGATTCTCATTTAATGAATTTTTTTTTGGAATAATTTATGGGAGAAAATGGATACAAAATTGAAGAAGTTTACTTGGTCGAATCCTCAAGTGGATTGACAAACAGAGATGGTGAATAGTTCACTGGTTCAGCTCTTGAGAGGGTGTAATAGGAAGCATCTCAAGAGTTGAGATGAAAATTCGGTGTGTATCTAACTTTACTACTGTAGGGCTATGCATTTTTCTATTAACAAATCATCTTTTGAAGTATGTTTTTGTTACCATTGAGTTCCTTTGATGTTGTGATGGGACAGCCATACAGGGAAGGTGATAAGTTAGGGTCTGATACCATGTTGGAGTGTGTAAATTTGCAATAATTTTATTAATTATGATCATCCATATATCGTGGAGCATAAGTAAAGAATCAATCTAACTATGCAAATGAGAAGTGCAAGACAACTGGATTTTTTTTTGGGAAATGTCACAAATATGGGAAAAAATCACACTCCATATGATGAGGTAATAGCTTAAATCAATACTTTCTTCAGCATTTGATTACATGACAGCATGTCCAAAGAAATTATAAAACAAGCTCTTAGGAAAAACTGTGTGACAGCTTTTACTGAATGCTTCAGATCAATTATGTGATTCACTTTTAAGATTAAAAAGTGTATTTGGTTTGTGGACTAGAGCTCCTTATAAAGATAGGTCTAGTGAAGTATAATGAAGTTTTTTGGTATAGTTTTAGAGGGATAAAATAAAATAAAATTCAATTTGCTAATACTGCTAATTAGTTTCAACCACTAATTCACAATTATTAAATGAACTGACCATTATCCCTACTAATTAATGTTAATCCCTAGGAGTTGGGTCATATACGCTTACTGATGACAGGTCTCTATGAATGGTTTAAGCCCGATCCTTCATCTCTATTCAAGTTGTGAATGGTCACTAATCTCAGTGACTTACCTTACATGCCTTCTGGAAAATGTTCCTCCAGAGTCACAATCTTAGCATTTTCTATGCAAATATGGTGCTTGGTTTAAATGAATGATCTTCCAAAGCTGACTTGATAACATGTTCATGTTTGATGTGTACATGTTCTTTAATCCTTGTGTTGATGGAATGATCTAAACATGTATGCTTTCAACACCTAAAACAAAGCTCTAACACTTTGTACCCCAAATAAATTTTTTGGCATTCTGTGTAAATTGTGCTAAATCTTGTTAAAATGCCATGTAAAGTCTGTTTTAGGTCAAACCAATCATAGAATCTTGGTGGGTTTTTGTCAAGGAACACATGTGCAAAATTTTGAAAATTTGAAAATTAGGGTTTTTCGCCCCTATTTTCAGGGAAACCCCCGAAAATAGGACCTTCCCAGAAATGATTGAAAATGATTTTGATAGGATTAAAAGGCTTCACGATCACATCGGTCAAGTCAGAATCATCAAAAGATAAGTTTTACTCTGGTGGGTCTATTTCTATTTTTCAGGAACAAAGTTAGGAGCTCCGCAGCCATTAATGGCAGATTGGCCAGTACCAGGTGCTGAAAGCTAAGCTTCAAAAGCTTCAACGACACAACCATGGCGGAAAAGGTCAAAAATGATGTTGTTTGATGAAGGGGATTTTCAAAATGAAAAATGCTGAAAATTGACTAAGTCTGGGATTTTCTAAAAAATGAAAAATGCTGAAAATTGACTAAGTCTGGAGAATGCACGCCTTGCTGCCAAGAGGAGGCTATGCAGTCAAATGCCTTAGTCATTTTCCCAAACATCCATACACGATGAACGTGAGACATGAAGAAATGGTGATCTTCGACGGAGGAGTTTTCCTGAAATTAAAAAGCTCGAAATTTGACTAACTCTGGAAACGTTACGAAGGAGAAACAAGTTCACATGTTGAAAAGAGCCTTTTTCAAGCAGGGGCGCCCAAGATCTTTGAGGGTCAAATGCAGTCAGTAAGATCATCCAAAGCAGTCATTCTCGACGTTTGATTGCTGGCTCAACAGTGAAACAAACATCCAGATCATCCGATGAATAGATCACAAGCAGCTGCTGACGAAGCAAAAAGAGGCAGTTGAGGAAATATCAGGAAACCACAGTTAACGGCGAAGTTCTAAGAAAAAAGAGCCTTTTCAAAAGAAAGGCTACCTTTTTTTCAGACCTCCAGATGCTGATAAACGACAAAAGGCTTCCCAGGATAACTTTCTCAGCCCAAGTAGATCTCGGGAACGCAACTGAAAGCGTAAACATCTGACAGTGCAGTCAACGGATAATCAAGATCAAAGTATGCAACTTTTCAGACAAAGATAAATTTGCTAAAAGGTAAAAGCGCCCTTTTCAAGGAGGGGCGCCCTTGAATAAAGGAACCCTAAACTGAAATCCAGGTTTTCTAAAGACAGTCATTTTTGGCGAAGCAGAGCTGGGTACCTGATGAGACATCAAGCGAAATCATCTGACTCTCCGATCAATGAGAAATCCAAATCAAGGCACGAGAAGTCATTTCAAAAGGCTGAAGAACGAAGATCGAAAATTCACTAAGGCATAAGCAAAAGAGCCTTTTCTTGAAAAAGGCGCCCTTTCTTTTGAAGCCCTAAACTTAGCTTTTTACCATCATGCCTCCCAGGCACTTCTCTTCAGGTCAAATCCAGCTCAGCAGTGAAGGTGTCAGCATCATCTCAGGATCAACAGATCAAGCCAGATTCAGGATCAAACTGAGGTTGTTCAAGAGAGAAAATAATAAAAGACTTGCAAAAATCAAAAGGGACGCCTTGAAGAAGTCAAAGGTCAAGTTGTTGACTAAAGTCAAGATATTTTGAGCAAAACTTGGCTAAAACACTCCACGATCAGTGGAAATCACCTTTTGAACTTTAGAT